>OY751487.1:589263-1094853 GCA_963565915.1 Entoloma clypeatum | reverse complement strand
CTGGTTCTGGTTCAGTTCTAGGTCTTTGAGACTGCAGTCCAGTCTCTCACCAGTCTTTACCAGTCTGGTTCTGGTTCAGTTCTAGGTCTTTGAGACTGGACTTCAAAACACTAAGTATAAACCCCCCTCAAATCCTGGGGCAATTGATTTTACAACCTTACTTCTCATTCAACTGTGGGAGTTCCCAGCGTTTTTTCTCGAAATCAAGCCTTTTCCTCACCTTCACAGCATCCATAAATGCACCAGCGCAGACTCACAGATGTGCGAGAGGTTCAAGGTTCTTGCTGAACAGAATCTCATAATTCCCAAACTGTATGGCATCAGTGCAATGGGTACATGCTTTTCTGTGTTTGAGTATACCAAAGCAAACAACCATCTCACTCCTCCTTTTATTGAATGTCATCCGGGCCTTGTGACTGACGCGGCACCTGCTGATCGATGGGATCATGATTTGCTGGAAGATGTCGGGAAGCAAAGGTTCAGGGATATCGTGGCAGAGGTCAAAATTATTTGCCAGGGCCTTGCAGGTATGTTCTTTGTGACTGTAGTATCTTGATCATTCGCTCAAGACATCAGAGAATACAGAGAAATTTGCCTAAGCGACAAGCTGCATTCGGAGAAACAGCTGGTCTCGACGAGGCCACAGAATCATTTCTCCTGCGTTCAAAGCTTGGACTGTGGTTGACCTCATATTTCTTTACTCTCATCATGTACAATGTCGCGCCTTTTTCATTTCACCGCTTGTTCCTAAATGCCCTTGAATAAAAATGACTTCCAGATCAACCCGCACATGGGACTCACCCTCAGTTTCCTTCCACCTTGGACGGCCCCAGCAGGGCCCACAATGTTATCCCTTATCCTCTCCTCTCTGCATGTTGACAACGTTCCACAATGGGAAATATATCTCCTGTTGGCCCCCGGTTTCCCCCATTGCATTCCAATTTTCAGGTTGCTCCAATGGGCCTGCGACCAAAACAAACTGAGGCAAGTTTATTTATCCCATCGCATTGACATCACCTCATGTCATATCTGAGGCATGGGAAACCTTTTTTCATGTGACAGAAATATAGAGTCTTGCAGACCTTGGAATGCATGTCCAGATGCACATGTGGTGCAGCCTCCGAGACAAAGCCAGCCCCAATGGGATGGAAATACTCCCCTCGGGATCCGGGAGATTTTCCATGCCCACCAACCCTCATCCCACAAAATTATCCTTCACACTGGAGCTCTTCTTCATCCTTGGTTCCTTTGTAGACTCCTTTGTACACTCTTCAATCTAATTTCCTGCTGTGTTCATCCCTCGTAAATTACATATGAGCTGCTAGTAGCAGCCCTAGTGCCTATACCTATCCCAATCTCAGTGAATGCCACAGGTAACCCTTGGATGCCTTTGGGTTGACCCGTACCTGCACCTAGTGTTTGAAAGTCCGGTTCGGTCTGGTTTTTGACCCTCAAAATTTAGAGACTGAGACCGAGACCGATTTTTCGGTTCACATGATCTCAAAAAAACTGAACCGGACTGATGCAAGACCAGTGCATCGGTTCCGTTTACCTCAAAGAAGTGAGACCGGACTGGTCTCAACCGGTTTAAACCAATATATTACAAGTAAAATAAGACTAAGAACATGTGTGCACAGCCCGATGCTGCACGCACGTGTCGTACTCCCTCAATTGGTTCTCCATGGGCTCAGCCCAGCCCCATGTGCTCTGGGGCATGACTCGACGCCGTTGGGTGTGAAAGGGGGCCGTTGGGCACGTGTCATGGCAGGTGCGGGGTGCCGTACGGCGCAAAGGGAGGCCGTTGCGCATGAAGGAAGGGTGCTGGGTGTGAGTCGACGGCGTTGAGGACGTGAGGCGGCCGTTGGGCATTAGAGGGGCCGTGGGACACTAGTCGGGGCAGTTGGGCAAGAGGGGTGGCCGTTGGGGACACAAGGCGGCCATTGGGCATGAAAGGCGGCCGTTGTGCATGGATTGATGGCGTTGAGGGCAAAGGGACGGCGTGGCGTGGGTCAATGGCGGTGGGCGCAAGTCGGGACCGTTGGGTATGAAAGGCGGCCATTGGGCGTGGGTCAACGGCATTGGGGGCGAAGGGATGGCATTGGGGGCGAAAGGACAGCATTGGGCGTGCATTGATGCGTTGAGGGCGAAGGGATGCTGTTGGGCACAAAGGGACGCCGTTGGGCGCAAAGGAATGCCATTGGGCATAAAAGGTGGCCGTTGGGCATGAAAGGTGGCCATTGGGCATGAAAGGTGGCCGTTGGGCGGAAGAGAGAGCCGTTGGGCATGAGTGGTGGCCGTTATGCGTGAGTAGTGGCCCTTGGGCGGATGTGGTGGCCAGGTGGGTGGTGGGGGATAAAAAAAGGATGGGAAGGTTTTGCTGGCAGTTATGGTTCGACTTTCGGCAATTGCCAAGCATGCTCGGCATCAATGCTGAGCCATGCACATCGTTGAAAATCGTGCCCTCAATGCCCAAACCATGGCACCAAAACCCACAAAAATAATTCTTACCTTATGTAGACATATCTAGAAACTCATAGGAAGTATATATAGAGTTATATACATGAGCTATGGATGGTAGAAAGTTGGTGCTCCAAATTGATGCATCAAAACACAATGTAAACAGTGTCGCATGGTGTTTTCAAACACAAAAAACAACATTTTCTAGCTTCCTCCTTTGCACAACATTTGTACTCTAAATATACTATACATATGCTATTGAAACAGTGTATGTAAACCTATTCAGACCCTTCAAATAAAATTAAAGGACTTGATGAGGTGAATGAATATGAGCAAAATAGGTCGAAAATTTGACCAAACTTTTTTGTTTCAGCTTTGGATTCTCCTCATTCAGGAGATCTCACAGCACATTTGTTTTTCAAATTTGGCTCATTCATTAGGGAGATATAACACTTTTACTGAAATCTGCACATTTCATTATTTCTATCTTATCTGGACTTCTAAAAATTATACAAAGTGCTTCAGAAGGTGAATACATATCTATTTATGAGTTCTATCACTTCCAACTATTATTAGACCATGAGGAAGGCACTGCGCATGCCTGCGTGATGCATTTTGCACATTGTTTACTATTATTTGGTGTAGAGCATGGCACCTCTATGACTTAAAATCCGTGGCATCATTCCATAAAATCAACACATATTTATTGTCATATGATACTCTGCTACATAATTGATATAGTCTGTAAGCTGACTTCCTCCTGTGTAGCCATATTAAGGAGAAATGCGATGTTTTTTGAGTTTGTTGACATATATTTGACACATTTGATGCACGCGTGATGCGCATCATCCAACGTCGAAACGACACATCCACCCATTGCTGACTTTGCAATGAGGGGCACAGATGCTGAAAAGGCCAGAATATATTTATAGATTTTATTTATAATCTGTCTACTTGTGATCGAGGCAGGAGGGAGCACGCACACACACCTTTTGTGTTTTTTTTAGGTGTGCCTATTTGGGAAGTGGGAAAGTTGTGATGTAGAGTGATTGTGAGCAATGAAATATAATGGTCTTGTGGCTCAGTTGGTTAAGTGGTGTTAAAGAATCCTTTATACTATAGAAGTTCAGAGTTCAAGTCTTTCTTGTGGCAGAAATTTTGTACTTGCCGTTTCGGGACATTGATTTCAGATCCTCAGATCGTTCCATGGAAAATACCGGTTTAAACCGATCCGAACCAGTCTTTGGCCGGTCTTTCAAACTCTAAAGTTTCGAGTGAACCAAAGACTGGCCGTGATCCGAAACCTTAAAAACCGAGACCGGCGGTCCAGTCTCTCACCGGTTCGGTCCCGTCTGGTCTCGGTCTGAAATCAACAAAGATAAACTGGACCTTGAAACACTACCTGCACCCATGGAGAGGTTCACTGTTATAACCATGCAATTCATACATCCAACACATCCGACGACTCCGATGTTTTATCCGATCCAACATCCGATGATTTTCATAATAGTACTTATTGACATCTCTACTAGTTAACATTCTGATTATGCTGACAAGTAGACACCTTGATGTTCATTTCACATTTGCTCCTCTCCATACTCCGATTGCTCTGATGAGTAACTCCGACATCCACACCTTACCTATAGTAGTTACTGACCCACTTCTGGTTTACTATAAGTAGTACAAATTCTGTCGTAGTTCCTCAGTTCAAATATTATATGTCACTATATGCTGCCATTACCTTTCGTCCTCATCCTCATTCTCATGTCTACATCTCTGCACATCCGCTCCTCTCAACCTCCAACATCTGCCAATCCAAAATCTAGGACCACATCAAAGAATGGGGCGCAACACATAAGTCGAAGCCAGGTCCTTTCTGCAAGACGTCGGACTTGTTGCATCCGCTCTTCCGCTACTCCGCTCCAACTCATCCGACTCATCCGATGTTTTCTGACATTGAGAAACACACTATGTGACATTCACATGGGTATCAATGTGGTTGGCATCTATGGACCTCTGCCGGCAGCCAGAACATACTTCATGAAACCCAACACTCCAATGGGCTTATTGGGGGTCCCGAAATGCATATGCATCCCAATACCCATACCCAGCTGTACCTGTACCCATGGCCCAAGCACCCCAATAAGCCAAAAGTAATATTATGCCGACACATCAGCCCAGCTGTCAGATCAAGTGTCACCTGTTCGTGGGCTGACTCCGCTGGCCTGTCATCACAGGTTAAATCTCATGTCCATGCTTATGTTATCACAGAAATTTTCCACTGGATGCCCTGTGCCGCAACATGTGCCGCAACAATGACAGAAAATATCATTAAAGGTCGGAAAATAGACGACAAAGATGTCGTCTGCAATAGAGAGGATCTGGCAGCTTTAGTAGCTGCCGTGGCAACAAATATTGTTGTTGCAGATGGTGGAGTGGATGACGTGAAAGTCGTCCATGGAAATAATATAATTACAGCACAAAGTGCTGAGATAGCAGCAACAAATGTTGCTGAAGTTGCAAAGGAGGACAACAAAGTTGTTGTCTGCAATAAATCAACAATAGATGACAAGGATGTCATCTGTGAAAGTCAAGAACCAGCAGCTACAGTAGCTGCTACAGCAACAACAATTGTTGTTGCAAGTGACAAAATGGATGATATAAAGATCGTGCATGGAGAAACTAAAGTTACGGCAATAGATGCCAAAACTGTAGCGACAAACATCGCTAAGGTCGCCAAAGTAGACAACAAGGTTATTGTCATCTGCAATGGTTCATCAAAAGCTGTGGTGACAGACACCACATTGGAATCAGATCACACCGAACATAAAGTCAGCGACAGGCAGCCCACTAAATGTGGTCGCCACGAAATGGCAAAAGGAAGCACAAAAGTGTCCTCTGTAAAACCTGAGGTGACTATGTTGCCTCGAGCGGTTGGATTTTGCCAAGTATAAAGTTGGCGACATGCAGGGCACCGAAAAGTCCTGCCGAAGGAGACAAGGGAGGACCACGAGTATTCTTCATATAATTTGTAATGGATGGAGACTCATAGAGACCCATCTGACAGAATAGACAGACACTGAGTCTGTCATTTCCACATTCTGTGGAGGATAGAAATTGTCCTCTGAGACAATTGTAGTGTCTCAAAACTCAACCTCCCCACAATAATTTGTTTTGTTGTGAACAAGGCAAGAAGGGGGGAAAGCGGGGATTCCAAGAAACCTGCAGAACATTTTGGAAGGGGGCAGCGGAGGGGACACCTCCCCCAATGAATAGGTGACAACGGCACCTATATCATACCACATAATCCCCCAACACGAGATTTTTCCCTTCCCAATCTATGGTCATAAAGGCTGTACTATGAAATAGTCGCGAAAAGACTATAGATGGCAATAGCACCATTTACAATACACAAGGAAGGTACCATGTACCTTCTGGCAATAAATAGAAAGAATGGTGTGAAGTTGAAGAACCAACACCATTGAAAGTAAAGTAGAAACGACAATGTGTTGTTTATGATACAAAAATGACAATATGTCATTTAAGAAAATAAAGTTGACGATAACAATAGGTTGTTGTCTCTTATAGAACCAGTAACAAAGACTGGTATAGTTGTCATTCATGTGAACAACATGGGGATCAATGTGAACCCCAAAAGTGAACTGACAATACGGAGAGCTAAGCTCGCCGAAGAAAGTATAGGTGGTGAAAGGTTTTGCCAACAAATATGACTATAGTTCATTGAACTAAGAGTTGTGAACCACGACATGGGGATTATATGTCCCCATATAACATGTACATAGATGGCATATGAAGATACCATCGTACAAAAGGCATGAAAGATGTTGCCAAAGAAAGATAGAAATGACAACATGTCATTTATGATAGGTTCATGTGAACATGGGGATTCTTGCAAACCCCAGAAATGAACAAACAACATGGTGAGCTAAGCTTGCCAAAGATAATATACTTGGCAAAAGTCTCACCAATGAAAAACAAACATATGTTGTTCGTTGAACGAAAAGTTGTGGACCATGACTTGGGGAATATAAGCCCCAATATAAAGATGGCATACACAGATACCATCATCTGGAAGAATAGAAAAGGTCATTGCAAGCAATGAGGGATAAATTATCCCAGAGGACAAGTGAGGGAAATTGCCTCACAGAAACCCTAATGTGCTTTGTCATAGTATGGAGCAAGAAGGGGAGGAAATGGAAACATAGTTGTCCCACGAAACCACCCCAAATATGGAACAAGCAGGTTTAAATAAACCTGCACAGACAGAGATGACTGTGAAACATGAGAACCAGTGGGAACAACAGGTGTCATTCCCACAATAGTTGTCAAACGACAGGTGGTACAACAGCACTGCATCGTAATGTACAAGGTGTCATTCCCACAATAGTTGTCAAACGACAGGTGGTACAACAGCACTGCATCGTAATGTACAAGGTGTCAATACACCTTGCACATTCGAAGAAAATGTGCCATGAAACCAAGCATGTTCTTTCAAACCTGCACCAAGGATGACTCTCAAGTCATCCTTGATGAGAATGACCAAAGATGTGGTCGTCATCAACCATGGAGGAGTCAAGAGACCCCTTGGTTATAATAGAATGGTTAACCAAATTGATTTGGTTAAATAGAGATATAGGACGACACCAGTCATTCATGAAAAGTTTGGTAACAATTATTGAATGGCGTGAAAACGCCACAGAGAGGTCAAGAAAATTCAATAGAACCTCCAAAAGCTTAGGCTCATCTGAGCCCAAGATGGAGCTGAGTACTGATATGAAGTCAGTACAGGAGAAAAGAACATCGGACGGCAATGAATGTCATCCATAAAACGGACCTGGGGAACTCAAAAGTTTACCCCAACGGAACTGAAGATGAAATATCATCCAGTTATTAAAATGATGTTACATCATTTGGAGAATGAAAAGTCGCGAACCGCAACAGGGGAATATGATGTCCCCGAAAAGAAAAGGGAGGGCCAATTTTGGGACCCTCAAGATGTGCTTCATTATAGTAATAAAGCAAGAAGGGGAGGAAATGGGGTAATCATTGCCCCAACTTCCCCTACAGGCATTGCGAACGACAAAGATGTGGTTCTTAATAAACAGAGTCAAGAAATGATGGTGCTGATAGCACCATCTGGGTATTCCAATAGGGATACAAAGTATCCCTATGTATTCAATGAAACTATTTATCAACAAATATATACAAAGAGAACACAGGGAACCTGATGTTCCCTGCACCTGGTCATAGAGAAACTGACTCATGAGTCAGTTCGGAAATATGATACGACCTAGGGGGACAACCAGCGCCCCTGAACGAGAGTCGTTAATTGACGATGGATGACGCCTCATGCGCTGTCCCCATTTGACATAGAAGGTACCATGTACCTTCATAAACCCAATTGACACACACTGAAGTGCGTCCAAGGCCTCTGTGCATTGATAAACGCTGGCAGTTGGACGTAGTATTTGAAGGTTCGGTCCGGTCTGGTTTTTCAACCCAAAAAGGGTGAGACCAGAACCGGGACCGGTCTTCTGGCACCTTCACTTGTCCAAAAAACCGGACCGAACCACATGGGACCGGTCCATCTCTCACTGCCAGTTGAGACCGAACTGGTCTCAACCGGTCTCAACCGGTTCTTGTAGCAGTAAAGATATGGATTTGGTATGTAAGACTATGAAAGGGTAGTGTAAACGAGCTAGAACAATGTTAGAAATGGCAGACAATGACAACGTCCTCCAAATGGAAGGCGATGACAGTGAGGGTTCTCCAACAGAAACCGTGGATGGCGAGGTAGGGTCCTCCCCTCAGAAACAGCTGGCGGCAAGCTCAGGTCCCCCAACCAAAACAAAGGACGATGGGTCCTCCAACAGAAACGGTGGATGGCGAGGTAGGTTCCCCCTTCCTGAGAAATGGCAGGCAGCGAGGGTCAGCAGAGTTTCCCAACTGAAACGCGGCGAGGGGGTTCTCCAGCAGAAACAGCAGAGGGCTCCCCCCTCGCAAGCAAGGGTGGAGTTCCTCAACCGAAAAGGAAGGGCAACTGGAGGTGTGGTCTGGAAAGGGTTCTGTTAGTTGACTGTGCAGGAGAGGGGGGTACTAGACATAACAGATGGCAGCATACAAACAAAAGAAAGGGAGGGAGCGGCTGCCACCATGTGAGCAGTCACTGTGAAGGGCATCATGAGTCAGCAATCCAAGAAGTGGATTGTGTACTTACCTGGTGGCGGCACTCATGTTGAGGTGTTGGGACGGTCTTGGGGGGGAATGAAAGAGAGATGGGCAGAGGGTTTGACGACCCAGAAAACCCGCATGGAAGTTGCCGAGGCACGCATCAACAATGCATCAAAGGTCGCACTCGCTGTTGTGCATGCTCTCGAGGACCTACCTGAGTGCAGGCTGGCATGGAGATGGCCAGAAACCATAGATAGACAGTAGATTTCATGTATTTCTTACTATTTCCCCCAGAAAAATATATATTTCTCGAGACATTATCCATAAGCATGTAACACAACTGTGAATTCAGTCTCAATGCACAGCAATATGTCTTCAAACCATGTATTTCTCAGTTTCCCCTTTCCACAACTCTTCAAATACTTTACTGACTGTTGAATACTGTGTATATGGTGTCTATAGACATAGCTGAGACCTTGTAATTGAATATCACACCTGTGTAGGCTCATAATCAATGAAATAAGATGAAAGAATTACAGATAATTTTTATTTCAGATTTGGAATCAGTGAATTGAGAGGATAACAAAGCACCCAGTGTTCTTCAATTTTTGTGCTCTGGTCATAGAGATATTGTCACTTTACTGGTTTATTTCAATGCTACTGGATCTCATGCTTAAGAATCTATGAGCTACCTATAATTTATGTCAGATCAATTCTTATATTACTCTAAATTGTATAAATCATAAACCGCCAGCGAGAATCGAGGGGCGCTAAGGAACGTGTCGTCCCCCGACTTTTCAGCGGGGGGTGGGCAGGTTATTTGCCCTTATTTGTTTTGGGTACTTTTGGTGTGTGAAACCCTTTGCCCACACTGTTGCTCTCTCACTTCACCCCACCGCAACCAACCCGGCCTCACCGCTGACTGCAACGGCGGCAGCAGCCTTCAGTAAGTCCCCACCCCTCCTCATTGTTCCTCACTCAACAACTCCCCCTCCACTGCCCTTTTTTGTGGGGAAGGCAATGCCTCCCCATTAGTGTTTCAAGGTCCAGTTTACCTTTGTTGATTTCAGACCGAGACCAGACGGGACCGAACCGGTGAGAGACTGGACCGCCGGTCTCGGTTTTTAAGGTTTCGGATCACGGCCAGTCTTTGGTTCACTCGAAACTTTAGAGTTTGAAAGACCGGCCAAAGACTGGTTCGGATCGGTTTAAACCGGTATTTTCCATGGAACGATCTGAGGATCTGAAATCAATGTCCCGAAACGGCAAGTACAAAATTTCTGCCACAAGAAAGACTTGAACTCTGAACTTCTATAGTATAAAGGATTCTTTAACACCACTTAACCAACTGAGCCACAAGACCATTATATTTCATTGCTCACAATCACTCTACATCACAACTTTCCCACTTCCCAAATAGGCACACCTAAAAAAAACACAAAAGGTGTGTGTGCGTGCTCCCTCCTGCCTCGATCACAAGTAGACAGATTATAAATAAAATCTATAAATATATTCTGGCCTTTTCAGCATCTGTGCCCCTCATTGCAAAGTCAGCAATGGGTGGATGTGTCGTTTCGACGTTGGATGATGCGCATCACGCGTGCATCAAATGTGTCAAATATATGTCAACAAACTCAAAAAACATCGCATTTCTCCTTAATATGGCTACACAGGAGGAAGTCAGCTTACAGACTATATCAATTATGTAGCAGAGTATCATATGACAATAAATATGTGTTGATTTTATGGAATGATGCCACGGATTTTAAGTCATAGAGGTGCCATGCTCTACACCAAATAATAGTAAACAATGTGCAAAATGCATCACGCAGGCATGCGCAGTGCCTTCCTCATGGTCTAATAATAGTTGGAAGTGATAGAACTCATAAATAGATATGTATTCACCTTCTGAAGCACTTTGTATAATTTTTAGAAGTCCAGATAAGATAGAAATAATGAAATGTGCAGATTTCAGTAAAAGTGTTATATCTCCCTAATGAATGAGCCAAATTTGAAAAACAAATGTGCTGTGAGATCTCCTGAATGAGGAGAATCCAAAGCTGAAACAAAAAAGTTTGGTCAAATTTTCGACCTATTTTGCTCATATTCATTCACCTCATCAAGTCCTTTAATTTTATTTGAAGGGTCTGAATAGGTTTACATACACTGTTTCAATAGCATATGTATAGTATATTTAGAGTACAAATGTTGTGCAAAGGAGGAAGCTAGAAAATGTTGTTTTTTGTGTTTGAAAACACCATGCGACACTGTTTACATTGTGTTTTGATGCATCAATTTGGAGCACCAACTTTCTACCATCCATAGCTCATGTATATAACTCTATATATACTTCCTATGAGTTTCTAGATATGTCTACATAAGGTAAGAATTATTTTTGTGGGTTTTGGTGCCATGGTTTGGGCATTGAGGGCACGATTTTCAACGATGTGCATGGCTCAGCATTGATGCCGAGCATGCTTGGCAATTGCCGAAAGTCGAACCATAACTGCCAGCAAAACCTTCCCATCCTTTTTTTATCCCCCACCACCCACCTGGCCACCACATCCGCCCAAGGGCCACTACTCACGCATAACGGCCACCACTCATGCCCAACGGCTCTCTCTTCCGCCCAACGGCCACCTTTCATGCCCAATGGCCACCTTTCATGCCCAACGGCCACCTTTTATGCCCAATGGCATTCCTTTGCGCCCAACGGCGTTCCTTTGTGCCCAACAGCATCCCTTCGCCCTCAACGCATCAATGCACGCCCAATGCTGTCCTTTCGCCCCCAATGCCATCCCTTCGCCCCCAATGCCGTTGACCCACGCCCAATGGCCGCCTTTCATACCCAACGGTCCCGACTTGCGCCCACCGCCATTGACCCACGCCACGCCGTCCCTTTGCCCTCAACGCCATCAATCCATGCACAACGGCCGCCTTTCATGCCCAATGGCCGCCTTGTGTCCCCAACGGCCACCCCTCTTGCCCAACTGCCCCGACTAGTGTCCCACGGCCCCTCTAATGCCCAACGGCCGCCTCACGTCCTCAACGCCGTCGACTCACACCCAGCACCCTTCCTTCACGCGCAACGGCCTCCCTTTGCGCCGTACGGCACCCCGCACCTGCCATGACACGTGCCCAATGGCGTCGAGTCATGCCCCAGAGCACATGGGGCCAGGCTGAGCCCACGGAGGACCAATTGAGGGAGTACGACGCGCGCACGCAGCATCGGGCTGTGCGCGCGTGTCCTTAGTCTTATTTTACTTGTAATATATTGGTTTAAACCGGTTGAGACCAGTCCGGTCTCACTTCTTTGAGGTAAACGGAACCGATGCACCAATCTTGCATCGGTCCGGTTCAGTTTTTTTGAGATCATGTGAACCGAAAAATCGGTCTCGGTCTCGGTCTCTAAATTTTGAGGGTCAAAAACCGGACCAAACCGGACTTTTAAACACTACTCCCTGTCGCCCTTTTTTGTGGAGAAGACCACAGCCCCCCACCGCCCTTTTTTCACTGGCAACGACACCTTCTTCATGGCCCTTCCTTCGCAAGGAAGATGATACACCACTCCACTGGCCTTTTTTGCAACAACAACAACGCCCCCCACTGACCTTTTTCGTGAGGAAGACAATGTCCCCCCACTTCCCTTTTTTGTGAACACTGACCTTTTTTTACAGCGACGACACCTTCCCCACTGCCGTTTTTCGTGAGGAAGACAACAGCCCACGGCCTTTTTTTTTGACAGGGACGACATGTCCCCCATTGCCCTTTTTTTTGATGGCGACGACACGTTCCCCACTGCCCTTTCTCGTGAGGACAACAACGGGCCTTCACCCCCTTTTTTTCGACGACAAAGCCTTCTCCACCACCTTTTTTCATGAGAGAAAGATGGCCTCCCCCACCACCCTTTTTTTGACAGGGACAACACCTTCCCCGCCACCCTTTCCCATCTTTTTTTTATTGAAGACCTCTCCTCCTCTCGTTTTTACTACCCCAGACATGTTTATTACAGCCTATGTAGTCACATGTATTAGGTATCCAAAAGACCAGTTCAGACCAGTTTAAACTGGTCTTTCACCGGTCTCAAAAAAAAAAATTTGGTGAACCAAAGACTGGGTGCACCCCAAAATGGAAGAGACCGAGACCGCAGTCTGGTCTTTTTTGGTCCACTTTTCAGTTTGGTCTGGTCCGGTTTCGGTCCACAAAGACTGAACCTTGAAACACTAGTTGGACGGTGTTATCCGAACCTGGTGAACCTGGGCTGGGGGAGGAGAGGCTGTGTCACGTAGCGTGTTTCTCAACGTCGGAAAACGTCGGACGAGTCGGAGCGGAGTAGCAGAGGAGCGGAATGCGGTAAGTGCGACGTTGGCAGAAAGGACCTGGCTTCAACTTGTGCGTTGCGCCCCACTCTTTGACGTGGTCCTCGATTTCGGATTGGCGGATGTCGGATGAGCGGATGAGCGGAGGTGACGGAGAGAATGCTCAAAGGCAAGTAGAGACAGATGCGAATGAGGTGTAACGTATGGTTATGACAGTATTTCCCTCTTAGGGCCGAACCCTGAGGCCCAGATGAGATAATCCATGTGACCACTGGTTGAAAAGCTTTGTGCGTGATTTTTCTCTCTTGTCACCCAACCACAACATCTATCCCGACGCCTATCCGTTATGTCCGCTGAGAACTCACCCCTCACCGCTCTCCGTGCTGAAAGGGAGCGCCAGAAGAAGGTCACCAAGGAGTTGGAGAGGAAGCTGCAGGAGGCAGAGGAGTGCATGAAGGAAGATGCAGAGCGCGCAGAGGCGAAAAGGGCGGCGAAAGAGCAGAGATGAGCAGAGAGGAAAGCAGAGAAAGTGAAGGCGAAGGAGCCGGTTGCGGGTGCAGATGCGGATGCGGATGCGGATGCAGCAAATGCGGAGGTGAAGAAGGTCCGGCTGCAGGGGGTTTTCAAGGATATGCCTGCAAGTTACGAGCAGGGGAAGGAGGATTGCACCTCCTGCTTGAAAGCGGGAGACTTGTGTTTTTGGCCACCGGAGTGAGTTTTTTCTATTTCTTTATACGCTTCATTATTAACTTGTTCTTTAGGAATGACAATTCTTCGTTGTGCTGGTGGTGCCAGCGTTTAAAACGAAGCTGCAGAACGGGAGCGGAAGCGGAGTCAGAGGTGAAGCAGAGGATGACCAAGGCGGTGAGGGTCGGAAAGGCTAAGGTGGCAGGTGGTGCGATGAAGAATGCGAAGGCGGGATCGTCCAAGGGAGAGGGGACCGCGGAGGGATTGCGGATAGCCGCAGCGTCGGAGGAGCCAGAGTTCATGCCGGAGGGGTTTGGTCTGCCGGAGGTGGTCATAGGCACGGAGGTGGTGAGAGGGCTTAGGAGCATGATAAGGGAGATGCGGCTGATAAAGGCGGAGTTGAAGGAACTGCGGGAGATCAAGGAGCTTTTGATGGTTATTGCATGGAGGGAGGATTCAGAGGCTTCGGAGGAGGGATCCGACGAGGACGAGGATGTGGAGGAGTATGATAGGGTATTGGAGGAGTTGGCAAAGGAGGTAGAAGAAGAAGAAGAAAAAGAAGAAGAAACGAAGAAGCGGAAGCGGATGGAGGAAGCAGAAGAGGAATCTGGATCGGAGTGGAACGAGGAGACGGAGGGGGTATCTAACAAAAAACAGCAAAAGTAGTTTTTTTGTTAGTATAAAATATTAATAGATTTTCTTTTCTTCTTGTTACAAGTGCGATAAGGGGCCTGGCTTAGTTGGTTGAGCAGAGTGGAAGTCCGCTACCGTATCCACTGCGTGTTCAAGCTCAGATGCAGGTAACCAAGAAAACTCTTCACTGGTGTCTTCATAACCTAACCAGCGGACGAGGTAAAGGAGTTTGCAGCGTCGTCTTTTATTGATCTTTGAGTCGACGATTTCCTCAATTTCGTATTCGGTTTCTCCGTCCATCTCGAGCAGAGGCGGAGGAGATTGTATCCGATTTGGAATCTCGTTAGAAGTTGCTGGTTCGAGCATGGATATGTGGAAGATGGGGTGTATAGCACGCATAGTGTCGGGTAGACGTAGTGTAAAGGAGTGTGTGCCGGGTTGGGCTATGATTTCAAATGGGCCAGCATATTTGTCAGATAACTTTTGGGTGGGTCGTGTGGTGCGGAAGAACTTGGCTTTAACAAAGACTTCTTGTCCGACGTGGAGCGGAGGAGGCGGAGAACGTCGGACGTCCGCAGGGCCTTGATAACGTTGTTGTGCCTCTGCGACAGCAGTCTTTAGTTCTTGATGTAATTCATCCAAGTCGACAATGTATTGTCGAGCTTTATCGGATGCTAGATCACGTTCCGGATGGAGTGTAATGTCAGGGTGATAACCTTTGTTGGCGAAGAATGGTGATACACCTGTAGTGGCACTCGGAGTGTTGTTGTAAGCGAACTCCGCAAGCGGAAGCAAAGCGGACCAGTTGTCTTGCTGGTAGTTGCAGAAAATGCGGAGGTATTGTTCGAGTGTCTGGTTGGTGCGTTCGGTTTGACCATCGCCTTCAGGGTGATATCCAGAAGTGAAGTGAAGTCTCATGTCGAGGGCTTTTGCAAGAGAGCGGAAAAAGCGGGAGACGAATTCAGGTCCGCGATCGGATGTGACATTTTGCGGAACTCCGTGCTTGGAAAAGACGTGAAGCACGAAAAGGTTTGCTAGGTCTTTGGATGTGCAATCAATGGTGGTAGGAATGAAGATGCCTTGTTTAGTGAGGCGGTCTACAATGACCAAAATCGCATCGGAGACAGCGGATGTCAGAAGGGGTTCAATGAAGTCCATGGAAATAGAATGCCAGGGACGTTCAGGAATAGGGAGTTGTTTAAGCAGACCATAGGGTTTATGACGTTGGGGTTTGGCGCGCATACAAGTGGTACATGACTTGCAATACTTTTTGACGAAGTCGCACATTCCAGGCCAAGTGTATTCTCGTTGGATAAGACTAATAGTCTTATTCTGACCAGGGTGTCCAGCGAGGATATGGTCATGCTTATTGCGGAGGATGTGGAGACGGAGGTCGGATGAGTCGGGAATGTAGATACGTCCATTGTGGAGTAGATAACCTGCTTCATTCACGATCCAGCGTGGATTAGGATTGTCGAGGAAAGAGGTGTAAATGGGATCGGTCGGAAGAGCGGAGAGGATGTCGGAGCGGAGCTGATCCGTATCCATGATGATTGTGGCATGGAGGACGGGCGTATATAACTCTGTTGCGCGAAGTGAAGTGGTGAGCTGTTCTTGTGTGAAGATGGGTTTGAAGTTGCTTGGGTTGACGGACGAATAGTCGCTATTTCCCTCTTTAGGGTAGACATCCCATCGTCTACTTAAAAGATCGGGCTTCGTACCTAAACAGCCAGGGCGGAAGCGGATGACGAGATTGAACTGGCAGAGGTATTCGGACCAACGAGCTTGTTGACGTGATAAAATCTTGGTAGTAGAAAAGTACTCAAGATTTTTGTGGTCCGTTACGACATCGATCAGAGCAGCGGAGCCTTCAAGGCAGTGACGCCAAACCTTGAATGCATCGTGGATCACTAATAGTTCTTTGTTGTGGGTGTCATAGTTTAACTCGGGAGGTGTAAAGGTGCGGGAGTGGAAAGCGACTGGATGGATTTCGTCGTCGGAGATGCAGATGGAGAGGATCACACCCAAAGCATAGTCGGAGGCATCGGTTTCGACGATAATAGGGCTGTCGGGAATCCAATGCGTAAGAACAGGTGCTGTGGTAAAGGCTTTCTTCAAAGTTTTGAAAGATTCGCGAGCGGAGTTGGAGAAGTGCCATTGTGTGTTTTTGCGGGTGAGTCGAGTGAGCGGAACGGTGATTTTGGAGTAGTAAGGAATGAATCGTCGATAAAAATTGGCAAAACCTAAGAAAGACTGAATATCTTTGACCTTCCTTGGTTCAGGCCAATCTTGAATAATTTTGACTTTCTTATCCGACATGCGGAGGCCTGTCGGAGAGAGGATAAAGCCAAGGTATTCAACAGTATCCGTAGAAAACTCGCATTTGTCTGCACGTGTGTATAAGCTGTGTTGTCGGAGACGTCGGAGGACTTCGCGGACATGCTTCTGATGCTCGGAGGGAGAGTCGGAGTAGATGAGGATGTCGTCGAGATATATGGTAACATACTTATCGAGCAGGTCATGGAAGATGTCGTTCATGAAGCGTTGAAAAACGGCTGGGGAGTTGGTGAGTCCAAATGGCATGACAAGCCATTCAAAAGACCCGTAGCGCGTGCGGAAGGCGGTTTTCCATTCATCTCCTTCCGCTATGTGGATGAGGTGATAGGCGTGTCGGAGGTCGAGAGCCTTATAAACACTGGCTTTTCCAGCAGTCTGGAGAAGGTCAGATATGAGTGGAAGCGGATATCGGTCCTTCTTTGAGATTTTGTTAAGACCACAGAAATCGACGCAAAGACGAAGGGAGCCATCCTTTTTACGAACAAAAAGGACGGGAGCACCATGCGGAGAGGAAGAGGGTCGGATGAATCCAATGGTGAGGTGTTCATCAATGAATTCACGGAGGGCATTGAGTTCGGTTTGTGAAAAGGGAGTAGATCGGACCGAACAGAGGAGCGGAGCCCTCTTCAAGTTCAATCTTGAGGTCGTAGGGATGGTGGGGTGGAAGAGTGTCTGCTTTTCCTTTACTGAAGACATCAGCATAGTTGTGGTATTCTTTGGGTACGTTTGTCAAGTTGGGGGTGTCGGAAGCGGATGCGGAGTGAGCGGAAACAGAGAGAGTCGAAAGGTGAAGTCGAAAGGATTGTGTACCAGGCAATTTGCATGCCCTCATAAATGCGGCTGCATTAATGAGTGAAATCTGCAGAGCAGACTGCGGAGGTACAATCGGAGGTTCCGGAGGAGGAAGCGTAGCTGTCCTACCTTGGGAGGAGGTCGACGTCAATGTCGGAAACGGCTCTTTTTGCATCTGTGGATGGAAAGTGATACTGCCCAATACCCAGTCAATCATAGGATTGTGGCGGGTGAGCCAGTTGTATCCGAGAACCACAGAAGAAGCAGAGTCGAGCGGAGTAACATAAAAATCCTGTTCGAAAGATTCACCTGAAGGAAAACATATAGGTATTGTTACAACTTGAGTGATAAATGCGTTAGAAGAACCATTGAAAAGCTTTAGTTCTAAAGGTGGAATAGCAGAGGTCGGAAGATCATAAGCGGAGGAAAAGTTAATGTCAATAAAACAGTGGGTTGAGCCAGAATCAATAAGTGCTGGGACAGAATCTGAAGAGAAAAAAGAAGATGAGATATTGATACGTAAAGAGTTCGGATCGGAGAGAGCGGACGCGTTAAGTCAGATGGGAGCGGAGGCACGGAGAGAGTCAACGCAGCCCTCAGACCGTGCTTCATGAGGACCACTGCCTATTTTTTTGACTCGATCTCCTTACCTTTTTCCTTGGCTTGAGTGCCAACTTGGGCGGCTTTCCCTTTAGCCTTGGAAGCGGAGGAGGTGGACTTGGGACAGTCCTTGACAGCGTGTCCGACGCTACCGCAGAATAAGCAAAGGTTATTATCGAAACGACGTTTGCGTTCTTGGTACATCAGTTTGCCGTCTTTGCCTAATTTACTGGAGAGATCGGGTTTCGGAGCGGATGTGGAAGCGGAAGTGGTAGCGGGAGCGGAGGGTTTGGTTGATGATGTTTGTGCAGTGGATTGGTTCGGAGCAGATTGTTTCTTGTCGGACTTGGGAGTGGGTTTATTGGTTCTGGATTTCTCTCGTTGATGTTCCCAGTAGCGAGCGTCAATAGTATGAGCCGCGGATCGTAGGTCTGGTAAAGACTTGATCTTGGGTTGTTGGGAGAGGATGTCCTTGATCCGATCCGGAAGTCCGACGTAGTAACGGTGTCGGAGGGAGTTTTCATCCCAGTCAGTCTTGGTAGCAAGACGTTGGAATTCAACGTTGTACTTCAATATCTTTTGATTTTCCTTCATCCGTAGGTTGTCCAACTGTTCTTCAGCTTCGCCCTGAGGGTCAATGGTACCAAACTCGGAGCGGAGAAGTCAGACGAACTCGGGGAAAGAACCCCACCAATTGGGTTCATCATCGTCAAGAATGAAGGGTTCAAAAAATTCGAGTGCTGTGCCTCAGAAGTAAGACATGGCAAAGTTGACTTTGGAATGTTCTGAGTTGAAGTTGTCGTTGTCGGAGAAGTAAAGTTTGCATTGTAAAATGAATGCGGAGAGTTTGCGCGGATCCGTCGAAGGTATCCGGTTCGTTGGCATACGACTTTTTCTTCTTTGTATCTCGACGTTTCAACTCTTTGGTCATGAGCAGAATGGCTTCAGCTAGATTGGGTTCCTGATCTGGATTGGAATCGGAGTCGTCCAAATCTCCATGTAAACTACCGTCGGAAGGAGGAGGAGATCCTCCTGGAGGTCCGCCGAATAAGCCAGAATTTAGAGGTGCGGAGGGTTCCATTGGTGGGTTTAGTGGAGGACTGGCAGGAAGTGGTGGGAGCTGAGAGTCGGAAGAAGGCAGAGGAACGGATGGTCCGGGGGTAGGAGCAGATGATGATGCTGTGGCTCCTCGAGGGGTAATGGTTACATTGCGTGTTCCTCAAAGAAAAGCAGAGCGTGGTGTGGAGGATGAACGTTCTGCTGCTGCACGAGCAGTCCTAGTTGTTTGAACTGTATTATGGGTTTGAGACATGTGGGTAGAGGTTGTTGGGTAAATCAAAGAATGGTGGTAGTTCAAATATACTGTCACGTAGCGTGTTTCTCAATGTCGGAAAACATCGGACGAGTCTGAGCAGAGTAGCAGAGGAGCGGAATGCGGTAAGTGCAACATTGGCAGAAAGGACCTGGCTTCAACTTGTGCGTTGCGCCCCACTCTTTGACGTGGTCCTCGATTTCGGATTGGCGGATGTCGGATGAGCAGATGAGCAGATGAGCGGAGGTGACGGAGAGAATGCTCAAAGGCAAGTAGAGATGGATGTGAATGAGGTGTAATGTATGGTTATGACAGGCTGAAGCTTTCCAAAGCTTGCTGAAAACCTTCTTGATGTGTGAAATGTGACCATCGGTAAAACATGTCTACACAACTTTGGTGGTTACCACCACCACCACCACGCTGCAGGGCCTTTGCAACTCACCTTGTCGCACCCCGCCCTCAAACATAGAGTTCGTGACAGCGTCCCACTATGAGATTTTTGAGGTTGTTTCCGAGATGGGTGATCACACCAGTATCGACGAAGGCAGATGGCTCTCACAAAGTGCATGTACATATTGAGTTCTTTGCGAATGCTAATATACCAACCTTCACACCACTGCCAGACATCTAACAACCCTCTTCACCAACAACCACATATTTACCTTCTGCAGACTCGTTTACAACAATGACAACCATCATTGATGAAACGCCAACAACTGTATGTCACCCTCACCCCATCTCCCAACCACACCCACAATCTCTCTACACAGACAACCTCTGAAATCCCAACCACCCTCTCCACCTTGAGCCCCTCTCAATTCCACAACACTGGCGCATGCACCACCCTCGTCGCTGGCACCACTATCACTGGCACCTTCCTGCGCGTGATCTCATGGACCGAAGAAGACCACTGGCCTCAGCATTGCCAGCCTCCCACCACCAGCTTACAATGCCACATCGGACATGTCATACATGTGTCATACATCGATTCGGCAGGCGCTGACAACAAGAATGCGCGGGTCGCAGATCGCCCTTGTACAGAATCAATGACAAGAGATCCGAGGCTCAAATTTCTTGTTGGGAATGGTGGGGCATACTTCCTGAACCCTTTTTTTTTCAATACATACTATTATTTGTGTTTTTCCCCTCTCGAACCAGGTTCGAACCTGAACCTTATATTATTGTAACGTGCTCATGAATGTCATATTGCTAAATCAGAACTTCCCTGATTTGCTGATGGCCAATCGTTTGGCGTGCACTCTCTACAGACGTGGATGCCCCATCCGAGACCATTGTCCAGGTTCACCTCGACTCACGACTGTACCATGTTGCCCATGGGCTGCCGGCATCAGGGTTCTTGCGAGTTTGATGCCCTTACTTTCCAGCATATCCAGGGAATTGGCATCTGTCTGGAACTCATGCACCCTGCCCGTCGTGTCTTTGTAGCAGTGACTATGAAGCGCCTAGAATGATTGTTCGTCAAGGCACACCTTCCCGACCACAATCACCGATGTCGACTCTCATGTTTTGAGTCACTCTTTGCTAGTGCATGACACTGCATTGCTCGTTGCCGCCGCTGGAGTACTATAGTGTTGTGGAAGTAGTAGATGACATATTCAGCCTCCATTCTACGTTACCCTACATAGCATACATAGCCTATGTAGATAGTTTCCTGATGCGATAAGCGTGTGTTCACAGCTGCCAGGGTTAAGCCTTACCGCGATACCCTGGGCCGATATTTGGGAACTAATCAGGAACTAATAGTAAGTATGATCAGGACTCCCGCCGTCTGGGCAAATGCCCACAGCATACCGCATGGCCGAAAACAGGGTAACCTGATCAGTGGTAAGTTGAAGTAGCCCACCCGTCACGTCTACTTACTCTGAGGGGTGGTGGAACTGCCTTTCAGAGAGCATCCGTGCCGCTGTGAAGCTTTGGCTGAACTCTAAAGAATTCTAAACATTGTAGCCCTTCCCGGGTCCTGCCACCCCCACATGAGTATCACAGGGAAATTTTTGAGCCCAGGATACCGTCGGCTCATCCCCCAGACCACGATGGACAAGGGAAATGCACCGGTAACTGGTGGACCTCTTGAACCTGAACCTGAGGTCCAGGTTTGTGTTCACCAACTCCCTCAAACCGGACTTGAGGTCCAGGTCCAGGTTTGAGCGAAAAGTGGTTGAACCTGAACCGGACCGTGGCCAGTATATCCATGCGTCCGCCTCAAAGTTCAAACCCAATATTGGATGCCTTCCCGTAAGGTTTAGAAACCTAGATATTGATTCTAAACCAGTTAAGCGAGGTTAGCCAAGATCACGCTTGCCAAATGGGTCGCACCTGTCATTGGACTTTGAACTGCACCCTCTTCTAGACTTTTAATCTGGAACACATGCCCCCCCCCCTCGTCTAGTGCAAATTCTATGTTTCTAAATGTTTGTCAGCATATTCATCACCCGCGACCCCAGTTTCTGATCTCGCTCTTGATGGCGATGCTCGACATTCCCTATTGTCGATAGCTAAAGCCTGTTCCAATGCCCATAGTAGGTCCCATATGACACAGAAAATACTTATAGCATCTTAAGATGATCTTCCTTAGCCGGAAAGCCATGAACCAGCCTACATTCAGCCCATATGCTTCAATGACTCTGCTAAACCCCGCGTCAGGACTCTCCGACCAGACACGCTATGAAAGAAATGTGCACAACAAGTACATACTATCTATAAAATGGTTTCTCAATACTCAACAAGTTGAGAAATGTCATGAACCCACCTACAGACATGCTTCATCACTCTGGAACTGTTAACACATGATCTCAGTGAAACGGCACAACAATTTTGCTGGATTTATTGGCCTTGATGAAAAAAGTGTTTATGGTTTGGAAACCTAGACCTATATTATTCAGACTCTGCTCACTTATCGATTTAGAAAATAATCTAGGACTCAGGAAGTGCCCCCTGGGGGGGCAGTACACCTTGCTTGACACAGAGTGCAATAAGAATGGATATATCTTATCGTGCAATGGTTGATTCATTCACATGCACCAAGAATTGTTCGAACATTGTCTCAAACTTTGTGGAGGAGCGAGTTATCCCAATACAATCTCGGCAGCAGAGCCTCCGGATATCTGTCCAGCAATGAAAAGGCAAGACATTGGAACACACTGTCAAGCGTGAACAATTTCCCTTGACGCTGGCCTATGCGTTCACAGATTACCGGGCACAAGGGCAGACTATTGTTCCCGTTATAGTCGATATCGCTACGCCACCCGCCGGCAGCATAAATCTCTTCAATGTATATGTTGCTCTATCACGCAGCTCAGGCCGGGATAGTTTGAGGTTGTTGCGTAACTTCGATCCACGTGTTATAAAACAGAGTCATTCGGCGGTGGAGGACGACAGGCTAGATAAAATGAATAGCATAACACGCAGCTTAGTGGAGAAGGCCCGCAATACTATTGAAGATATCTGACGAGAAACCTTTTGTTAGCGATATGCTTTCACAAAACATGATATTAAACACACCGAAAACAAATATTTCGATATCCATCAAACCCACGTCGCCAAAAGTTTGTTACAAACATTGTATTAATTTTTAGTAGTCTTCCTGCAAGGGTAACCCAACAAAGAGTCGATGACAATCGCGATTGGGATTCGCAAACGCGAACAGCATATCTTTAGCATATTATCAAAAGCACGAAAACGGCAACACTATCGAAGTTATCTAATGAGCTGAAGTTAGCGACATGTAATCAGAGAACCTGAGATTTAAACACACCGAAACCAAGTAGTTTAATATCCATGGAATCCACATTCACCGAACTTTCATTACAAAATTGAATCGATTTACGGTGGTAACCCGCAAAAGAGTCGATGACAAGCGCGATTGGAATTCGCAAACGCGAACAGTCCGGTAGGCTTCCCAACTAGGGTAACCCGACGAAGAGTCGATGACAATTGCGAATAAGATGAATGAACCTCAAATAAATAAATAAAACGTCCGTGAACGCAGACAACATAGCTTTATCACGTTACCAAAAGAACGAATGTGAGATGAGTGCAGTGAAGAATACGCATTGGTATCGATTGAAGCACCCGACCAGCGCGTCCCCAAAGGAAAGAAGGGTAAAAGGAGGAAAAACGTGAGAGACCAAAGCCAAAGCTATTTGGCATTATTTATGAGGGGCGCCATTGGACAAAAACATGACTCTTGAAAAGGCCCAATTTTGATCTAGAAAGTGTGTTAATCACTTCCAAAACTCCATTAAACGATTGAGAATCCTATTCTCTTCAACGATAGATCCTCAATTTCATTCCATAATCCACTGCTCAATATTCAATGCTCATTCAATTGTTTGTTTTAAACAACAACATTTTGGTATTGCATTCAGTGGTTTGAATTCCGTAAACTCAACTTGGACATTGAACTTTGAGTTCCACATTTGCAAGTCATTCATATGGTTCGAAAGCGGTTCAAACATTTTAATCGGACCTTTCGGCCATCGAAAGCACAAATCCGTTTTTGTATTCTGAATTCAGGAACTTGATTTTCAACATTCTATTCTCTCACCTTGGCCTCGTTGGCTCCCAAACATCTCGGTGAGCAGTGACGACCCCTGCCACCTCTTCCAATAGCTGCCTCGCAGTCTTCCTAGGCCGTAGACACGCAACAAGAGACCGCACCAAGACGCCGCGAGTCTGTCACAGGCCCCATTCAAGGCACTCGGCGTCGTTCTACTCCTGCGATTCAATTCAGGTATGATTTTTCAGCCTGCTTTAGCATGGCATAAAGTCTCGATTGAAGTAGCTCTATGGCCTCTCTCATCCCTGTTCCCCTGGACACGATTCGCGGAGCATTTGCTGAACTTGGCCGACATGTCATCGTTGCATTATGGACTCAGCGAGGCGACATCGCACGGCTAGGAGCAGTGCAGCGTGAATGCCTACACTTGCTTGACATTGTTGGTCAGGTATGCAGAATGGTTTCTTCACTGTTGGAGTGAATAATCAAACCGAGATTACCAGCATACAGCACATATACCCTCCGAGGAATGTACCGTCATACGTGAAAGCATTCAACGCATGGTCTCATGCCTCGATGAAGCCAAATCAGCATCAACAGACCTTCCTGACCGGCCATTCACCACGCTCACACATGCCGTGCACACTGGTCAACATGGTCGTCCCCGAATTGAGATTGATTCTGAATTCCTAGCGCTTGGTTTGGAACTACGTGGGCCCACAGGACTTGCTTCGACCTTCCAATGTCATCCTCGCACTGTTCGTCGTCGCGCCCTCGACTATGGCCTGGCTGAGCCAGGTGAACCTGTTTATGTGGACTATGAAGAGCCTAATGGCGTCATAACCCGTATTTACCGATCCTCAACGCGTGCCCAGTCAGTCATATCTGATGATGAGCTCGATGAACTTGTCTCATACATTCTTGGCCTGTTTCCCACCTTTGGACGTCGCATGATTGATGGACATTTGAAGCATCATGGTTATCACATTCCACGCTCACGGATAGAGGCCTCTTATACTCGTGTCCATGGCACCCCAGCTGGCACATTTGGAGTTCGTCGCATTGAACGCCGTGTATACCAAGTTGCAGGACCAAACTCGCTATGGCACCACGATGGCCAACATGGTAAGTACCTCACCGCAACTCCTTTGTTATCCACAAACAAATTCCGCAGGGCTTGTGCAATGGAAGATAATTTTTCATGCCTTCATTGATGGTTTCTCTCACTTTATTACCGCCATCCAAGCTAGCTCCAACAATCTTGCTCAAACCATCATTGAGATATTTCTCGATGCAATTGACATTCACGGAATTCCAAGCCGAGTTCGCGGTGACCATGGGACAGAGAATGTACTTGTTGCTCGATTCATGGAAGAACTGCGAGGGGTTGAGCGTGGGTCATATCTCTGGGGGCAGTGAGTGACTCTTTGGCTTTATGTGATCATGATTATCATGTTTTTCAGGAGTGTCCATAATATACAGATTGAGCGACTTTGGAGAGATCTTACACTTGGCTTTGGTGGAAAATGGAAACAAATCTTCGAAGATCTCGAGCTTCACCATGGGCTTGACTATAGGTGTGATGCACATATCTGGCTCCTGCACTACCTCTTTTTAGAACAGATCAATTTGGAGGCACATGAGTGGGCAGGTGCCTGGAATGATCATATTCTAACTGTTCGTACTGGTGGTTCGCGAAGTCCAAAGGATCTGTTTGTCTTTGGTATGGTGGAGAGAGCTAGCAGGGGGTTGGATCACCTTGTGGAAGACGATATTGAAGACCCTGATTCCTATGGAGTTGACTGGGACTCGTATGATGACGGCATGATTCGTGACCACCATGAGGAACACAACCAACCAGACTTTCATGGCGACAATCCATTTCAGACACACCATCCGCGTCATTTGTCTCATGTTGAAGTCAAACCACCACCATCACCATTCTCATCAGAGGAGTTGGAATATTTACAAGAGAGTCTCGAACGGCTTCTATATCACCATTCTGCTACTGCTGAGTCATGTAAGTTACTCTGGATCACAGCATTAGAGGTTTGTGAGGATATTTGTTCTCAACGTTAATTTCGAGCCCTAGATGTAGTATTGATGTATCACAATCCTTTAACCATAACCATAGCACAGCCATGTTACATCCACATTAGGCAGCTGGTACACTTTTGGGTGGTCAGCTCAGTAAGATATGCCTCTGACATACTCAACCAAGCTTAGTAAGGTGACAATTTGTGACAAAGTCATGTGCTCAGCCTTATAAGGAAATGATTTGTGTCTGCATGGCTGCGAAGAACCCGATCTTCTTACATGCCTTCTGTGGAAGTTTAGCAATGATAACCTATCTCCTCCTTCAAATTCAAAATTTTCTTCAATCGCAATGAGAATCTACAGGTAGTGAATGCCAGGGGTTTCGAAACCTGCTCAGGTCGCGGGTACAGGTACAGCTGGGTATGGGTACGGGTCAGCATTTTGGGACCCCTGATAAACCCATTGGGATGTTGGATGGGTTTCGCAACCAGGATCACACTCCCAATCTCCGTTTTGGCAGCCTGCAGTGCCCCGTAGATGCCAAACCCGTCCATACCCATGGGAACCCGTACCTGTGTACTACATGCATGTGGGTTTTGGCGGGTACAGGTACAGGTTGAGCCAAAGGTATCCGAGGGTTATCTGTGGCATTCACTATCTACAGGAAACTATGAATACTATCTATTCTCGTTGGCGATAAGCGATTGAGTGACCTGATGAGAAGTACTTAACGAATCTTCATTTGTCACACAATTCTTAGTCAGCTTGGTCAAGTATGTCAGAGACATATCTTACACATTGGGTAGATTGGATGCATCTACTGTACTATTATGACTGAGTGTCCAGTCAACTGGTCATGTGTCATCTGACTGCATGAACTGGTGTTCTGTCATGGTCACAACCCGTAGACAGACACTTCCAAGTAGTGATGGTCAAGGTACGCAAAACCCTCAGGGTTTTGGGAAAGGGTAAGGGAGGGTGAGGGTGTAAGGGCAACCACTTTCACTTTTCACTTTTCCTTTCCTTTCTATTCCACCATCTCCGACGTCCCCTGATCATATCCGCTGCCTCCGACATCTTATCCACCTCTCCGCATCCAATGACTCCGTGCCCATCCCCTACACCGCACGTCAGATCGCAGGTACTATCATTCATCTTGTTTCCATTCATCCCCCATCCCTACTCCCAATCATTACTCATCATTCATATGTCTCGTTTTATCTTTTACTATTTCATATCTCATTTTACTATTTATCTAACTAGCTTGCAGGGGAATCCTTGAACTTTCTCTTTGGATCTCCCTTGCAAGGTATGTGTTGTATTACTTATCAGACTGCTCAATCTACCCGCACATCTGCAACATTGTCGGACCAAGAGTACCTGGCACCTCAGTATTCCCTCGCCCCTACATTTCATTCACTCCGCATACAGCTCCGGCCGCATCCGCATCCGCATCTGCTCTGCCAACAAGGGATTCTAATGCAATGGACATTGATACTTCACATGTCAAAGGCAAGAATGCCAATGCATGCTTCAGATGTAACAAAACAGGTCACTTTAGTCATGAATGCCCCCTTCGCTTCGACGTTCGCTTCATGACAACAGAGGAGCAGGACAAGTTTGTTTTGGAACAACTCATGGTCAAGGACGCAGCGGAAGACAACTCCGTTCCACCCATGGAGTCTGCGGAGTCAGAGGGAGGACAGGAGGATTTTCCTCCTCACAATGAGTGAACAGTGCGCCCTCATTGTCTACTAGACCCTCCGAAAACCCACACCCTTCGGATGGGTTTGGGGGGTCACATGATGTTTAGTTGAGCCAAACAATCAATGATCAACAAGTTGAAGTTGACGTTGACTTCTCTCCTCCCACCCACATCCTCACCTCCATCAATGCCACGTGCACGACACAACTGCCTGACCCCAAGATGACACTGGGGACGTCCATCCAACGGCCACCTCTCGTACCCAACTGCCAGCACTCATGCCCAACGACCTTAACTCGTGCCCAACGACTTCCCTTCGTGCCTAACAGGTCTCACTCATGCCCAATGGTGTCAACTCATGCCCAATGACCTTTTTTCGTGCCCAATGGCCCCCCTTCATGCCCAATGGCCCTGACTCACACCCTATGACATCGACTCACGCCCAATGGCCCTCACTCATGCCCAATGGCCCTCACTCACGCCCAATGGCGTCAACTCATGCCCAACCATTGCCCACCATCCCATACTTGCCCACTGCCATCACCTACCCATCCACCAAATGGCGCGGGAGGCGAAGGCAGTGGCCAGAGAGGGAGGTGGGCTGGGAGGCTCCAACAGGGATGGGTGTAATACATGAGGGCACTGGGACGTGACGTGATGCACACATGAGGAGTGAGGGGGGTTGCGCATGCATCCCCGACCACATGGAGGTCCATGATGGCATGCAGACAGGACACATAGCACCAAGGGATGTCACCCTTGGGTGCCATCCCGTGGGTATTCTGTACCCCTGCATACCCTCGAAAACCCTCACCTGTAGGTGAGGGTTTCCTTACCCTTGGCGAGGGGTACGGTTTTTCGAGGGTAAGGGTACAGGTAATGAGGATGTCACATCACACCTTCCAAAAGGGGCTACTGGGACACTGATAACGCAAAATCAGACTGATTCTTCAATCGTCGCTGGAAAAGTGGACAGTATAGACTACTGATTGTTATGTCCAGACTGTCAATTGAACATCTTCCAAAGGCTCTGTCACATTAATTTTTACTTATTTCAGGCATGGACTACTGAAGAATGGTTTTAAATTTCACCATCTCACTGAGTGGTTGATGACTGTATAATGGGACCGTAAAACGGAGCAAATGAGTGGTTTAAGTAAGTGTAAGTGTAATTGTCAGAACAGTAGCCATCAATTGATTGTTTCAGGTAACAAATCTGGAAAATAAGTAGCTTTATTTCGCCGTCCTTACAGGATCTGGTAAGCCAGATCTCGGAGCTGTGAGCGGCGATCGTTCACGAGGACTCACGATGGCGGCATCGGGGGAAATATCTTGTTGCTCGAGCATGCAAGACAGTGGCAAAGGGTGGCAGGAAAGGGTTTATTGATGGTTGTTCAGGGCAGCCGATTCGGAAGCGAACATCAAACGGGTGAAATTGCTGAGTCGTTGCCGCTTCGCCCATGTAAACCTTGATAGAGATGTCTTGTGTCAGATTTCCATGTTGGACAGGATACAAGTGTTGGAATAAATTGTATAAGAGTACTGCTTCAGATATGAGATGCTGCTGGCCAAAAAAGAAACTGGCCAAAAAAAAAGCGTGGTCCGTACCTCACGTCAAAGTTTGATATTGGATGACTGTTGCCACTCGGACTCCGTCCTCGGGTGGCCCTGAGTCGCAGGACCTCTGGTCATTTGTTCAACTTGAACGGGGCACATTCAAGCATGCAGTCACTCCATAGAGTTTTCCATGGCTGCCTAGTACATGTAGTAGTTGCAAAAAATACATTTGCTTGTTAATGATCATTGTATCATAGACTCTTACAGTCACTGTACATTGGAATACTACACAACTCACTCCTTAGCAGGGTATCCTTCCATGGCGAACACGGATTATCCTCCAACAAAGACTGGTCACAAGAGATCAACGAACACGGCATTGACAAACACGGCACCAACGAACGTGGCACCAACAAATGCAGCACCTCGTGACACCCCCCTTTTGCGTGTCTCAACAGGCCCTCATAATGGCACCCGACAGCTGCACTACATGGCCGTACAAAATTTCTGATCTTGAGTGAGTGTTTCTGCCGATTTTGATTTCAAAAATCTGAGATATGTTGCTTCACTTCCAGGAAATTGACGAGAAGCCAACTCCTTAAACTCGTCAAGCAGCAGAAAAAATGTATCCCATCAAGCATAGCATTTGTCAAGTCGAAGATCAAGAAGGATGTGCTCTGCGACATCCTCCTCGACCCCACCAATGGTCTCAAGATGACGAAGTCAACCACGAGGACTGCGAGAAACTGTCCTGAAGAATTAGGGGCTACCACTCACATGGCCCTTGACACACTCTCTGAAACGACAGAGGCAATGATGACCTGTCCGACTGCAATGGCCGGTGTCGAGGATCCTTCCATTGTGGAACCTGCTGCTTCGCAGTCCCCTCTGCCACTGGTTGCACATCCTTTCAAGTTGCCAGTGCAATGTGTACGTCCCTGATTTCAGAGGGACTTAAATCACTAACGTGATCCGTTCTTCAGGTTCTACGTATCTACCTCGTGGACGAACGCCACATGCATACCCCCAAGACTGTTGTTGACGTCGCCGTCAACTTGCTTGACGGCCCTGATATTCCTCCAGACACACGAGTGTTCAAGACGTGCAACATGCTCAAAAAGCTGCAAGGCAGCATCGGGGGGATCCGCGGTGATGGTGAGTCATTGACCTGTCGCTCCTCTCTCCATCTGCTGCATCGCAATGACCCTCAGGCCATGTCTTGGTTGGTATGCCCAACGAACGTGATGTCGAATTTACATGTTGGCTTGTAGAAGCTGCCGTAGCTGATCTGGCATCAACGCCGCCTGCGATCGAGCACATCAGCATCTCCCCTCAGGGCAATGAGGCAGTGTTGGAGCTGCGCATTCGTTCACTAGTGGGTTTCTCTTCGTTGAACAGCCTTGACTGTCACTACCCAAACGCAGGTGTCATCTCAACCCAAGTCATCAGATGTACTCGAACGTGAGCTGTCTGACAATCATGCTGCATCATCTTTCACTGACCTCCCATCCCAAGACATTCACAAGCCAGAGCCCTCAACGCAACTCCACCACGTCAAGCCTCTCGAGATCCTCAAGAGCCGTCGCAAGATCTGCAAGCAATCCATGAACACGCCAAACAGCAATTGCATCCAGTGGCTGAAGGACATCATCGCACAACGTGATGGCTTCAACTGGTTCCGCGATGTCCAGTTCCTTCCCCTACAAAACACGGATATCGTCAAAAAATGGGTGTTCGCCGTAGATTTCAGAAATGAATACATGAATCAAGAAGGTCCCAATGTACGTCGCCACACCACCCTCATAGTCTGGTGTTTGCTCAATGGCCATTCTCGCACCAGGGGAAGAAAATAACCAAGGCCGCAATAGCGGCCGCCCTCGGTGTGGGAGACACCTGGCTCAGAGAGGCTGAGGACAGCATCCAGCTTGTCAGGCTTTATGGGAAGGGAGGTCAGTGCAGCGCACCAGAGGTGGTCACGGAGCTGGAGAGAATGCACGAAGTTGTGCTTGGGCAGAAGAAGCTATTGACATTCTTACGAGGTTGGAGGATAGCACATCCTGCACCCGCGCGATAATCTGTTGTACACTGTATTACTACAACTGAATAGTAGCCCATACAAAAAAAAATGAAAGAATGAAAGCACCATGTAAAAAAAACCGATGCTGAGAATCAGGCAACGTGATCTGAAAAGGAGGGGGCATTCAAGACATTTTGTCGCATTACCACCACCACCACCACCTACCACATGTCCTCTGAGCCAAAGACGGTGAGAACGAGATCTGCGAGCCCAGCAGAGCATGCCGAGAAGCTGCACCAGGCCAGCAACGACTTCATCCAGAAGTACACCAAAGTCAGGCAGACCAAAAAAGCATATGCGGGCTACATCCGCTGCCTGAAAGCCTACGTCCAGGCCATTATCAACAACATGGAGCAGAAGGAAGAGACGAACCGCAAGTATGGAAACTACGAGCTGTCCCTCGGTGAGCTGGAAACCGTGTTTGAGAAGCAGCCGTCAGAGACGTTGGCCGTGGTCATCGAAATGTTCATGACTCACGAGTGCGTGTCTCAGAAGAAGAAAAAGGGCGTCGCAGAGGGGCTCCACGCCGCAGTCTGTCAGTGGATCAAGGAGACGTGAGTTCGCAACCAACCTTCTCCCCATCCTGAAGCTAACAGCAGGTTGGGACAGGTTCGGCGAAGAATACGATGCCGACTACAAGATCGACAAGGAAACAGGGGATGTTTCCGGCTGCCCCGCACGTGCCCCGCCAATCCTCGCTCTCCTCAAAGCAGTGAAGCTGCGCGACAAGTCCTGCAATGGCGCGCCACGTCAGCATGCAGAGGCGATGATGGCCGAAGAGCTTCTCCAGCTCATGAGGTCGTCAGAGGGTATTTGCACCAATGCGGCTGTCAAGACAGCAGGGGCAGGGCTCACTGTCGCTGAAAGACTGCGAGTGTGGGACCATGCCAGTTTCCGAGCAATCGCGACTGTTGGATGGATCCTCTGGGCTCGGTGAGCATCGTCCCATTTTCAGGAATTCATAGCTGACTCACCTCTCAGTGGAAACGAGATTTGTGCACTCCGGGTCGGAGACTTAATGCTCGGATGCAAGGGACCAGCACCGCTCCATGCGCCGTACATTGGCATGCACCTCACAAACAGGAAGGGGTGGCAGCGGGCGGAGGGCAACGAGAGCCGACAAAGTGAGTCAAGTTTTTGATGGTGTCATGGGGGAGCTAATTGATCTGTTCAACCAGGCAATTTTTATGAGATATATGAGCAAGACATCATCGAGATGGACATGTACAGTCACCTTCTTCGTTGGCTGGGCTTCCTTGAAGCTCAGCTTGGTCGAAAGCTTCTGCCGACCGACCGCGTCTTCCCGTACGTCTCACGCAACGGTGCTGTTGATCCAAACCGCGAGATGTCATATGACGCGTACTGCGACCTCCTTTTGAAGATGACGAAAGCTGCAGGGCTAGACAACCACTTCACAACCCATTCATTCTGCCGCGGCGGCACCCAGTGGCGCTTCATGTGGGCTCCTGTCCATCTTCGTTGGCCGCTCAAGGTGATATGGTGGTGGGGTGGGTGGGCCATTGGAGAAAATGTACGCTGCGAGATTAATATGAAAAAAAAAAGAGATCTCACTGTTAGCTTTTTTTCCAGGTGGATACAATCATGAAATACCTTCTTGACGAACTCCAGAACTACGAGAACTATTACGGTGACCAGCTTGCCCCCCATGCAACGTCAAAGGACATCAGCTTCATGTCGAACCATGCCGAAGTCGAGCCCGCCACGGGAAAGGATGTGCTCGATCTCGCGAGGTCGATGAATGGTATTGAACAGCGGCTGGACGAGAAGCTTGGACACTTGACGCAGCTTGTTGGCACCATCACGCTTGGTGAATGTTGTGGCCTCATTGGACAGGGCTGTGTTGCAGCCGATCCGGGCCCCAGTGTGACAGCAGCATCTGCATCGACACGTGTGCCAGTGCTGGCCGTGGTGGAGTCGTCACCATCCATTCTCTCGCGCTCCCCGTCGGCTGAAAGCTGCTCGACAATGAGCAGCTCAGGCCAGAGCACGCGCTCCTCCCCTAGGTCGAGTCCCGTGCCCATTCCCAATGTGGTGATTCCCGACGTGCCGCCAAGGGCGTGGAAAGAAGCTGTACATCAATGGGAGGAGGGAGACCCAGAAAAGAATCTCTTACCCCTCCGGGACTGGCCATTCCAGTGGTACACGGGCCAGATGAGGCTTGTGTGGGGGACAAAGCGGCGGGAGCGCGAACTCCTTGCCTTGGCTTACAACAGGTGAGTTTTGCTTTGCTTGTTAAAGACGAGACCAGCAAGCTGACACACTGTGTTAGCATGGAGCGCGATGACGACAAATTCATAGAGGCTTACCCTGAAGCAGGCAGGGGCGTCCATGCCCTTGTCCGCGCCATCCAAGCAAAGAACCCTCAGTGGTGCAAGCGTCGTGGTCCACGCCGCGGGGACTGAGTAAGGTAGAAAGGGGTCGGTTTTATTTCTTCATTCTTGACTGTACAGGTGGGTAGCTCAGTAGGTAGGTAGCCTAGAAGAAGAATAGACATTGTTAGCTCTACATGCGGAAACTGGAGAAAGACTTACCGAGAGGGAGAACTCCCTGCATGAAGTGAGGACAAACGAGGAAGGGATGACCGTGGAAATCCGCGAACGAGAAGAACGTGGAGGGCTGCAAACGTGGAGGGCCGCGAACGAGGAAGCCACGAACGAGGAAGGGACAAACATGGAGAGGCGCGAACGAGGAAGCCACGAACGAGGAAGGGACGAACATGGAGAGGCGCGGACGTGGAAGGGACGGCCACGAATGACGAGCAGGACGGGTGGTGCCTGGTAGTCCACCCGATGAAAACGCAGCCATGGCCACCAAAGCGAAAATGGGACGAACAAACGCGGAGAGCCACGAACAAGGAATGAACAAACGTGGAGAGTGGCGGATGAACGCCAGCAATGAATGGCGAGTTGAACGGGTGACGCCCTACCCCCCGCCCCGATGAAAACAGGACATCCACGGTGACGAGCGCTGCAGGCCAACGTGACGGCTGGTAGTCCAGTCAGTAAACAAGATCAGGGAGCCGCGAACGAGGAAGCGACGGACGTGAAGACCTGGTCTCGTTGTTGGAGATCCTCTCTCTGCTCGATGTGCTTGTGCTCTGCACGGCGTTCGCGCCGTTTTCGTTCAGCCTGTTCGGTCATTTGAGCACCTCGCAATGGCTTGCGTATACGCTGGAAATCAAGGCGATTGAGGGGTAGCATAGAGCCGTGATCGGGCGACATCTGATGCTGCCGTTCTGTTGTTGCAGGGCGAAAACTCCTCCTTCAGTCGCAACGAGTTGTCGAAACTGCCATCGCCCATGGTAGATGGAAGGGATTCTAGTTCATGTATCCATTGCTGAATACGGGACTCTACAAAGCGAAAGCGATTGCGCCCGTTCGTTATTTGGTGGTGATCGAGACTGGACCGACGAGTGAACGAGTCAGGCCAGCAACGAATGTGGAGAGAGTGGCGAGTGAACGAGAAAGTGGCGAACGAATGAGGGAAGCGACGAACGTGGTGAACGAACGAGGGAAGCGACGAACGTGGTGAACGAATGAACGGGGAAACGAGGGATGTGGAGAGGTGGTGAACGAAGGGAACGTCTCTGTCACATGCGAACGAACATGAAAGGGACGAATGTGGACCAGGGTTGGATGAGGAGAACGAGGGAGAGGTGGAGGGAGACGGCCAGCAGCCACAGCCCACAAACGCGGGGGAAAAGAACAGCCAACGGCCACAGCCCACGAACGCGGGGGGACAACAAACGACGAAGGAGGAACGAGGCCGACGATCGCACGCCCATCGATCAACAAACCCGCGATCGTGGGTCACGTTGGTCCAGGGCCGGCCCCCGGCACTGCCCCCACTGACGCAACGTGATCGTGCCGCACCCGAGCCCTGGGGTCCCCTCAGGGTCGATCGGTGATCGCTCGGCAGCTTACAGATCAGACTTTCCCACCCAGCCAAAATGTCGTAAGCCATTCAGGATAAGTGGATAGCATATGCATAAGTATTAGCAGCAAAACATTGCGTTAAAATATTTCAAATGTATTGACTTCATTAGCAAACATGATAAACGATGGATGGATGAGTTGGTCAAACTTTGTTGGAGCATTGGGATCAGAGGGAATATCATCTTGTAATATCAAAAGAAGCTCTGCAGTCTCGACGATATCAATCTCATGTGTACAAACATGAAATACAAGTGGGGTTGTGGTACCTCCGCTCTGGTGGGAAGAAATTTTCATACATTTGTCAAGCTCCAGATCAAATGAACATACTATATGGTGTCCCTGTCGCATCTGACCAGATGCCCGGCTAGGTAAGTCGGTGACAAAACGGAACTAGTATATCAAAAAGTAAGAATTACTTGCAGGGTAATTGAAAATAGCATACCTTAATTCCGCCCCATGGCGATGGAGGCAACAAGTCCATACCGGTTGCTTGGATGAGGAGTTGTCGACAGCGATACAGAGAATTATCATCACGTGAACGCATCTCACGTGTCACAAGGTCATCTGGGTGTTCAGGTCCTGTGCTGGGTGGATGGCCTCGCCCACGTAAATAGCGGCAGAACCAGGTGAGAAACAGATTGCCTGCTGCAGCACGAGATGGGCTAGGATGCTCATAAATACTGATCTTCTCAATTATATCATTCGGCGATGAGAGTTGCGAAGGTGACAGATTAGCGAGTAATATCTTCATGTTGCTTGGTGAGCCAAACGTCTATCATCAAATCATCATGAGCCTGGAAATGCCATCCGTTCAATGTCAACTTACTTGACTTAGACAGATTGTCGGTGTAAGAACAATATCAAAGCCAGCCTTTAGTGCAGAGATTTCAGAATGATGGAGAAAATCAGGTGGTGCTTTGAAGAGAGCATCGGCGAAGATCTGACGGGTCAGGCTCAGATGATCAACTTCGTCCAATTGATGTAACTCGGCTGGCTGAATGATGATTCATCAAGTCAGCATAGTGTAAAATAGAGCACAGTTACATACTTGATAGTTGTGCAGATGCGTCAGAATGAGTTGTGTGAGAGCCGAGTGGGGAGACAGGTCGTGAGGCTCGCTAGCAGATGCTGGCCAAGCTCGAAGCTGCTGAGCAGCCTCAGGACAAAATCTGCCAATAAATTGAGTATCGATACATGCAGAAAAACCATGTACGATGGCTAAGAATAGGAAAGGAGACATGGGATGCGGGACCTTCCCAAGCCAGATGAAATGAAGCGCAGCAAGGATACCATGAACACGTGCTTGAAGTACACATTCTGCTGATCCACCATCTCTGACAGCCCAGGTATATGTGAAGTCAATAGCTTGCCGCCAATAGTGAACTTCTTCAATACAAAGCTTGACTGCAGCTCTGAGGACAGCCTGTTCAACGCCCGAACCTATTCCTTGTCCCCTGGATATTGACAATGTGTCAGAAAACAGAGCTTATATGTTCTCAAAAAAAAAACTTACACTCGCCATATTCTTTCACCACCCGCTAATGCCTCAAACGTGAAATGACGGACAGTGGCAGAACCATAAGAGGCTGGTACAGGGAGGTTTGCATCACGGCAGTATGCTGCAATGTGCTTGAGAAGAGCATCTGCGGCAGATGGTACATCATTGGCCACGATATGTATCGCCCGAGCCTGGCGATTTTGTTCCTGATTTGCTGACAATTGATGAACTTGACCTAGCCATGTTGAGCGGCTATGGGTTTCAGAGAAGTAGCTTTGCGATCCTGACAAACGCTGAGCAGGGGCCGAGCTGACATGGAGAGATGTGGGTAATTGCGGCGAGACAATTGGGTATTCAGTAAGTAAGCGTGGACTTTCTGAAGGCCCTGGCGAGGGCGAGCGGCTAGGCGATGCTCGTGCATATATTTCGCCAGTTGGTTCTTCAAAGGGAAGTGAAATTGTGGAAAATGCAGGTGATGGAGCAGCAGACGGAGGAGGGCTTCCGTTTATCGCAGGTATAGCTGAGCTTTGAGGCCAAGATAGTATATTTTGCAAGAGTGGAAGTAGGGGAGGAGTGACAGACTGGCGAAGAAAGAGTGGCTCATGAAAGGAAGGGGCCGCGTGGTTCTCTGATATCGAGTAAGGATTGGTACATGTGCAATCAATTGTTTCGGATTCCTCGTCCTGTTGGCTGGTGGCAAAGCCATTGGTGGCATGGCGGCCAAAGCATGCATGCACAATTGTTGATCCTGAAGAGATAGGACCATCGAGTCGGCCTCTTGGGACTGCGAGAGCAATCAATGATAGATATGGAAAGATCGGAAACCTCAACATACAAAATAAAAGGAGTGAGGCTCCAGCCTCTACAGGGTTCCGAATCTTGGTAGAAATCGAGGAGATGGCTTTCAAGGTAATCTCAAGACCAGGCAAAGAAGATGGGTTCAGTTTCTGGCCAAAGCGATTCTGTTTGTTTCCAGGCTCTACGAGAACCCAGGGGGAAGCCGAGTAATTTCGGGGTGTGAGATCAAAATTGAATTTATGCATATGGAGGCAATGCATGCGAGCATGCTCTGAAAGAATCCTCGCAAGTTGGTCCCAAACCGGAGTCTCCCATTGAGGGGCTGTCAAGGTAGCACCGCGAACAACCAGATTGAAACTTTCCAGCCGCTCAAGGAAGTTTTCGAAGCGAAGTGGGTGGTGACGAATGTCTGGGCGGTCATGCTCGTGCTCACTATCATCTGGATAAATAGTGGTACCTGGCGGCTAGAGTGGATAGTATTAGTTGAAGAAGATCGAGCAATAGTGCGAAAGCACGCACACCATAAGGAAGGATCGCCAGTGTAAACCGGTGAGGGGGAGGTTGGCTAGACAGTGTTGCAGTTCGGAAATCCCTGGTCAACATCTGGCTGGAAGAAGGACGGTGCGACCTGGTCTGGTTCAAGTGTGAGGTACCAGGACGGGCCCCGAAGGCTGATACAGTTGCCGCTGTTGACCGCTGGGCATGCAGTTGCCGTCTTTGATTGACGGAACCTGTTGTGATGGCTGATGGTAATGCCCATGGCGTGGCAGGTTCTTGGGTTGCGGGCAGATGAGGGACAAGCTGAATGGAGGAGGGACCACTGATACCAATGGCTGGAAGTCGTCCATGGGCAAGATATGGTTGGGAGCAGTTTGTGCAATGTGTCAATGTATCGAAAATCGTGCTGGCCTGTACAACTTGAGGGATTAGCATTGCAGCCATGGCAATTTGATAAAAGGTTTATACAGCATTAAAGCCATTACAGCTGCCTCTGATTCCTCCACGCACAGGCGGATTCGGTGGTCGGAGGGGTGTCGCATCTTCATGAACAGCATGGTTGTGCATACAATAGCAAGTATGGCTCTGCAAAGAGCTGTGATTAGCATCTGAACTGGAGGACACCAATAATACTTGTACGTTTATTCTATCTGGATCAAAGAAAGCACACGGGCACTGATCTACAAGACAGCGTTCACGGGGGTTGAGAGGCATAACCCAGGGATGGGCAGTGCAGAATCCACGCAACAGAGAAAGTTGGGAAGAAACGACGGGCAAGGCAGAAAGCGCAAGATGGACAAGAGAAAAAAGAAAGAGCAAACGCGAAGGCGGGAAAAAAGTGGGTTAAGGTTTTTTTAAAGGACGATGAGGTGTTGTTTGGCTAGCAACTGTATGACGTACACTGGTCTAGTCACAGCCTACACCTTACTGAGAATTTGCACATCTTACTGTTAAAGATCGTCGTCACGCGAGAGCAAGTGGCCACGGGAATAACAACTTGGATGTCTTCCCCGCCATCACCATTCAAACCTCACTCTCACTTGAACACTCCCGAAAGATGCCTGGAGTGCTGGAAGTTGAAGGTGTACAGAGGGAGGCAGAGCACAGTTGTTTGGAGTTGCGGAAAGTGTGGGTAAGCGGGCATATCAAAAAGATAGCAGCGGTGTGGAGGGACAGAGACATGCCAGCAGACATGATGTTATGGGAAGGACTAACCAGTGAGGGAGGTGATACTGGAAGAAAAGCCTGGAGTAAGTTCGGATTGACGAAGAAAAAAGGCACACGACCACATACTTAAATGTGCATAAGCTTTGACATCGAGACATGCTTCGAACAAGGTAAAGATGATTTGCTTCCTGGAATAAAGTTTTATACATTATCGCCAATTGCCACCTGAAAAAGGCCGTGAATGAGGTTTTCAATGCCATCGTCCTCCGCTGCATTGTGTTGAACAACGGAAGATGCGGACTGCTAGTGAGGCAGTGTGGATGAGGGGAGGCAGTGGGGAAGGCGACTCGGATGAGGATGACCTGGGAAGGGGTTTAGTAGAATCGTTCGGAGGGGAGGGAAGGGGTACAAACCTTGCCCTGGAATTCGGGGTCTTTGTCGAGGAAGTATTCGAAGCCCTGTATTTTGCGCCGTGCGTCCTAGAAAGCAAATTGAAGATTTGTTTGGATCTAGTTAGCATTGTAGACATACCGAGATTCCTGGAGCTGGAGATGGTAGCGGTTCACCCAGACGGTGTGGGCTTTACCCGGATGGGGGGACGTACAGGGGGTACGATGCAGACTCTGAGAAGGTCGTGGTGCGGGGGCCGTCGGGGATGGTAAGGTGGATAGACGACCCGAGGTCCTGGTCGCAGGACTCGTCGCAGGCGGCATGGACCTCCGCATCGGGTACCCAGATGGGGTGGTCGTGTGGTGGGGCGGCGAGTTTGGTGGTGATGGCGGTGCAGAGGGACAGCGGCATGCCGAAGTTGTCGATGGCGTTGGCGTTCTCGAGCGCGCATCGGACTCAAGGAACCAAGCAGCCAGCCCGCCCAGTTCCCCGTGCTCGCTCTCCAGGGGTGTCCTCCCGCCGCGGCCAGCAGGTACTGTACCATGGTCGTATAGTTCGTCGCAGCCAGTGGCAGCGTTCAATTGTGGCGACAGAAAGGCCCGCAAGCGGTGTGACATGGAGAGGGTGACGGTCGAGCGACGCAGGCGCGTCCCCTCGTGGGCACCACGGTCGCATGGCTCGAAGCAGGCAGTGGCGGCGTTCGTGGGTTGTGTGATATATCAAGAGCGGAGGAATGGATGGAGGCGATGGCGGCACAAGGCCGCACTGCCAACCTGGTAGTGGTAGCCAGCGACGCACACGTACGTCAAGGGACGAGACAGCAGACGAGGTAGCGAAGGGTAGAGACGAGAGAGAGACGAGATATGCAACAGAGGACGCCGAGAGCGGTGAGCTGCGAGGAGTAGGGACAACGGGGGCGCTGGCAGTGGGGGAGGAGAGAGCAGGGAAGAAGGCTATGCAAATTCGGAACTCGGATTACACAAATGGATTTTTGTTTTCGGCGGCCGAAAATTCCGATGAAAACAAAATTGATGCTTTCAAGAATTAAGTAATTACTGGTTTCGAATATCCCATTGTCATTTTGAATAATGGAATTTGCAATATTCAATTTGTTTACTGCTTTGAGAATTCAAACTTCATATGTTAAGTATTGAAAAAATGACTGGTAATATGGTATTGCTTTATATATTATGGAAGGGAAATTATCAATTTCAAGCATTGTCACTGCAGAAAACACGGTTTTATGATCGTTCAAGTAAAATTTCTTTTTTGTCCGGGGTAGGCCGCCATAATTATTTGCGATGTAAGTTCGATCATTCGAATTTCGGGTTTGGGAATGACCTTGCAAGCAAGGTGATTCTAAACCTTACGGGAAGTCATCCATTCAATTGCCATCAACCAACCTAAGCCTGACAGCGCTAGTGAGCTCCAAGCGATGACGGGCAATATGTACCTTCGAAATTTGATGTGCGACCGTCGACGACCCTTCACCACATTCGAGCTATCAACTGTTCGTCCCCCATTCAAGTCTCTTCCCTCCCACACACACACCTCATTTTTCTACCATGTCAATGCGACCTGGACGCTACTCTATCAAATCAGCCAAATACGACACCCAGGTGCTCGACTATTACGGAAAACACGGTTGGTCCCCCCATCCGCTTTTTTTTTTGCGCTTTGAATTCACTCATGTCGTCTCCTCTTCAGCTATCGGCAACAAAGAATGGGAAATTCTCCGACAGTATGTATGTGTCTAAATCTGCTAGTGTCACCTATATGTGCTTTCCATCTGACTCATTGTCCTGTACAGTGGTTTGTGGCACTCTCCAAGTCTGAAGGTGCCTATACCATCCAGAACGCGGCGACCCACGGATATCTTGGCTTCGACGGCGACGGTGTCATCATTTCTGATACTGCCTTCAGTTGGCGTATCATCGTGAAGCAACCAGGATGCTTCATGTGTGTTCTTAACGCTTTTTGCAGTCACGGTATTTGACGCAAATATCATCATTCACTAACTGATATTCCCTCCCAGGATTGAACCTGAAGAAGAAGACAAAGCCGTTCAGATGATGGGCGGTGAAAACCACGATCCCGTTCTTCTCGGCCAGTCCGATAGCAGGAAAAATATTCAACAGTGGTACTTCCAACGCCGGTAAGTTATACGACGTGTCTTACTGGAGGGCTGATTGTTGATCTGTTGTTCGTGATAGCAATGCGTGATTTCGTGAACTCGTTGAGGTGAAGGCCTAGAGCACAGGCACTGGGTCAGGAGTGTCGCGCCGAGGATTCCTGGCATTAGCTTGGATTCCTTGTAGTAACTGCCTGTCATACGCTGCTATGAAATTACACTCTTAGATTACTTACCCCCTTCATGAGCGTGGGCGTGTGGCTTCCCTCTCTCAGGGGGGCGAACAGTAAACTAGTGCTCCACATTGATGAATGTACATCATCGATTTCCTTACAGCAAGATAAACCCCCGCGTTCCTACTAGTAATTAGTACTCGTCGTAGTCACCGTGATACCCCCTCGCGATGATCTCCATGATCTCCTCGACGCCCAACTCCCTCCTTGTCGGCGGCGTGGTCTTCTTGAGTGGAGTCGCAGTGGTCTTTCCCTGAGGTGGCTGCTGGTGAGAAGAGGACTTCTGTTGTTTAGAGCCGAAGTTGGCGTCGAGGTTGCCTAGCCCATATTCACCCATCGCCTGCGTCCTCATCTTGCGTGCAGCCGCGAGATCAGCCTCCACCTTCTTGTACCCCGTCTGTGCCTTGTTGTAGTCGGTGTGAGAAGCGGAGAGATCCAGTTGTCCACGTTCAGCGTCGCTGAGTTTTTTTGGCTTAGCGTTGGTGGGGCTGTGAGAGTTGGGTTTTGCGGAGTTGTTGGAGGTGTTGAGTTTTCCCTGCGTGTTGGTGGGAGAAGGAGTGGCAGGGGAGGTGCCTGTGGGGGTGGGCCCACGGGCGGATAGCTCGTCCTCCTCGTCAAAGAAACCACGCGCTGCGAAGGACTCGAGCATCTCCGACATCCAACGACATCCTCTTTGGCTTCTGGTGGGCAGCACCCAGATTGGCGTCAAGGCCTCCGAGACCAAAGTCACCCACCGCTTGGGTCCTCATCTTGCGTGCAGCTGCGAGATCTGCCTCTGCCTTCTTGAACTCAGTCTGTGCCTTGCTATAATCAGTGCGGGAAGTGGTGAGATCCAGTTGTCCACGTTCGGCGTCGCTAAGTTTCTTGTTATTGGGATGGGGCTTGAGGGTTTGTTGCAGTTGTTGGGTTTGCCCTGGGTGTTGTTCGGGGGAAGGGGCTGCAGCTGTGGTGGTGCGGTGGGCGCACAAGCGAAGAGGTCACCCTCCTCGTCAAAGAAACCGCGCGCTGCGAGGGACTCGAGGATCTCCTCCATGTCTAAGGAGCCGCTTAGGAGCGCCTCTTGGGAGTGGCGGGGTGCAAGGGGGCATGAGGGGCATTACTTGCCTTTTGGCTCGTAGCACCTAGGTTAGAATCAAGATTCCCGAGTCCGAAGTCGCCCATCGCCTGGGTCTTCATCTTGCGGGCAGCTGCGAGGTGGGCCTCAGCGTCCTTGAACTCGATCTGTGCCTTGGTACCGTGTAGTCGGTGCGAGACGTTGAGAGGTGTAATTGGGTGTTCTCAGCAGCGGCGAGCTTCTTGGCCGGCTTAGGGTTCTTCGACTTGAGGGTCGTTGTCTTGGGAGCGGCGGCAGCATGTGGGTTAGATTGAGGGTTGGTAGTGATCCCCTGTGAATTGGGGGTGTTGCGAATTTCACACGGTGATCTGTTTACTTTTCCTACAGAGGCGAATATATAAGAGCATCATGATTAGATACAGATATCAATGCAAGCAAGGTAACCTTACGGGAAGTCCATTGCCTACCCAGCCTTTCTAATGAGGATCACCCTGGATCACCCCAGACTTTGTAGAAAGACTCGATGGGTATAACGGCGAATCGGCAACTTGAGTCTAACCGTCCTCGAACCAACCCCCGTTCCAGTATAGGAATGCTTCGATAGATCCAACATATCAATTCTTGGGGTGGAAGTTCTCCCGTTCCAATACTTGTCACGTGAGTTCCATATCAGTCGGTTCTTTAGTTTGGAAATGAATGGTCAAGCAACACTGATTCAAAGGGGGCACGGGTGCTGTTCCGGAGACTGCTTTCGGGGACGATATATCACATTCACTGGATCCACCTTCTTCTGATTTTCGATGGGAGTGTCTGAAGGGGGACGAGCAGTGGGTCGCATCTACGCTGATATCATGATTTATCCTCCCCCCGGCCTTGGTGTAAAGACGTGTTATTATATAGAACCACATTTTTTAACTTGGGATTTGTACTTGGCTAGATAACATCACTAAATTTGGGAAGATCTGACGAGCGATTATGATGAACAGAATTCATTACAATTTGATATAATCACTGTGAATTTATACCAGATTGTATACGAGCTCGTGATCACAGATAACCTCAGACGAGCGATGCCCAAAATTGACAATCACCATGAAGGTTGCCAACTTATCCTATCATTGGATTGAATTGTCAACTTTCCGTCAGTATTAATGATGTAACCGACGTAGGCAGCCCAAAGGGCGCTCAAGACGTAGCGGTACGAAGGCATAGTGGAAGCTCAACTAACCTGGTTAAGAGACGTTAGTGGAATCAAGAAGCTAACTAGCTACAACGTCTCAGAGAACTGGGGTGTTCAAGAGTTAGGATTCATCGTACTAAATACATGGGTATTTATACTAATCCAATATGCGCACGGACCATTGTACAAACAATACATAAACAAGTCATGCGTCCGTGGTTGTACCATAAACTCACATATATGGTAATAGTGACTTATAGTCACTTCCTGTGACAAGCACATGGTGCGACATATCTGGCGATATGTTCAACACTCCCCCTCACTTAGAATCCCGGGTAGGTTTCGTAAGTGGAGTATAAGGCTCTTTAAACTCCATTCGGAGTAGAGCGCGGAATTTCTCAAATTCCTGGCGACCAAGTGGCTTGGTAAACATATCAGCCGGATTCTCTGTTCCCGGAACGAACCGTGGTTCGATCAATCCATCTTGAACTCTATCGCGTATAGCAAAATGATGGATTGCCATATGTTTGGTTCTGCCTTCAGTGACTGGGTTTTGCGCATTGAAAATCGCGCCTTGGTTATCTACATGGAACGGCATTTTGGTAATGTCCTGTAGTCCAAGCTCTTTGAAGAGATGAGTAACCCATTCGCACTCCCGCGAACATTCACTGGCAGCAACCATTTCCGCCTCAGTGGACGAATGTGCCACTGTCTTTTGCTTGCGACTTTTCCAAAGAACAAGTCCTCCTGCAAGCTTAAGGAAATATCCCGATTGGGATTTTCTATCAGATGGGTCTGATGCCCAGTCTGAATCTGTCCATGCTTCAAAGGAAGCTTTGGATCGACCATCATAGATTATAGAATAGTCTTGAGTACCGACAAGATATCTGATAATCCGTAGAGCGTACTTCTCATGCTCTTTGGAAGGGTTTGCAGACATTTGTGACATTTTTGCAACTGCAAAAGCAATGTCCGGTCTCGTTCCAATGGACAAGTACAACAACGATCCAATGATCATTTGGTACCTTGTTTTGAGTGTGGGATCCACCTCCCCCTCATTTGGTGCAGGGTAATAACCCTTTGGGAGTGGAGTGTCAGCAGCCTTTGCATTTTCTAAGCCAAAGCGCTTAATGATCTTCTTCAGGTATTCTGACTGATCGATTGTTACGATCTGCTTTTCCGAATCTTGTCGTATTCTCATACGCAAGAATTCTTTAGCAATACCAAGATCACGACTTTCCCATTTATTTTTAAAGTCAGATTTTATCTTGCGAACAAGATCTGGGTTTGATCCCATGAACAGGCCGTCATCAACATAGATCAAAGCGATTATCAAATCACCTGATTGTTTGTTGTGGTAAACAAAGACACCTGAGTCAGTTCTACATCGAGTAAAACCTAGCTTCTCCATTGATGCATTGAGCGCGATCCACCACGCTCTTGCAGCCTGTTTAAGGCCATAGAGTGCTTTTAATAAACGGATGACCTTCCATTCTTGGCCTTTGACAACAAAGCCTTCGGGTTGATTCATATAGATTTCTTCATCGAGCTCTCCATAGAGAAAAGCTGATTTGACATCTACTCCTTCAATCACCCATCCTTCAAGCGCAGCTACGGCGAAGAGGATCCGGATAGTCTCGAAACGTATCACAGGTGAGAAGATCTCATCAAAATCGATACCCTCGATCTGTGAGAAACCCTTGGCAACGAGTCGTGCCTTCTTTTGTCCGTCAGTTTTGACGTCGAATACCCATCGATTTCTGATGGTTTTACGACCTTTGGGCAGGTCAACCAACTTAAAGACATTGCGCTTCCGGAGGGCTTCTAGTTCCTCACGGCATGCTGCTTTCCATTCAAGCTTTTCCTTTTCAGGTAGCTTATTTATGTCCTTCATTTGCCAAGACTTTGGGTCTTGTGGAATTTCGTCATATGCAGGGATTGCTTTAGATAGCAAGTGCGCAAGCATTTGTGACTGTCCTCCCCCTTCCCTAATATAGAGTAATTCCTCCATATCTATATCCGGATTCGGATTGGAATTGTTCTGATACATCTGAGGATCAGCGGAGCTAGTTGATGGAACAGCGCCAGATTGCTGGGGTCTGGTCTCCGATCGGGGATTATAGGTGTATCGCTGTGAATCCTCCTGAACGGTTCTGCTCCAATCACGCTGATTTTGACGCAAGGCCTCAGCCGGGTTGTTCCCGTAAACATTTCCAGGACGCTGGGGTATAACCCGAGTATGACGAGGACGATCAGTTTGTGGACGATAATCGCCTGGTAAGGTACGATCATCGTTTGGTGCATCTATGCGCACACGTTTCCCTGGATTGCGAGTCCGGGGAACCCACTGCTGATTCTCAGCGGTGTCCTGTCTGTTTGTTCCATCAGAAGTCTGACTGGAACCTTCGGGAAGCTGACCAGTTTGGTCGCTATTTGTATCAGGGAGGTTATGATTGTCATCATGGGTTCCTGGATTAGACGGGTAATGTGAACCGCCAGGACCATGTGCATCATTGTCTTCCAAATGGAAATCGTCGGTTGGTAAAACAGACGGGCCATCATGTCCATTTGCATCATCGTTTCCCATATCGTCTGATGTTGGATCATGGTATTGTGTTATCGAAGGTATTTTGTTCATTGTAGAACATTTTGGGAACAGCTGTTCATCAAACATTGCTGTGACACCTATGAAGACTACATTGTTTGGTATCCGCATAAACCGGTAACCTTTAGTTCCAGTTTTAAATCCGATGAAGATCATCAGCTCGGATTTAGCGGTGGTAGTACGAATTTCTTTTGGAAGAAAGACGTAAGCACCACACCCAAAAACGTGTAGGTTCGACACATCAGGCTTTTCCTTTTTAAGGGACTCATACGGAGTAAGCCATCCATGTCTTTTCAATGGAGTTCGGTTATACAAGTGAAGTGCATGTTCTACCGCAAATTGAATCCATATTTCGGGTAGGCAAGCATCATGCAACATAGCAAGTGCTTTATCCATTAAAGTTCTGTTAAAACATTCCGCTCGACCGTTTTGTTGTGGCTGGTGCGGCACAGTAACTTCACCCTGGATTCCCATCTCACGCATATCTGCTTGGAAAGGGACAAACTCACCGCCGCCATCAAAACGCCAAGTTTTAATTGTCGTATTGAATTGGTTTTTAACCATGGCATTAAAATCACGAAGTGCAGAGTGTGCATCGGATTTTAGTCTCAATAAAGAGATCCAGGCGTGTGACGTGTAGTCATCAACAAAGCTGATATAATAATTATATTTGCTATAAGTCGCCTTCTTGAATTGCTTTAAATCCGAATGGATTAGCTCAAGAGGTGCTTTAGCGCGTGTCTGAGATGGTGAGAAAGATTTTGAAGGCATCTTTCCAAGAGCGCATCCTTTGCAGGGTCGCTCAGTGGACGGTTTGTCCACTCCATTGAAACCTTTGACATGTTTAGAAGCATGTCGTAGTACTTCATGTGAAGGGTGTCCGAATCGCTTGTGCCAGGTGTCATAATCAACAGATTGTGAGACACTAAGACTAACCAAGTGTATGCGGCCTTGACGTTGCAGCTTCATTACGTTGAAGCGCAGGAACCTCGACGAGGCGAGTTAGATTCTGAGCTGTTGGAGGGACACCAATGCTGTTAGCCAGTGTGCGCGCTCCATCCAGGTCCGTGAAAGGGCCTGGGCCAGGAATATTACCGATCGCAAGCGATTGGTTGTTCCTTATCCTCCAGTCGGTGGATGATGAGGGGTGCGGAGTGAAGATAGACCCATTTCCGTAAATGACCGTGTTGGGTAAGGTCTGGATTGGAAGCTGCCCATCAGGGGCGCTATCCATGGCAGAGGAGGCAAAATGCGCCTTCTCTTTACCTTTCCAGGGTCCTTTGCCCTTGGTCTTCCCAGCAGAAGTTCCTCGTCCCTTGCCCTTCCAGGGCTTGGAGTGCTGATGCGAATGCTGCTGGTTAGCAGCCGGTCCTTCCGAAGATCCCTGAGAGGGTCCAGTGCGAGGCTGGTACTTCGGGGGGTTGGGACGAGCGCGTTTTACTGCAGAGATTTTGTTCGCGTGAGCACTTCCTTGGGACTGTGGAGCGTGCGGGTTTTTACGGAAGTATTCCGAGCGTATTTGCTCGATTACCTTCCCGATTTCGAGTACTGTGGACTGATTGCCGCCAGGCGCCACATAGTGTACCGCATCAAAGAGGATGCTGTGCACTAGACCATCATAGCCCTGAGGCAGTCCATTCAGGATCATCATGATCCGGACGAACTTGGGGATATCTATGTGGTTGTGCTCGAGTCGCTGAAATAGGGTCTGCATCTTATCGATGCCAGATAAAGGATCGGCGGGAGAAAGAGAAGTGCGGAGGAGTTGCTGGAAATCAGCAAAGATGGTGGACGGGCCGACCGTGGACAGTTTAGTGGCGATCAGGTCCCACATCTCCTTGGAGGTTTTAGCTCCCTTGATGTGATGGACGAGAGAGTCCGAAATGGACATCTGGATTAGGCCTTGGGCCTGATCGTCCTGTTCATGCCAAGTGTTTAACTTGTCTTGGAAGTCTGTCTCTTTGGGATCAGCCGGGAACTTTTTGTCACCGGTGACGATCCTCCACACTTTAGCTGCCTTAAGGTAGGCGCTCATCTTCTCCTGATAGACGGAGAAGTTGGTGGTGGTGAGTTTGGGAACGGAAGAAGCGAGGTCGAGTTTAGAGTTTGAAGACATGATGATGCTGTGAAACATAAATAGAATCAGCATATGTTTTTATCGAAAAAGCGCATCAGAAAAATAAATAGACGAGCCGCCTTGTCGATCATCATTCTTCGTTCTCTGTTTGGTCTAGTGGTAGCATATGAAATGCCATCACTAGTTCTACCCAATTGTCATGTGCGCCCTGAGTGCTGTGCTGCCCACAGGTGCAAGATCCTCCCTGAATAGGGAGCATGACTTCATTCGCTCTGTTCGCCGCCTCAATTAAGGGGTCATTATCCAGCAACTGAATTTGTCGGGCCGGAGGCGAAAGAGGAGGTGCCCCGTGTGCTTCAGGGATGGTCCCATCATCAACATACACGGGCGGAGGATCCGTAGGATCTCCATCTTGGGTAGGTACCGCAACAGGTACCTCAGTACGGCGATTACGCCGTCTGCGGTTCAAAGCTCGAGTCCTTGCTCCTCCTGCATCACACGTAGTACACGAGTAGTCAAAGGTAGTGTTGTCTATGCAATGCCTCGGGCAATGCTGACTGTCAACAACGAGTTGTCGACACACTCCGCAACGAGCAACGATGCGTCCATTGTCATCAAGACCTGAAGGGACTGAGCCCTGTGCCGTTGGCACCATATGGACTTGCTCTCGTGATACGATCATTGTAATAGGGATTCTCTCAAGCAATCGATCAAGAATGGCCCATTGAAAGGTACATTCAATACCTCGAATGCTGCGAGGTTCACCGTCGAGGGAACCGTCGAGCTCGAGATGAACAGAATTCATTACAATTTGATATAATCACTGTGAATTTATACCAGATTGTATACGAGCTCGTGATCACAGATAACCTCAGACGAGCGATGCCCAAAATTGACAATCACCATGAAGGTTGCCAACTTATCCTATCATTGGATTGAATTGTCAACTTTCCGTCAGTATTAATGATGTAACCGACGTAGGCAGCCCAAAGGGCGCTCAAGACGTAGCGGTACGAAGGCATAGTGGAAGCTCAACTAACCTGGTTAAGAGACGTTAGTGGAATCAAGAAGCTAACTAGCTACAACGTCTCAGAGAACTGGGGTGTTCAAGAGTTAGGATTCATCGTACTAAATACATGGGTATTTATACTAATCCAATATGCGCACGGACCATTGTACAAACAATACATAAACAAGTCATGCGTCCGTGGTTGTACCATAAACTCACATATATGGTAATAGTGACTTATAGTCACTTCCTGTGACAAGCACATGGTGCGACATATCTGGCGATATGTTCAACAAGTATTATTATTCCTCATGATGGGATCCATGATATTGTATTGAGATTAAAAGGCATTGTGAGGCTGGTCAACTGTTCAATGGCTCGCACTGTGTATGAAAGCTTGGCAAGTATTATGCACAATTCTCATTATAGGCCCAGGACAGTGGGACGGTGGAAAAAAGGGGATATTATTATTTGACTATGGACGTCCAGGTTGCAACGTGTGATTGTGAACGACGAACTATGTAAGTAAATATGCTTTGATGGTTCCTGAGCCCCCAGCCTCATTTCCAAAATTTCCGTCAAGAGACTCGCTCAACACTGACCTACATTTTGAGTGCAATTGCTAGAGCGAGTTGTTAGCGCCCGAAGTTGAGCCTTATGACAGTGGCGAAAATTCTCACCAGAGAAATAAAGCCAAACTCAATAATAATCAGTTTCTGACCTCCACTGGCATTCAAAAGTGTGTTCTAGCGTGGTTCCTTGACGCACTAAGGATAGATGGTGTCAGTTGAAAGATGGCTACTCATACATCATAAGCTTACAGGCAAGCTTGCTCCGGGGCTCAGCGACAATATCAGCCTGTAGAGTGAACAACTCACTGGCACACAATGCAAAAGGGTTGTGATTCACATTGAGTTGCACTGGACAAGATGGTGGGGATAAAGGAAACAAGGTCATGCGAGATCCATGGCAGCACACAGGTATTTATGGAAAGTCAAACTAATGCAGCCTAATGCGGTCGTCACCAAAAGTCCATGTGATCACAAAATTGGACCTCAGGCTGTTCGTTGTCACGACACGGTGGTAACATTCCACACACAATCATTGTTGCCATGTTTCGTGCCTGGGCATGGGTTCCTATCGGGGGAGCGGGTCGCAGCAAGAGTCCTCCGCCCAGTCTCGACAGGAGAGTCTGCGAAATGGGGAAACTGGTGGATCAGGAATGTGAGTTGAGCATGAGTCGAGGATGGCTCCCTTCAAGTTATCCAAAGGGTTGAACACGTAGAACCTGTCCGCAGTGTTGCCAATGCCAGTGGTTTGATAGCTAAGTAGTCCGCGAGAAGTTTATCTGAAGTCATTGTCAGCTGGCGAAGCAAATACAAACAGCTTTCTGGCCATCTCACCCCATACTAGACAAAATTGTGAAAGGATGAGACCCAGGCATCAGCTCCAGGTGAGATTGTCGAGGGTTGACAACGCCAGCCAAGATGACGACACCTTGACAATCTAATACAATCTCAACGTGAGATCACAACCGATCACGACCAATTATCCTCCCAATACAAGATTGGTACAAGTCGTGAGAAATAGAACGGTTCATCAGCTTTTCCAGGTTTTGGTGATGAAACTGGTACCAGTGTTATATTCGAGCGCACAATCCCTCGGGTGACACAAGGGCCAGCGGGGCAATAAGAGGGCACACCGGAAACACAGGGGCGCCGAAACGATAAGGGTACAAAAGCTGGAACACAGAGGGTCATGCAATACGAGAGTGGGGTAAAACATAGTGGGGCGAAGTAATAAATCAAAACGGCGAGGGTGAGACACAACGAGGCGATGTCGCCCAGCCGTCACCCATCGTCCACTCAGCTAAGGCTGTCCGTGAGTGCACTCGTGGGTGACCCGAATCCGTACCCGCAAGGATTTGGCTTCCCAGAAGCCCAGCCCAGATCCTTGAGGACTTAGGTCTGTAGCTGACTCAGACTCACAGGTCGCATACCAGCAAGCATGCAGGTAACTCACAGGTCAACAGTCCAGAAGCAAAGAACGAGAATCCTCGCTCAAACGTGGTGGCACATATGTGCACAGCGCATTACAAACGAGGAGTCTTCCCTCATCGTGACGGAGACTGTGTTGAAGTTCCACCTGGGCGCTAGCCACAGGCGTACTGAGCAACATAGCTACACTGGAAGTACTCTACGATACCGCTATGGTCACTTACATGGTTTGGAGGGGTAAGGCTGGTAAGAGTGGTTGAGGCTGGTGAGAGCGATGGAGCTGGTTAAGAGTCAAGAGACAACTTGTTGATATTGACAGTTTCCTGGTCTTATATACCGTACTACTGTTTGTACCAACCAAACAAGTATGTAATGAAGATATGTAAAGGTCACATGATGTAATCTAATCTAATCTAATCTACATGATGGGAAAAGTTTCAACACCCCCCCATATTTAGTACATACTTCTAAATACATCTTACTTTTTCCCACATATATATATAGGTACTCTGTTTCGCCTAGTTTTTTATCAATCCGAAGTACGGGATAAACTTGGAAAAGAGGATTTTTCCCAGATTCTTAGTTAAAAGGTCTGCAGGGTTGTTCACTCCTTTAATGAATTCGACTGTAATTATCCCTTCGGAGACTTTTTCTCTGACGAAGTGGAATCACACGTCAATGTGCTTGGATCGCTTCTCAGTTACAGGGTTGGATGCGATAAAGACGGAGCCATTGTTATCTCCGTAGATCGGTACTGATCTGATCTGCATTCCAAGTTCGGCAAGCATACTTCTCAGCCATGTTGCTGCGCGACTGCAGTCTGATAACGCCATATACTCTGCTTCTGTGGAAGAGAGGGCGATGGTCTTTTGCGCCGATGATACCCATGTCACTGCTCCAGATGCCAGTGATATGAAGAAGCCAGTGGTAGACCTCCTCGTGTTTTCATCTGACACCCAGTCGGAGTCTGTGAATGCATAGATTCCTTTCCCTGAGTCACCATCATACATGATTGCGTAATTCTTTGTCGCTTTCAGATATCTGCAAATATCCCTAGCCACTTCTAAATGGCGTTTGGTGGGATTTGCGGAAAATTGCGACATTTTGATCACAGCAAAACAGATGTCTGGCCTTGTTCCAATCATCAGATATAGAAGTGATCCGATGACGGATTGGTACTTTGATCGAAGTTCTGCATTGGGTTCATCTTCGGACATCATGGGTTTGTAGCCTGTAGGAAGTGGGGTATGGGTGGCGTTAGATTCACTCATCCCCATTCGTTCGAGTATTTTCTCAAGGTACGGTACTTGATCGATGAAGATACGTTTCCCGTGTTGCCTTATTTGGATAGAGAGAAATTCTTTCGGTTCCCCATCAGGCACGAGGTGCCCTAGGTCCCTACATTCCCATGTGGTCATGAAGGCCTTCTTTTTCTCTAGCGTATATTCCTGGTTTGTGCCGAGAAAAGCAGAGTCGTCGAGATAGATGACGGCGATTACAATTTCCCCGTTGGTACTTTTGTGAATGAACACTCCCGCATCGGAGTGAAGCCGGACAAAGCCGAGCTTTTTCATGGAGGAATCAAGTTCCCTCCACCAGGCTAATGCGGCCTGCTTAAGTCCATATAGAGCTTTGAATAGTTGGTACACGAGGTGTTCTTTCCCTTTTACTATGTAGCCCTCAGGCTGTCGCATGTAAATGACTTCACGGAGCGTTCCATAGAGGAAGGCTGATGAGACGTCCAAAAGAGTCATGAACCACCCTTCAAGGGCTGTCAATGCCAGTATCAGTCGGACGGTTTCATATCTTACGACTGGTGAGAAGATCTGATTGAAGTCGATCCCTTCTACCTGTGAAAAGCCTTTTGCAACGAGGCGTGCTTTCAGACGCCCGTCGGACTTTTCGTTGTACACCCATTTGTTCCTTAGAGCTTTCCTTCCTGCAGGCAGGGGTACTAGCTCCGTGATCACCCCGCGGCGTTTGAGCATGTCTAGCTCTTTACGTTCAGCCGCATACCAGTCTTCTTTATTTGGAAGAGGGTATATGTCTTTATGGGACATTTCAATGATGCCAACTTGGACTGATATTGCCTCCATCAGGAGGTCATTCATCCATGCCGTTTGACCGCCCAATCTCCGTCTTCGATCTAATTTTTCAAGATCAGACGCTGGAGTGTCTTCCCCATAGATGCTTCCTGGCATCTTCTGAACTTGTCGTTCTCTGATCGGTCGATCTGGTACTTGCTCGGGTTCCGGAGTGGGTACTCGTGGTTCGTCATCAGGCTCACTGGCAGGCAGTTCGTTGTCTGATTCAGGTTGATCCTGTTCAATGGGAACTGGGTCATGAGGTGTTTCGTTGTGACTATTGTCATCATTGCTGCCGGGAATGAGATCCTCAAACTCATCAGCCGGCTCTGGGTCTTCCATTTCTGGGTGGTTTTCTGGCAACGGGTCGATGTGGCATCTAGGGTACTTGCTTTTATCAAAGATAGCTTTCCCGCCCATGAAAATCGTGTTGGTCTCAGGATCCATGAAGCGGTATCCTTTGACTCCTGGTTTCGATCCGAGATAAATCATCAATCGGGATCTTGATTCCAGGGAGTTCCTACGTTTCTCCTTTGGGATATATACATATGCCTGACATCCAAATACTCTGACGCTGGACATGTCGGGGATCTCATTGGTCACCCTGAAGTAAGGGGTTTTCCATTCAAGACGCTGCATGGGGGTTCTGTTGTAGAGAAATGCTGCGTGTTCCAAACAGAATTCCCACCACATGGGCGGTAAGCATGCATCGAAGCGTAATGCCTGAGATTTTTTCCATAGTGTTCAATTGATCCTTTCTGCTCTACCATTCTGCTGGTGCTGATATGGGAGTGTGATGTCGATCAGAATTCCATGATCGGCAAGTACGTCTTTGTATTTGTCAAATTCTCCACCTCCATCAACTCACCACTTTTTAGGAGTAGTGGCAAATTGGTTCTGGATCATCGCAAGAAACTGTCTCAGTGCCGTAATGGCACCAGACTTTTTCCTAAGCAAGACGACCCAGACATGAGATGAAAAATCGTCCAAAAACGTGAGGAAGTATTTGTACTTGTGGTACGATGCCGTGGATATCTGTTTCAGGTCTGAATGAATCAGATCAAAGGGTTTGAAAGCCCTCGTCATTGAATTGGGATATGACTGATTCAGCATTTTCCCTTTGAGACACCCTGTGCAGCTTTCCTGTGATTTCTCACGTACTAATGTTTTGGGTACTCCTTTGGTACTGGTGGGAATCTTATTGAGCGCCTGGTCATTTGGGTGGCCAAGGCATTTATGCCAGGTTTCGACAGTGATTTCGCTAGAGATCACATGGATTTGGTCATAGCGTATTTCAGTGTCTAACCAATAAATGGTTTGTCCGAGAATGTGAGGCGAGAACTGTATTTTGTTCTGTCCTTTGGAGATGTTGATTTCTCCACGCATTCCGTCTACTTTGTAACCGTGATTAAGGAAGACGCCTAGGGACAATAGGCGTATCTCCAGTTTCTTTCCCTTTGCAGCTGTTTGGACAAATCGCTTAGCCTTGAGAGGCCTGTAGTACGCGAAGTCCTTGAACTCATGGGTAAAGTGTAACGAGGCACCGGAGTCTAAGATCCATTGTGCGCGTTCTTTCTCCTTACAGTGTGTGCATGACGCAAAGTGCTTTGTATATTTTTTATATAGATCGCTGTCAATATGATCCATATATTCTGCACTAGTACTAGCTAATATTTTACACGTCTGAAAGGAGGTGTTATTAGCTTTCCTTAATTGGTCAGATTCAGGAGAGGGAGATGACGAACCGTCAAGTTCAATAAGCCCATCTTCGAATTGATCCGGCCCCATACGCTCGCTCTGATGGTCTATGTCCATCATCCTAAGGGTTTGGTCCAGTGGCGGAGTAACTCGACGCTGCTTGGACGGTCTTTCGTCTTCTTCTGGGATAATCGTGTCCAGAATCCGAAGATTTGACCCTGAGGGACGAGCACCAATGCTCCGCGCGAGTTTCCTGACGTGGTCATTCTTTTTCCACGCAGACGGCTTGCCCGAAGGAAGCCCGGTGTACTGAGATGGAGGCGGGTTCATTCGCTGCAGGAGCGACTGCATTCTCGCGGAATCGGACTGGGCGGTACTTAACGTTTTCCCGCGGCCAGTGACGGTGGTGAAGGATGGTGTCGGAAGAGAGGGGAAGTGGATGGCAGGAGCAACAAACTCAACCGTTTCCTCCACATGTTCGGACGCGTTGTCCGCAGTGTTGGCGTTTTTCTTCTGATTGCGCCAGCGCCCTTTTCCCTTCTTCTTTTCAGAAGCGGTACCATGGTCGGTCGAGTTAGGCTGCTCGTCAGCGTCGTTCTGCGAGGTACTCGGCTTTTGCTGCTTTTCCCATTTGGGGTCCTGCCCCTTGCGCTTTGTCCCGGAAATTTTCCGGGCCTGCTCATTGGACGCACGAGTAGACCCGACCGAATACTTGCGCCTGTACTCCGAGATGATGCTCTCGGCGACGGCTTTGTAGGTGAAATCGTCGGCATTGTAGACCTGGAAAAGGGCGGTGGAGAGTGACGACCAGGCGTCGGGAATCGCATTGGCCAGGATCATTGCCTGCATCAGATCGGGGACGACAAAGTTCGAATCGGCGAGCCGAGCGAAAAGAGACCCCAGGCATTCGATTTCAGGCACGGGGTCGCGTCCAGACAGCTTGAAGGTGGCGGCGGTCTTGAAGTTGCCGAAGATGACGGCCGGGGATACCTTGGAGTAGTTATCTTTTAGCGTTTTCCACGCGTCAAGTGCCGAGATGCTGTCCTTGATGTGGCGTCTGATCGCCTCAGAGACCTTCAGGCGTATCGCCCCGAGGGCTACGTCGTCGTCCCTGATCCAGGCTTTTTCTTCCTTATGGAAGCTGGGCTGGTCGATCGTGGTGGTCAGTACAGGGGGAGCAGCAGCAGTGGCCCCAGGGGTGGAGACCGTGGTGGTGAAGTCGGCAATGACAGGGCGGAGGATGTCGCCAGAAACCAGGCGCCAGACTCCTTGATGGAGGAGGTAGGACTTCATTTTTTCGGCCCAGCTTTGGTAGTTGATGCCGTCGAAGGGGGTGATGATGTCAAGAGCAGAGCGAGAGGTAGACATTGTAGATGAATCTAAAAAAGGGTTCCCAATCAGTGATGTGTTATGAATATGATTCAAGAAAACAATTAAATGATTCCTTATGACATATTCCCTTTTTGTTATGCGTAACAAACCATTCCAAGGTTCGGGCAGAGTATGCAGGAAGATGGAAAGGCGAAGAGCAATGTGATTGCTAAATCTAAGGAATGTAGCTATGGTACATGAGGTTTATATAGTACTGACTATGAGCGGTAGCGAATGAGTCAGTAACTGCGGAAGGCTATGCACTAATGAGTAAGCTGACTGCGGAATGAGTCAGACAGCTGCGGAAAGCGAGTCAGCGCGGGAGCGAAGTATACTAAAGGAAATAAGGTATAATATGATATGTGTAAGCGGGGGCCGATGAGTAAAAGTGAAAAAGTAAGCGTATACGTCCGTAGTCGTTAGTCCGTAACATGTTCCCCTCCTCAAGGTCTGTGTCCTCACAGACTACCTACTCCCATCCATCGTTGCCATTTGGATCGGCCCAGGCAGGGTCAACTCGGTTACCCCAATCCTTTATCAGTTCATCGTTTACCGCCGTGGCAAACTCTAAACCTCGAACGGCGAGGCGAAGGCGTCGATTCTCGACAGCAAGGGTGTTGGTATAGTTTTTGAGGATGAGCTTCTCCTCAGCGGTGGGGGCGGTTGGTAAATCGGAGAGGGTATGAAGGCGGATATGCATCTGCCGGTGGAGGATGTCGGCAACGGAGGTTTCGAGCGCATGGATCTGGTCGCGCATGGAGAGTGCTTCGCCGATGAGGGTGGTGATGGTGGGGTTGATATCGGAAACATCGGTGGAGGCGGCGGTGATGTTGGACATGGCAGAAATGATGTTTGAAAGGTATAAGAAGAACGGCGTGTTGGGCGAGTAGAGTTGGAGCGGGGAACTCGATGTGACAGAAGTCGATGTGGAAAATGGTTCTCAAAGTTTGTTCTTTTATCGTGGACGCGATGGATTTTGCCGATGAAAATCTCGGATCAAGTTTTGAGCGTTCTGAACATTAGTCCGAGGTTCCCACATGTTCTCTTCTGGGCCATACCCTTCCCATTGGACAAGGTACTGGATCTTTCCACAGAATTTCCGAGAGTCCAGGATCGTGGAGACATGGTATTCTTCTCGTCCTTCGACGATGATCGGATCAGGGGCTGGCTTCTTTTTCTGAATGGCATACTTCGGGGTTTCGTATGGCGATAACAGGGTCTCGTTGAACACAGGGTGGATCATCTTCCAGGTTTTGGGAAGATCAAGACGGTATGCGCTAGCTCCTTTCTTCTCTAGGACTTTGAACGGTCCATGTCGGAGGGCGTCAAGTTTCTTTGAGGGACGATCAGTCCTGATGTTAGTCCCTTCCAGCCACACCTTGTCTCCGATGCGGTAATTCCGAGACGGGCTTTGTCGTGTGTCAACTGTCTTCTTCATCTGATCCTGGGCCTGTTTCAGTGCTGCGTTGGCTTCTTCTCGTGCCTGTTTGAGTTTTTTCAAGAAGTCGTTTGCCGCTGGATTGGTGTCTTCCAACACAAGTTCTCCCTTCCAAGGATGCAGACCGTAGTTGAGATAGAATGGTGTGTACTTTGTCGCTTGATGTTCTTTGTCATTGTACTGGAATTCTGCGATTGCGATCCATTCCGCCCAATCATCTTGTAGATGGTTGACAAAGTTTCGTAAGAACACCTCGGTTTCCTGATGCGATCGTTTGGCTTGTCCATCAGTTTGTGGATGGTACGCAGTGGACAGGTTTCTCTTGATTCCCAACATGCGGCAAAGTATCTCCATGAACTTCGCGGCGAACTGTGGTCCTCTGTCGCTAATGATCTTCTTAGGGATCCCATGAAGCTTCCATATCTGGTCCCGATAGATCTTGGCTAATCCTTCAGCCGATAGTTCCATGGTTGTCGGGATGAGATGAAGCATCTTTGAATGTCTGTCCGTGATGACCAGAATTGTGTTCTTCCCATCAGATTCTGGTATCGGTCCCACGACGTCAATCCCTATGTCTTCCCATGGTTGACTTGGCGCGGCGTTAGGGTGTAGAGGGGCGTGTCTCTTTTGGCGGCTGATCTTGTTACGTTGACAGGTGTCACAACCTTTCACATACTTCTTTACGTCATGTAGGATGGTGGGCCACCAATAGGTGCGAGTGAGGAGTTCATGTGTTCGATATTGTCCTGGATGTCCTGCCACTGGTGCGTCATGCGCTTCAAACATCAGTTCTTGGCGCAGTTGTGGGTCTGGTGGAACATAGACTCGTTCTCCTGCGTAGGTGATGCCATTTTCCTGCTGGTACCAGTGAGGATTCTTCTTCAGACCCTGGGCTACTTCTGTCTCCATGCGATTCGAGGCCTTGATGCGTGCGATCCATGGGTTTTCGATGGTTGTGATGTTTCCGATTTTGATGGAATCAGATGTTTCACCCCCTTCAAAGAATTGTTCCTCCGTGAACATCTCCATTTGTATCACATCTTCTGATTCCAATCGTTTCAAAAATAACCCCTCCTTGAGCATTTGGTCGCTGTCCTGCGGCTCGAGTTCCGTCTCATACCAGGGTAAACGTGACAGGATGTCTGCTTTCGCGTTTGTCTTCCCAGGTACATGTCGCAGTTCGAAGTCATAGTCTTGTAACTTCATCTTCCAGCGCCTCTGTCGTTGGTTTAGGTCCTGAGGACGCCGGAAATACTCCAGGTGTTGAACATATCGCCAGATATGTCGCACCATGTGCTTGTCACAGGAAGTGACTATAAGTCACTATTACCATATATGAAAGTTTATGGTACAACCACGGACACATGACTTGTTTATGCATTGTTTGTACAATGGTCCGTGGGCATATTGGATTAGTATAAATACCCATGTATTTAGTACGATGAATCCTAACTTCTTGAACACCCCAGTTCTTTGAGTTAACTAACAAGCTAGTATAGCTTCTAGATTCCCTTTAGTTACTCTTAACCAGGTTAGTTGAGCTTCCACTATGCCTTCGTACCGCTACGTCTTGAGCGCCCTTTGGGCAGCCTACGTCGGTTACATCATTACCAGGTTTTTGTGATCGGTTAAGATCTCGAAACGTTCCTTGGCTTCAAGTAGATAATGTCGCCAGTCCTTCAGTGCTTCCATGACTGCCAAGAGTTCCTTGTCATATATCTCGTAATTCTGTTCGGCCGCGGACATGGTCCGCGACAAGAACGCGATAGGATGCCACTTGTCGTCTTGTTTCTGTGAAAGTACCGCTCCAATCGCATAACCCGATGCATCGGTTTCAACCCTGAACTGTCCGTCTGGTTTGGGCAATGCCAAGACTGGTGCCGTCGTGATTGCCCATATGAGACCTTCAAATGCTTCTTGCGCCGCTGGTCCCCACGTGAATGCTGTATTTCCCGTAAGTGTTGTGAGTGGCTTTGCGATGTTTGAGTATCCTCCAATGAAGCGTCGATAAAAATTGGCAAATCCCAGGAACCTCTGGACTTCCTTTTTTGATGTGGGTACTCGCCAGTTCCGGATTGTGTCCACCTTTTCAGTTTCCATCTCAACACGTCCTTCTCCAACGACATATCCCAATATGGGGCATTTCGTTACTTCCCAAAGACACTTCTTCTCCTTTAGAAACAGGTCATTGTCTGACAGAATCTGCAAGATCTCTTTGGTGTTCCGGGCGAGTTCTTCCTTGGTTTTACCAATAACCACTATGTCATCCATGTAAATCACACAGATGCGCCGACGGATTTGATCCCTGAATAGGCTGGCCATCATCCGAGAGAACGTTCCCGGGGAGTTGCAGAGACCGAAAAACATGACCAATGGTTCAAATAATCCTCAGCTGGTCAGGAAGGCGGCTTTCCATTCGTCACCCTTCTTGATCCGCACGTTATTGTATCCCCACATGATGTCCATTTTGTTGAAGTAGACTGCGTCCTTCAATACATCCAAGAGGTCGTTGATGCGTGGGAGTGGGAATTTGTCCTTAACCGTGAATTTATTGACCATGCGATAATCCTGTACCAATCGTTTGGAACCGTCTTTCTTGTTAATGAAGAAGCAGGATGATGCATAAGAGGATTTGGACGGTCGGATCTTTCCGGTTGCCAGGCCTTCATCGATGAATTCGTCCAGTTCTTCTTGCTCCTTTTGGGTCATAGGATACGTGTTTCCTCCTAGCTCCTTTGGTGCGTCCGGTGTAAGTTCAATGCCGTGGTCCCATTCTCTTTCCTTTGGGATCTTGTCAAAGTTTTCTTTTTCAAAGAGATGGGCAAAACGTTCAACGTATGAGGGTCGTTTGGTTGTGGGAGGTGGTGTGGGAGTAACTGCTTCCAATATGGGGTCTCCGGGTTTCCATTTCTGATCCGATTTCTTGGGCGCGTCCTTGTCTCGTACTTCCACCATGCGAACCCGATGTTTGCGACCATTAAGGTTAACCCTGAAATCCGAGTGTTTGGTTTGACATGTTGATGGGCACCGGTTGAATGTTACAGCGCTGGTCGTCCAATTGATTGTGGGGTTGTGGTGCACCAACCAGTCATGTCCCAAAAGCATGTTCGTTCTCCCAATGTCCAATACCATTGCTTCCATGGTTTCCTGGTGTGTTCCTAAGTCCAGCTTGACTTCGGCAAGTTTTTCTGCTTTCTGTTGTCGGTTCGGCGATCCATCCGCATTTAGGATTGATATGGGCTTTATTCCACGTGTGGGAAGGTTCTGTTGGCGTACTATTCTGGGATGGATACATGTGCGTTCACATCCGCTATCAACCTCGGGTCGAATGGCCTTTGGTCCTCGTCGTGTTTTGATCTGAGCTTGCAGCTTGATCTCTCGTCGTTTCGGAGGTTTATCTCCCTTGACAATCTTAGTTGACGCAACGGCTCGCTTTGCAGGGATAACATAAGTTATATTGTCTGTAACTGCACCAGGCAAGCGAGTTCGTTTAATGGATAAGGGTCGCGACTTAGCGTCGTTTAATCGGACCCTTCGGGAAAATCCTTCTCATCGGTCTCTATGGTGATGGTTTCATCATCATCGGTATCTCCATCAGACACCTTCCTAATCTTTCCAGAGTTCTTCTTCGGCTTGCGGCAGTTGCGCGCGATATGTCCTTCTTGGTCGCAGTTGAAACACTTACAACCATCTTTCTTCTTTGGGGCTTTGCAGTCTTTGGCAAGGTGACCAAAACGCTGACAGTTGTAGCAACGGGCTACTCCTGCTTTGTCGATCTCCATGGCTTTGCCTTGACCACCATAAGTGGTGCCCGATCCGGTGCGTGTGTCGCCACCCCCTCGGATGACTAATGCATGTCCCTCCATCTGTCGTCCCTTGTTTCAGATCTCCTTTGCATAATCAGTGTACGTCTTGCCATCGCTAGCCACTTGTTCAGAAATTCTGCGGTTGACGTTCTTTTCCAGGATGTATTTCCCAGTTTCTTCGCCAAGGTTTGACAGCTTCAAGAGGTCTTCGAATTCGTCCAAGAATTCGTCGATGGTGCGTTTCTCCTGTTTCAGGACTTCGAGTCTCGCCTTGGCCGCTGCCGACTTGTTGGCAATAGAGAATCGCGTAGCGATGTCGTCTGAGAACCCTAACCAGGTGATGTTCTCGCCATCGGTGGCAAGGTCGTCTAACTTGTTGCTGGCCCAGTGTTTACCGGACCCTTCCATCATGCGGGACAACACCGCAAGAATCTTCTGATCGTCGGACAGGCCCTTCTGGAACCTGATGTATAATTTGGTGGCTTTCCACCACTCGTCGAAGGTGTGTCTGTCTTTGAACATCCCAGGATCTTTGATGATCTTGGATGTATCCATTGTTTGTACTGTCGGTGCTTCTGCCATGTCTAGAACCTGCGGAGTAGGAGAGGTGTCAGATTGTTGGGATGAAGATGGGGTTCGGGATACAGGTAGGGGTTGAAAATCAGTCCCTGTTCTAGGCGTCTGTTCGGTATCTGACTGCGCGGAGTCAAAAGTAAATTTGTCAGGGGACTCGTCGGCGGAATCAGTGGCAAAACGTTCGGGGTATTTCCTTTGTAGATCTCTAAGGAATCTCTGTTCCTGCGCGTCTGTTGGTCGCGAGAAGGGGTCAAGTCTCTCGTTTCGTGCCCAACGGTTGTACTCGGTCTGTTGCTCGTCGGTGGTGAAGTGGGCGTAGATCTGCTGCTTCGAGTAAGACGTGGTGATGCGGCTCTGGGATGTCTCGATGTGAGCGTCCTAATCAATCTTCTGATAACGGTTGTCTGGACACCGATAAACTCTCTGATCTCTGTGATCCGACCTGTCTGAGGTCCTTCTTGAACGCGAAAACTTTCGAGTTCGTTCTGTCGGGTGTTGTAACGCGCGATCTGGTGTTGCCGAGCAAGATGGATGCTCTCTGCTATCTCGCCGTGGGGGCGATGCTCGTCGTTGTCTAGTTCTTCGTCAAGCACCTGCTGTAGGATGCGACGGATCTCCGATTCGATGTACTGCTGGATGAGTGTAAAATCGATATGGTGAAGTCTTCAAAGAAGCGCGACGTCTTGACTCGTCTGGTAGTTGCTCTCTTCGCTCTGGGCGAACCTAACGAGATTTAGCAACTTGTTATGTGTAACAAACCGTTCCAAGGTTCGGGCAGAGTATGCAGGAAGATGGAAAGGCGAAGAGCAATGTGATTGCTAAATCTAAGGAATGTAGCTATGGTACATGAGGTTTATATAGTACTGACTATGAGCGGTAGCGAATGAGTCAGTAACTGCGGAAGGCTATGCACTAATGAGTAAGCTGACTGCGGAATGAGTCAGACAGCTGTGGAAAGCGAGTCAGCGCGGGAGCGAAGTATACTAAAGGAAATAAGGTATAATACGATATGTGTAAGCGGGGGCCGATGAGTAAAAGTGAAAAAGTAAGCGTATACGTCCGTAGTCGTTAGTCCGTAACACTTTTAGGAATAGTGGTCACGGGAAAACCCTTTATATGTCAGAAACGTATAAGGTGCGATCAATGTTTCCACATGGAGTGTACTAGGTCAATCCCCTTAGGGACGTCTCATGACAGGTACTTGTCGTAATGACGTTCCCAGGTTCATATGTGAAGAAGTAAGACTCAGAACCTAGATCTTTCGATCGGTTCTTCGCCAACCAGGGTAGAGTGGGCAGGTACTCGCTGTTGCCAGCGTTTCCCAAGTCCCTCTGCTATCCGGGGCCCATAACCTGTTGAAGTTCCACCTGGGCGTACTGAGCAACATAGCTACACTGGAAGTACTCTACAATACCGCTATGGTCACTTACATGGTTTGGAGGGGTAAGGCTGGTAAGAGCGGTTGAGGCTGGTGAGAGCGATGGAGCTGGTTAAGAGTCAAGAGACAACTTGTTGATATTGACAGTTTCCTGGTCTTATATACCGTACTACTGTTTGTACCAACCAAACAAGTATGTAATGAAGATATGTAAAGGTCACGTGATGTAATCTAATCTAATCTAATCTACGTGATGGGAAAAGTTTCAACAGACTGAACGACATCGCCGAGGAGCCTACGATGGGGACAACCGCGAAACGCCGGCGCACGAACACCACAACGGGTAGACAGCAGAGGCGACGTGACGAACAGGCAAAATATGCCTTGGTGATATCTGTAAGTCAATAGAATGAGATGATTAGTTGAATGATAAAGTAGGGGGAGGTGCCCCGGTAGCAGTGTGGGACGTCGGCGCAGGCTGAGCAAACAGCGCCGGGCATGTTGACGTGTTTGACATGCCTGCGCAAGGGATACTAGGATGGAAATCGAGGCGCGTAGAAATGCGAGTAGCCGCGGTGCGTCGCGAAGAGATGGGCCTGGAGAAGGCTCTGCATAGATAGGCATATAATGATACTTGTGATCTTACAGAGAAAAAAGAAATAACGGGCATAAGTACTTTCAACCTCCAGATGGGTTACATAAGCAGTGACCACCACGCGGTGAGGACACTGGTCACGACGAATCCTCCAGAGAACTGTTTTTTAATATGCCGCTCGAGGTGTCCACGATCACCGCTGCCAGTGTGGCACACAACAAATCATAACCATTGAAATACATTGTCTCGGAAATACAAGTACAAACTGAGTCAAAAGAAACCACTTCATAGTACTATCTGAATACCAAGTGCCTAAAGCCTCGTAGCATTCTTAATGCTTGTCCAGAATGTTGTCTTGTCGCCCGGCGTGGTGTAGGTATCGTGTAAGACCTCACATTTAGTTTCCTTCACATTGATTCTAAAATGGCCAGTTATTCCTTTAGTTGCGTCGATCATGGTCTTAGTTTCAGTGTTGGATTTGATCAGAACGGAGAAAGATTGGACGGGTGTAAGGGCGCTGGTGGTCCCAAGGGTACGCGGAGCAGAGATGTAATGGGGGGTCATCACTTCCTTGCCACCCTGGTTAGACACGCACGCGATGACGATGCAAGCTGCGTTCTTCCACTCGTTGAGAACGGTGATGTCCCCGTCAGCGGAACTCTGTCCTTCGATCTTGAATTGACTGTCCTCGTCGAAGGTGACAGTCTGGCCGCGATCAATGGGCGCTTCCTCCGTGCCCGATGGGACCTCCTTGCCAGCCTTCATACCGATCGTCAGTTGTACGCATCAACGAGAGAATGGGTACACCCACTTCGAACCCCTTCTCCGCTTCGTAGACTTGGTATTTTTCCTCCCAGGTAAACGTCTGCGTGGTAGACAATTTCGCCGATGGATAGGTAGCAAAAACGATATTTCCGCGTTCTAAATTTTTGCCCCGTCCCATGTCCCTAACGAGGACGAGTACATTCTCTGGGTCATCTCTGAGAGTCTTCAACGTCCGCGACTCGATCTTGACGGTGATGGAGTATGATGTCATCTCGATGGTCTAGAACTTCGTCAGCGAGTGTACAGTGAGGAACGAGTAAATTGTAGCATACACTGTTCAAAGGGTTCGATAATCAGAGGAAAGGCGAAGTTCGTTCTGGAATCTGAGGGACATCCTCAAAACAGAGCAGGCTTTATATGTTTCCAGCGATGATTAATTTCCCCATCGGCCCAGGAATCTTGCCAACTAAGTAGGGCCTCACGAGCGCTGACCATCTGACGAAAAATTGTATTCCCTATTCAGCCTATTCACCAGACCGGTGTTGTTGTTCTGTGGGCGTGCTTCTTCATGACATGATTGCCCTTGTTTCGAATATTCTGGATAAGAATGCATAAGGAACCCCTGTGGTGGCATAATAGAGACCGAAGGGAGGAACACTTGTGCATAAGTACAGTACGGTCATGTTGACATCGCCGCTCGTGCCAGGCGTATACAAGTTCGACGTCAATTATGATCAGGCCAACATGGTGGTTTTCGTCACATGTACCATGGGCTCAGTAAGACACCTGATTTCAATCTTGCTTGGGGTGGAAGGGGAAGGGGGATCTGAAGGGTGAAATGATCATTCCATCAGAAATTCTCTCCACAACGATACAGTCGAACCTCTGTATTTTGAAGGGAATTGAGCCAGCGGACCGGGTCCTCCTAGTCGATGGTTGGAGGCGAACCCCGTCGTTTGCAGTGAAGGGAGTGGATATTCAATGAGGCGGGCAGATAGGGTGTCCAACATATGAGCACCCCACTTGACGGCAGAATGTGTATCTGCGATTCTGAGTGGCTGTGATTTCTTGAAGGGCCCGCTCGTCTGCTATGAATGAATGGACATCGATATTGATCACTGAATCAAGTTGTGACAAAAACGCTGGTTACAAAGGTATGCAAACAAACTAACGGACATCTTGTGTATACCCATACGTCCTCTATATGCAGTTTGCTGTAACCGTGGTTCAAGGGCCTACCATGTAACATCGTGCCACCTGATATTGCCGAGAAAGCGGCGACTTCGAACGGACTAACAAGAAGTTATTGGGTGTCTATTCTGTTTGGAAAACAACAAAGGTCCGACTTCTTCTCCCCCACTCTGTACACCTCGAGCATTTGTTAAGCATGGTATGTTGCCTTGCACTCGTTTCTCACCAATCTCACTCCCTTTCAAGGGGAATGACACGCCGTCCAAGTGCTCCATCGCCGTCTCCATCGACGATGAAAAAACTTTGAAGAGTCTCAAAGCCTTGGACCTTACTCTCGCCCTCGTTAGGGATTTGGATTGGGATGGCTCACTTAAAAATGGAAATATCGTTTTGGCTATCAAGAAAGCAGAGGACCTCACCGCAACACAGACATTTACATGGGAGGAAACATATGACATCTACGCAACGGAAGGAGGTTTCTCGGTGAGTGTGCAGTGTTTGTTTTTTATGTGCGCTTAACCGATGGCTGGCATGTACTAGGACGGCGAGCCAGTTGATGGTTCAGGCACGCCTCACAGTGGAGTCATAGATCGAGGCCAGCAAGCCACCCTCCAGAAGAAGGCGAGCCAGGTCGATGGAGAGGTCGACAAATCGAAACCTATCACAGTTGCCAACAAGTGGAAGGAGCATGCTCACATCGTCATCGGGTGCAAGGCTCCGAAGCACTTCACCCCATTTTACATTTCTCCTGCCGCGAGCTACTACGATCGCAAGCTTATCCCTGCCCGATCTTTCTTCATTTTCTTCGCTTCCGCTGCCACAGAGATCAAAACCATGGTTGACGTAAATGCGAAAAGCCCAGCTGGCCACTTTCAAATCACTGACGCAACCAAATGTACTGTCTCATACGATACCAAAGGGTCCGACCCGACGATGTACTGGACGAGCAAAGAGGGTGCTGAGAAGCTTTAGTCATGAAATGCTTTCTTGTATTTGTATATTGTGCACTATGTGATATAAGCGATACGTTAACCCATCCTTCTGAGCCTTCTCGAGAAGACGCGTGAACGGTTTGGTTTCGATCCCTACCTTTTTGAATACAAGCTTAGGCAGCGATGAACTGTAAATCAGTTTGCAGTGGTCGTGAATGAATATCCCCTCCGGTTGAAGCTTGAAGGCTGACATTGTGTTAAGTATTCTGCACATCCAACAAACACATTATAATGATACCTGCGACGACGGCGTTGTAACCTACCATCGTCGTAGCAGTGATCCACCGCGGTCGAGGCCTCTTGGATATCTGCGGCCCCGTCTATTTCAGACAAGTATAACTAGAGTGTTTGAACAGTTAACTTACCTTGTACAATAATTCAAAGGTCTGCGTTGGCGCCCAAGTTGGCGCCTTGCGGTTTCACGAGGCACAATAACGGTTGTCTTCGTTGATGCGCGTTAAGATGTGAGCAGAGGGTTTCTCGGCGCGAAAAGCTCTTACCTCGGTGGTTTTTCATCGGGTCGAGGAATCACGGACAGATGTCAAAACATGGCTTTGGATGGCAATGCAATCGGCTGTCCATTATTGCGAGCGACCAGACAGGGCAAGGATGAGGCGGCGACATGGAAGTACTATATGATAAAGTGAAAGGGAAGGAACCCACTGTTTCGGCGAAGCCTACGCTCAGCAGATGTGTTGATAAGGGGATGGCTGAAGGAGGAGGTGATATGTCTGAGGGTAGAATTGATTCGGAGGGTTACTGTCGGAATCCGAGCGCGGCGATGGTGCCTGTTTTGAAGGCGGCGACTGTGCAACGTTGGGCCCAAGTGCAGCGATGCCGAGCGCGTCGGATCGATTTGCATCCCTCTCATCCTAATCATAATCCACCAGCGAAGGAATCGTCGATGGAGGAGAAAGCGTCGCAACGCGAGGTATGGGCGGCAGGGCAATCGGTCCTCTACTACTGCTAACTTATTTCCATGTGAGGTAGCTGCACGAAGATCGTGAATTTACTGTTCCGGCATGTGTTCGGAAGGGCTGAGCCAAGGTCGTGTCAAAGGGAGTCCGAGTCTCAGTCGGTGGTCTGCGCCAGTACTTTGAGTCTACCGACGATGGGTCTTATCTGATTCCATCAAATGAAGGGCGCGCTGTCAGAGCCTGTCGGTGTCAGCAGAGAAGCTTGCTATGGTCATTGGAGGCAGACTGACGTGTGTGATTGTGACCACGCTTAAGTATGCGATTGACAATTTGGTACGTACTAATCACACTGAATATACTCTTGAGTACTCTGTACTAGGGAATCTTTCGAAAAATCTGCCCAAAAAGTATCTCAGCTAAGTGGGGTGCAAGCAATGGATCATATTATCCTCCTACAGACAAAGTTTCGATTCAAGCACCTGTAGTAGCCTTGATGGTGATGTCGCCTAAGGCACCTGTCAAACGAACACCATCGGACTGAACAATCCATCTTTCGGCATAGTCTGGGAAACCCTGATTAGTGCACTTCCGAAGGGAAAGCTGAGAGAAGACACTGTACCGCTCATTGTCCAAGTGTTACTAGATGAGCCGTATGGGCAGTCGTAGTAGCAGCGACACACCAAGGTGCCTGAGTCATTGTCGTAGATAGAGAACCAACCCTCGGCACCGCTCGGGGACCTTTCACGACCGCAAGTGCTGAATGTGAAGTCCTTTTCTACTGGGATAATTTTTCCTTCAACTGCAGATACTCCAATGTCCTTATCCTTATTACCTGGATATTTAACCAGCAGGAATCATGCATATGAAGAGTCGCAATGGTGACATGGCACCCACCATTCTCGTGGATTTTGCCCCAGAGGGCCTTGACATCCTTGATGACGAGCGCATGGAAGGGGTCGAGATTTATGATCTTGAATACAGCCCATTGTTCATAACCCATGGTGAGATGATTGTTGAACGATGAGGATCGTCACGCAGTTGTGCCAGTCGATTGGCTCCACGAGGCGTCTTTAGTCTCGTTCGATGAGGGTTGGGTCCCCTTCGGTTGTAAGAGGCTCTATGGCCGATCGCTTAACGTTACAACGGTCGGATCGTTTCGCCGATGACTGAGATCTGAGAAATAGCATGAGAAATAAACAGAGTCACTCGCGTACACGTCACATGAGCGACACCAGGATGTCTGCAGGCTGAAAAGGTCTTAATGACTATGGCACTATGTGATGTGACCACGCTTTGCTGATGTACCAACGGCGCCCTCATGAGTGCTTCCTCCAACCTGGAGCCCCTGACTGGTATGAAAGCCTCACTTCGTCCTCGTCTTGCTTGAACGAAAAAGGAAAAATATTGGTAACGTCGGCTGGATTGAAGCTGGTGTTGCCGACCCGGTCCCTGCTCCAGAAGACGCCAAACTCGGGGCTCGAGTTCACTGCGTCCCATGAGCCATTCACGCGCGGGTATGAAGCGAAGAAGGGGGAGCGGTTCAGGGTCCCGACCCCGATGCGTGCACCTGACCTCCAGTTGTTTTTGACGTAGATCGGCTTGTCAGAATTGGGGTCACCAAGAACTTCCGCATGACTATCAGAATCGAAGGTCGCCGTCTGACCCAGCTGAACGTCACAAATATGGGTGTTGATCTCGACAGGCTCATCGAACTATACAACTGTAAGCCAAATCAACTGGTATGGGGAAGCCACTGAACTGACCGCAAAGGAATCCGTTTCGAAGACTTGGAATTTTTCTTCCCAGGTGAAAGTTGCCGCGCTGCGGAGATCGTCGTACCCAACCATATCACAGATGACATTCCCTGGAAGTTCTTTTTCGTTGAACTGCACGTTCCGAGTGAGGCAAAGATTATCCCCGTTGTCCTTCAATCTCTGCCATTCTCCTTCTTCGATGCGGACTCGGATGAAAAATCGTTTGGGCATCTTGACAGCTTCGAACGAATGAGTGGCTACTCAGGAGTCAGGTACTTATAGACCAAGCGCACCGAAAGGGGAAGCTAAGTATCAGACCACCGTCAAAACGACAGAGCCTGAGGGACTCATCGATATCGGCGGCGATCCTTTATCGGGAAGTTAGAGACATAAAAGTAACATTCCTGGCTAACGGCTTGCGGTGGTGTGTGTTCGGTGTGAATGATTGTGTCAATGTGACCGTAAGTATGGTCAATTCAATTGCTGAGACACCTAATTTGCTCAGTATAACATGGGCCAGTGGCGACTGAATGATTACCCGGCTCTTCTCCTCAAATCCAGTAGATTCGGTCTTTGGGAGTAAGCACCGATTATGGAATTCGTACCCCAGAATCGTTTGGCAATTGCTTAGACAAACTTACTTGAGATTGTCACCGAAGACACTGGTCACTTGACTGCACATTGTTGCATATTCGTTGGGATAGTCGAAGGAAGTGAAACGGGTGCTGGATATAGCAGCGTGCAAAGACGAACGGGAATTTATTGTGAACATATATGTACCCAGTACTAAAACTTTTCAGCTCCCTCAACGGCCAACCAATAATTGTTCTGTAGGTCCTTGTCATTGTATGAGATCCTACATTTGTTTCCTCCTTGAGTGAATCTAAACCGGCCGTAGGGAATCAGCGTGCGACGTAGATCAATGATAGTCCCGGTTTCGACGTAGGAAGCAAAAAAAACGGTAAAAGAGTCGTCCGGGGTAAGTTTGGTTGTGGTCCCGTAAGTATATTCGGGAGAGAGGTAGAAGGGAGAGAAATGGTCTTTTCCCGTAATCTTGTGGTTATAGCACCTCGCCCCGACGCGAGCACCGTTTTCCCATTGATTCATGACGTGTAGGGGCTGGTTAGGCTGGGGATTTCCTGAGATATCGAAGGTATCCTTGTAGAAGGTTATCTTCTGGTTTGGGGCGAGCTCCGGCGTCTTAGTGCCGTACTCGATATGCGATCCAGTCAACATGAATATCTTAGCCCAGCGCATTAACTGATAGATACGCCCTGAAGACTCACGATGATACCCTGCACCGTTTCAAATACTTCATATCTTTCGTCCCACATACAAAGCATTGTATGTTGTAGACCTTCCGGGGGGATGGTATCAAAAACGACATTGCCTTGTACAACTTCGGCGTTTAATTTTGTGTTTCGAAGGAGGCAGAGACTGTATTCTCCGGCCATGAGTGTTTTTACAGTGTCGGCACCGCCAACCTCTATGTAGATGCTCTTGGTGGTATCTAGATTCTTAGCCATCTCGGTGTCCTGGGATAGAGAACCTGTGAGTTGAAAGTGGGAACCGAGTGGTCTGCTAGTGCTTACCGTGAGGGTGATGGGGTTGTCTGCCGAGAGTCTTCACTTTCGAATCAATTCAAAGTACGAAATTTGACTAGCTTCAAATGAGTCATGACATTATTTGTGGTCGCCTCATGCCATACCATCAAGCTTTGGAAGAAACGTAAGTTAACGCGTGGCGGTCGACCCGTTGTGACTACCAGCCTTGAAGCAAGTTCAGCGCTACTATGTAGTAGCGTGAGCCTCCCCGAAAATGGAGGATACACAAAGATCGCCCTGAGCTATTACACCAGCTTAACGATCTGCACACGACCCAAATGCGAGCTCCTTGAGGATCGACCATCCATCCACTGACGGAAACTTGAAGGGAGGGGACAGTTTGCAGCTGGACATATTACAGTCAAAAACAACAAAATAAAAATAAAATGAACGTTTTTTGCCTCCGGAAATGCACGGGATTGGAAGCGGCTGCGAAATGCTGCCAATCCATAGGTCTTATACTTGCTATTTTCCGGGAGGAATTCGGCAACACTTCGAATGCGAGCATTCACGGGCAGGGGATGGGTTATCCATGGGTAGGAGAATAAAAAACACCAGTCTAAATTTTTCATTGTCCCTCAGGCATTCGGGGTGAGGTGGGGGTTAAAATTCATCATTCAAATTATCTGTCAAACAGCGTACCTGCAGCCAGCAATCCTTTGGCAGAGTCGACGATCCTGAACTTGGGTAGAGAACGAGAATATGGTTTGAAGACTCGGATGACTGCGTTCCATGTAGGAAGTTGCAATTTGCTGCTGACCTTGACGACCACGTTCTCCGGATGCCTCGATCCTTGCGAGTAGCCTTTATCCATCCAGACCCCGGCATTGGTGCTTATCATCGTCATATCAGCATCCTATTTGAAGTTGTGTTTCAGGTGGTGCAGAGCGTCTCATTGTTGATGCCGCGCTCGGTCTTCGAGCACGCGGCCATTCGGTCGATATGTACACGTCCCACCATGACCCCAATCACTGCTTCGAAGAGACGAAAGACGGTACGTGTCGCACTGTTATCGTGAAGGGAAAACACCCAAGGCTCGTTCCGTTAGGCAGACTTCGCGTCCACCACGTCATCCCGCCATTCCCTCGCTGGCTCAAAGGGAAGTTCCACATCCTATTCGCTCATGCGCGGAAAATACATTTAATGAGCCGACTCTTGCATTCAAATTCTCCTAAATACGACGTCTACTTTGTAGATCAGCTTTCCACATGCGTGCCGTTCTTGAGAGCGTTGGGCAGCACCCGTGTCGTGTTCTACTGCCACTTCCCTGACAATTTGTTGGCACACGGAACATTCGTGGAAGGAGAGCTGAAATTGAAGGGGGGGATATTGAAGAGGATCTATCGTTATCTCATGGACTGGTTGGAGGAAGCAGCAACGCGTGTGTGACCTGCTTCGTCCGTTCGTCGTGGTGGAACTAACTTGATTGCAGGCCAAGCGGATGTCATTCTCTCCAACTCAAGGTTCACCGCCCGAGTGTTCAACTCGTATTTCAGGTCGATAAAACAGACGCCCCGCGTCGTCTATCCAGGGATAAATATCTCAGCCTACGAAGGCGGCGTCGATTCCAGTTATCCTGACATCCATGTCATATCTTCGTGAGTCACTCTCGGCACTCTCGTAGCGCTTCCCTTGACAGGGCGAACATTCTGGACGTTTCAGTGACCGCCCAACACTTCTCTCCCTCAATCGATTCGAGAAGAATAAACACTGCACTGGCCATACAGGCCTTCGCTGCGCTCCAGTCTAAGGCTGTCACATCCTTCAAGACATACGGCTCATACTGGCACGCGAGATCTCCACAACTTTATCAGGAGGCTATGACCCCCGTTTGCAAGACAATGTCCTCACTCTCCAATCCCTCATCAGCCTCGCGCAATCCCTCTCTCTGACATACAACATCGTCACCCCCTCAACCTCCACAAAGGCCGACCTCCCTCCACTTAACCTCATGGAACGCAACCCACTGGTCCTTCTCCTACTCAACTTCACCACTGCACAACGCACCGCCCTTCTAATGAGCCCGTTCACAAAAGCTCTGCTCTACACCCCAGCAAACGAGCACTTCGGGATCGGCCCTGTCGAGGGAATGATATGTGGCGTGCCCGTGCTGTGCGATAGCGGAGGTCCCACAGAGAGCATCGTCGACCATCCTCCCGAGGAGCGGACGGGGTGGCTAAGAACACCAGATTCAGATGTGTTGGCCGATGCCTTGCTGGAGATCGTCTCAATGAACGTCAAGGGCTGTCGAAGAGGGCTGAAGGACGTGCAAGGGCACTGTTCGGGATGGATGCCATGGCGCGCGGGCTAGAGGGGGCGCTTGTGGGGGCGGTGGGGATGGGGGAGGTCGGGAGGTTTGGGGTGGTGATGTGGTTGGTTGGTGGGTTTTGTGGCTGCTTGTGTGGCTGGAGCGTGTTCTCGCACTGTAGTTGGATGAGAAGAAAGTGAGATTGCATTTTAAATGACTTCTACCGTCTTATGCAACTGCAGAGGCCCAGTTCCCCCCTCCTCCCCCCAAGCTTTTGCAAGAAAAGAGACCAGAGAAGAAAAGGAAATTACTTGATATGTATATGTCTCAAGCCTTTGAGGGGTTGCTCGTCAATCGACAGTCAGACTTCCGAAATATCGACTAGAGAGGCTGTGGAGGTGGATAACAACGATATGACGTGATGAAAAATGCCATCGATCGCCCAAACAGACCTTCAGACTACGTTTCCCTGGCCTCATCACCTTCCATTCATGATCAAACATGTCGCGTCATTTTCCCAGCCTCAATACTCACGGCAGTGTGGGGGGGATCCTGTACTACCACTGCACCACCTTCAGGGCCGTTTCGGTCAGCGGTCCAGGCAGTGTCGATTTGGACAACCCACTACAGCCTCCTGACTCCGGGTTCCCGAGGTCGCAATCAGATTTTGGTCATGCCTCTAGCTGGACGTGGACGCGCGGAAACCGTCCACCCTTCATGCAGGCACACCACAAAGGGGATCTGATGCATTGGAATCTGCAAGTAGTTTGTCACCAGTCGTAGCTGGCGAGATAGGCTCAAAATTCCGGGGTCAAAATGTCCATTTTTGGTTTCTGACCTCCAAACGCATTATCCGGGGTCCCGTTAGTACTGCAATCCGCTGGGCCTTTCGACAGACTCCTCAATGAGCTTTGCCTGTACGTTCGCGTCACCAGGCTACCAACGGCCGTAGACCACAGTACTTACGTGCCGAGACCCTCAGTCTGCGCAAGGTTTATGGGATTCTCTCCACACAGCCCATGAAGCACCTGCGACGTTTCAAACGAACCTGAGGGTATTTTCACGCGGTCGAGCGCCCCGATAGGATTCTGATCAGAAGTTTATGTAGATCTCTGTGGGGTCCAATCTGGCCAATCTGGATCAAACACTTACGGCACTCAGCCAGGAATTGTTCTGGGGCTGAAAATCATCAGCTTGAAAGGCTATGTATACGCATGGCCTATTACTGATGATAAATTAAAAGTGTGGCATACATAGGTCGACGAGTGCCGCCTGTTTTGCCAGATTTCCCCGCACCTCCCCCCGGCGTGCGCTAATATCCCCCTGTGAGTCTCAATGACCTTAGTGTGTGCAAATGGATGCTCAACGGGGAGGCATTCTTCACCTTTCAGCAAAAGTCGTCTTAAGGTCGTATCGCACTCTCAAATCAAATCAACACCCCCTCTGGCCATGTATGCCCACCTTGCCCGCCGCAGCATGATGTTTTTCATTGCTACCTGCGTCGCGAGCTCCTTCGCGCATCTTTACTCCCGTTGGAAGTACGAAATCTCTACGGTAAAGGAGGGGATGAGTGCACATGCCCGTCTGGCGCAGCCTGTTGCCCTCAGGATTTACGACGTCCTACGTCCTCGGACAGTGCACTGGTAAGTCATGCTATCTGCGCGGGTCTGCCCCTGATGCATCAGAGTCTTGAATAGAGAAAATCCGTTTGGTAGATAGACATGACGTTGTTTCAACTCGAAGCCGGCCCAAAAGGCCTACTACCCCCTTATGATGGTGAGTCTAATGCCAGTACAGTGATGGCCCGAATCTCACGGAGGTCATGACAGCCACTACCAATCACTTTGCAAACATTGACGATAACATGGGTCGGGCCCTACCTAGGCACAAGAAAAATAATAGACCTGTTGTATTTGTATCTCGTCAAGCTATCCTTTGTTTTCCTTCCTTCTGTGAAAAGAAACTCGCGGAGAAGCTGAGATCTTCTATCTTTTTTACATGACTTATTGTCGTCTTGTGTTTGGTATCCCCCCCCCCAAAAAAAAGAACATGCTATGTTTGCATTTAAATAGAGTAAACCAACTAGGGCCATCGCAGTCGGCGAGAACTTCACGACATGATTGCAAAGCTCGCCTGACTTCCTGAGGTCGATAACCCTCAGACTAACGCGTGTTCACGCGCAGGGAAGGCATATATGTCCGAGTTATGGTGTGGTGTCATGCAGTGTTCGGCATCGCGCCTAGTACACAATATTTTCGAGATGAACTATAAGAGCACCCGCCAGAATCACTCTACCCTTTAAGCTCCTTCGCTCTCTCCCCCAACCATTCCGCCTTGGAAAGCCACGCAATCCAACCATGGGTCACCAAATATTGAATTTTCAAGGGGTCCTCCCGAATCTGCCACAAACGTTCAGAAGAACAGCGGGAGTCGTGCTTCGCCAATAATTCGATGTATCTTCGCCGGAAGCGAGTGTCTTCAACGCGTTGCCGACGATCACTTTCTTCAATCCCCTCATCGCCATTCGTAATAGAGAATGGTGAGGTGGAGCTTTCACGATTACTATCCTCTGAACCAAAACTGTCTTCTGACCCCACCGACGAAGGCGGACTTAGTCGCCCATCAACTATATCTTCGGACTCCTCTTCTACGAGCTTGTCTTCACATCGTATATCCTTATCCTTATTCTCCAAGACCTCCTCTGGCCCGTCCTCGTCAAGGGGTAGGGGGTTGAAACCTCCCGTCCTCAGCCAAGATTCGCCAGCGCGAGATATGCAACAAATATTGTCTGGGAAGCGAGTACACAGCAGGAACGGCATGGAGGAGACATCGTCCCAATCGAGGAACCATGAAACTTTCAGGGTTTCTGGATCTAGTTTGATATTGTGGAATGCATAATCCGTTGTGACGAGACAGGGGTGATGGAGTTTGGGTTCGGGGGATATACAACAGTGCTTGATGACATCTAGCTCATTTGCAGCATCGAGGAATTGACTAACGGTATACGATGTTTGGATTAAATAACTCGGGTGTTCGTCTGTGACTATGATGGTGGACCTGTCTCTGCTATGAGTCTTGAAGATGAAGTCAACCTCGTTCTGCCATAAGTGATTCCAGAAGTCGACTACGGATGTGGGCGCGATCACTGGCTGTATCGAGGCGTCGCGGTATTCTGTGCAGCTTGGTCCAGGGACAAGGGGACCGACGCGATAAGTGGACGCGTCGGACAAGTCAGGTTCTGCACTGTCTTTGCGTGCGCGATCGGCAAAGAAAATGCTGCCTAGGCCCTGAAACGGCAGAGGGGCAGCAAACATAGCATGATACCTCGCCAATTCATCAAGCATAGCTGTGCGACCATCAGTATCGAGGTCGTACCACTTCTCCCATGGTTCAATGCCCTCAGCCCACTCTTGAAGTATGTATGGTGTCTCAACGGCGTTCTCGTTTTCACCATGCCATGCATATACATCTGGACGGGAATGTGGTGATAATAACGTGCCAGAGTCATGGTAGCGGCTGTGGACTCTATTCTGCCAGGAAAACGTGCTAACCTCTTGGCGATACGTGCGGCAACCTTGAGGCCGTCAGGGAATTGGATGAGGAAGACTCGGTTCCAACCGCCCTCGCGTGAAAATGTGATGGTGGGGATAGCAGTAGTTGCCAAAGCATGAATTGTAGAATAAACAAGTGCTTTGGTGTTGAAGTTTGCGCGATGATCGTTGTAGAAATCGTCGCTCATCCAATCGTCGCGAATGAGGTCATCTTCGGAGGGCACGTGCTTTCCCAGTCCGTTGGGATTTGTCGTGGTTGTTGGAGGGGTATTTTCCTGGACATGGTATTGCCAATGGCTGAACGTTGTGGCAAGGAGCAAGGCAGATTATAAACAAGGATTCAACTTGTTATCTCGAGTCACGCAGTCTTCTGCCGGCCTAAACCCGTCATCTCCGGCGAGGTGGGTTGCTTTCTTCAAATTCCGTGTCACCCAAATACATTGACGAACGACATTTGGAATCATAGCCGACAAAGAGAAGATGTGTTGGATAGTCCCCCTTCGAAATTTAGCGAGGGTATCACATAGACCCTCGGTGCGGCCGACATCGACAAGCTCAGTGTAGACGGATTGGCGAATGGCGGGACTTGGACGGAAGTCTGAACGTGGAGATGAGTTTACAAGCAGACGTGACTAGAACTTGACCAACATCGTTGTCATCACTTGCACATGACCAGGCCTTGTCGCGAAATGAGAGAACGAGTTCCTTCGTTTACCACCTGCGTAAAACCGACGTTCATACGAAGTACTTATATCATGAAGGGAGGATGGGGGGCAAAAGAAACTGAAGAAAATCCTTCAAACCGGGATCGAACCGGTGGCCTCGGGATGGATTAGTAACCATTACAGTCCCACGCTCTTCCAACTGAGCTATCGAAGGCATGGTTAAAGTAATTGTGAACGACCCTAAGTCAACAATGATTTCAGTTGCTTTGTTGCCCCAAATATTTTCGACTTTCTACCACTAGGTCCTATCTTTCCTAGCCCATCATCCTTCGACACCGGAATCGTTTTACACTTGACAATTGCGGATGGCCAGTCGACCCCGACATGGATCGTCTTGCACGATCGTGATCAAACTTGGTACAGTACCGACCTTCCTTGCATGCTAACCCACTCATCTGGTCCCCTAGGAAGCTCCTCGATCGTACATGAATCGACGCACCAGACCCTACTCTCCAAACTCTCCTCAGTCGCCGAAACCGTCGTCCATCTCCGATCGGAGGGGCACAAGGTCGTTCTCGTGAGCTCAGGGGCCATCGCCGTCGGTCTAAAGCGCATGGACATGGCCAGCAAGCCGAAAAGTCTTTCCGGGAAACAGGTGCGTACCAGTGTGCGCGGGCGTAAGTATCCTGATGTGTGATTCAGGCGCTGGCAGCCATTGGCCAAGGACGCCTGATCGCGCTGTGGGACAACCTCTTTGGTCAGTTGGGGCAGCCGATCGCGCAGGTCCTCCTCACGCGTGGGGACATATCGGATGTGTGTCGAGGACGTGTGGTGTTCTTGAATGAAATCCACTGACATCACCCCTCCAACGGCCGTGCAGCGCACTCGATATCTGAACGCGGTCAATACGTTCAAAGAGCTTCTTTCGATCGGCGTGGTGCCAATTGTGAATGAGAACGATACAGTGTCTGTCAGTGTAAGTGGGGCTTGTGGTGTTTTGGTTTTACGAGAGGGCGAGCTCAAGCTCAGTTATAGGAAATCAAATTTGGAGACAACGATACATTATCTGCTATAACCTCGTCCATGCTTCACGCTGACTTTCTCTTTCTGCTTACCGACGTTGACGGGCTTTATACCTCCAATCCCCGCAAGGATCCGTCTGCGAAACTACTCGAAGTCGTAGACTCCGTTTCTGCCATCCGTTCACAAGGTATGGATCTCATCGAAGTCAAATTTTTTGGTTCATTTCTCATATCCGTCTTGCTGCCAGTCAGTACGACAACATTAGGTTCTAGCCTCGGCACGGGAGGAATGGAAACCAAACTCATCGCCGCAGATATCGCGACAGCCGCTGGTGTCACCACCATAATTCTATCGAGCAAAAATCCGACAAACATATTCAGCATCATCCAATACCATAATCAGAGTTCTTCTAGAACACAGCAGGAGCCACGGACTCCGATCTCAAAACCACAGAGCACGAATCCAAGCCGCAGCTCCTCTCCCTCTCCCATCATACGACCACCTCACACTGTATTTACCGCATCTCCCACACCCATGCGTGATCTTAAATCCTGGACGACCCACACGCTGTTCCCATCAGGCAGCGTGATCATTGACGCAGGTGCCCACCTCGTCCTATCGCGCCGAGAGTCGGGTGGGCGTCTCCTAGCAGCTGGTGTCACAGGCGTGATCGGCGCCTTTGCCTCTGGGCAGGCAGTTCGGATCGTCGTCCGAAAGCAGCCGGATGGGACGCTGTCTGGAGATAAGGACAAGGCAGCGGAGTATATCAGCGGAATAGAGACGCCGAGACCGATGACCCCGGTGGTACCGGTAGGGGCACGATCACCTGAGTCTCTGTCTCGTTCTGGGTCCTCTGGCGCCCTCGTCGCTCCGGAGGGCATGAAGACGCTGATGCCACAGCCATCAGAGCATGACTCGGATATGATGCTGGTGGAGGGGGGTCTTGATGTTGACGTGGTAGAGGTGGGACGGGGTCTGGCGAATTACAATTCGGCGCAGATGTTGCGGGTCAAAGGGCTCAAAAGGTGGGGTCGGTCTTGCATGGAGTCATTTCGTAATGCTGAAATGCGTTCCAATAGCTCGTACCTTTCGCAAGTCCTGGGTTATGCCGACAGCGAGTACGTGGTGGAGAATATAACGATTAGGGTTCTTCCGTCATGAAGGGTATTTCGAAACTTCGGTACATAATAAGAGTACTACGAACGTGTGATCGATGTGATCATTCTTGAGGTGGCTGTGCCGTGACAATAGGCATTTGATATATTATTTCTTTTTTTTTTTTCCTTCTCATTTTCACGACCAGCACTTTCTGTCTCCTCCCCTCCCTACGACAAAATCGATGCAATAGGCTGAATAGCCTTCTCCCCACAGCCAATGTACCATAACAACGCTATCAGCATCCTTGCGGGTACAGTGTTCACTGTGCACGACAACGCTCCCTTACTGACACCTCTGTATAGGGAATAGCCACCCCGAGCTCGCCCAAGCTGTGGCTGAGCGGTGAGCTGCTCCTCTACGAGTTGCGGCTTATAATACAGTCCATGAACGAGCGGTTTCTTCACCTCTCCCAGGCTCAACGTGCCCCTCGTCCCCGTCACCGTCAAAAAGTTCTCCAACGGCGAGATCAACGTCAAAATATCCGAGTCTGTGCGGGACGAGGACGTTTTCATCATTCAGTCGGGGTGCGGCGACGTCAATGACAACTTTATGGAGCTCCTCATTCTCATCTCGGCCTGCAAAACGGCCTCGGCGCGGAGGATCACCGCTGTCATACCGTGCTTCCCGTACGCACGCATGGACAAGAAGGACAAGTCGCGGGCGCCGATCACGGCGAAGCTCGTGGCGAATATGCTGACGGTGGCCGGGTGCGACCACGTCATCACCATGGACCTCCACGCCAGCCAGATTCAGGGCTTCTTCGACATCCCGGTCGATAACCTGTTTTCGGAGCCGCTTATGATTGCTTATATCAAGCGCAACATTCCAGGGTGGCAGAACAGTATCATCGTCAGTCCGGATGCTGGTGGAGCCAAGCGGTGAGTCGTGCAATGTTCTTCCTCTTTGGCTGTCGTTGTGTTTTTTTTTCTGACGAATTCCACGTGTCAGGGTTACTGCTATTGCGGACAAGCTTGGGGTGGAATTCGCCCTCATCCACCGAAAAAGGGATGGCAAGACGGAGGCCGCACCGGAGAGAATGGAGCTCCTGGTCGGGGACGTCAAAAATAAGGTAAGCCCCGATAGGCCGGCCTTACTTTCCACGTTGGTGCCTCACACGTTTGTCGTAGGTGGCTATTCTCGTCGATGACATGATCGATACGGGAAGAACGTTGACACTTGCGGCCCAAATACTCAACGAAAAGGGAGCTAAATCCGTGCATGCTCTCATATCACATGGTACATGTCGTTATCCTTTCGTCATTTCTCAGTCAACTCACTGTCAACCTTCTGGTGATAGGTTTGCTCTCGGAAGTGAACATGGCATTGGTCCAATCATTACCCATCGAGGAGCTTGTGGTGCGTCGCTCCCAATCTCGATCCATGATTCCAAGGCGTGACGTCGGGATCTGAACAGGTTACCAACACCGTTCCACAAGTGCAGCATGCGGAAGGTTGCCCCAAGTTGGTCACGGTTGACATCAGCCCGACGATTGCTGAGAGCATCCGGAGAACGCACAACGGAGAGAGCATCAGTCTGTTGTTCGGGGAGTGGGCAGAGGCAGGAAGCATCAGGATGTTCTGAAGCCTTTTGTGTAAATTATCCATAGCATTATCGCGTCGTTTGGATATGACGCAACAAGAACTCTTGTTCTGCACTTGTAGAATCGTACTAATGGTACTCTATAGACGACTGATAGGACTGTAGTTGTTTTCATTTTGGGAGATGTGTTGTGGGTTGGTTTGTATCGTTAAATATTTTATTTTTGATCTATGAAAATAAATAGATACAAGGACCCAAATTGGGAAGGAGACCGATTAGGGGATGGGAATGAGCCTAATCAGGCTGCGACACTAATCAGGGTGGTCATGGCAGAATCAAGCGACGGATCCATTCGCCAATTAGTCTGCCTCATCAGAGGCGACAATGAGCCATTCAAAGTAGAAATCGCCGCCAACAAGCAGATATTCGATTTAAAGAAGATCGTTTACGGGGAAGGTGTCAATGACGCTACGATTCTCGCCAAAGACCTAAGCCTTTTGAAGGTGAGTACAAAGAGTCCACGTAAACACTCACCTTTCTATGTTTTGTAGGTCGATATAGATCTCGATGCACATACTAGAGTTTCTCTTAGTCAACTCGCAGTCAACGAGGATGGCATTAAGGAGTCGAAGCTGGTCTCGGAGGTCTGGAAGGAACAACCCGCCCTTCGTAAACTCCACATCATTGTGAAGCTCCCGCCTACTACTGGTAAGTAGAGCCTTTCGTTCCTCAAGACGACAATAACTTGTCATGATGATGTTTTAACTTTTCTTCATCATCCTTTCCTCTACTAAAACCTTTTCCCTTTATCAACTCCACAATTTGCCATGCTGATTCTTGTTTCCCAGCCACAATTAGTCCAAGTGCGTCTAACGAATCTAACGCCAGCTCTGCTCCATCTACTGGTGAACGTCCTCTTGCTGGTGAGTCCACCCATCTCCGGTTCTTCCGTCTCCTTTCCGACTTTGGTCGTGACTGACTACGCTACATTATGAAGATCAAAAGCTCCCTTCTGAACACTCACTCCACAAGCTATGGATGCTCGCTCGAGAGCCCCAAACAACGCTTTTTGAGACTCCCCCAGTCCAGCGGGATAAAAGCTGCCCATCGACAAAAAATAACCTCCCGCCGGATTGTAAGGTGCTGGGAGGGGGGGATTGGGTTCGGGAACTTCAGCCAGATTCTCGTTTCACTGGTGTCCTGATCAGGGATGAGTATGTGGTGGCCTTGCGAGCGATCATGAAATGGTTTTTACCTATAAAAGAGGTGACCGAGGATGCCATGGAAGTCGATGACATCGAACCAGCTTCTTTGGAGAACCCCTTTTTAGACGTTCCTACTGGCCTTGTTTCAAGACATTGGGCGTTCGTCTTGCTTGGTGACCCTGGTATTGGTGAGCGAAGCTGTTTCTTATCACATCATAGCGACGTCATCTATCAGTGTAGGGAAAACTGCACTCTTATATGTTTTATTGGTTCTGCGCCTCCAAGCTCAACTTCCGACCATTTATCAGTCACGAGACAGCCATCTATACTATTTCGCCGACGATGGTGTCTACCTGATCAATTTAACTTCGAACCCTATCGCCACAAACTTCAAGTCTCAGTTCCACAGATCGACATGGTGTCTGATCGATTCAAACCAGAGCCTCGATACCGTCCCAGTCTTCATTCAGGATCAGGATCTATTTATAGTTCAAGCCTCTTCACCTTGCCCACATCGTTACGCATGGATAGATAAAGCAACACGTCCAGTTTTGCGGTACTTTATGAAGTCATGGACACTTCCTGAGCTTCTTGTTGGGTATGTCACCTACCTTCTCATTTTAGAACCATTTGTAATTCCTCTCAGTCGAGTGCTGCAAGACGAAGTCTGTTCTGAAGCACAGATCGAATTCTTTTCCACTCGTTACGGTACCTCAGCTCGCTCGGTCTACACCAATGCTTCACACCCTATGAACTACGAGATATCATGATGGCGAGGATTACATACGAGGGCATGGCGAAGTTATTTAGGGAAGCGTCGCCGTTGGATCTGGCAGGAGCTGTTTACCATCAACTTGTTGCTATCTCCCCTGGCGCCACTTGCAATACCTTTCAATCAACGTTTCCGACCCGCTACGTTTACGAGAAATTTCGGGACGGCCTTTCTGCCCACAAGTTGGAGGCAGTCGCTCGCCTCTACGACATCTTTGTCCGAAACCCGAGCACCAGAGTTCCTGCTGGTTTCATGCTGGAAGATGCTGTAAGTGACGTGTTCTTTAGAGGGGGGGAGTGGAGTCTTGTCCCCTTGATGAAGTCAAATCGTACGGGGCCAAAATATACTCACTGGAAGGACCCCAACGGTCCGATAACCCCCAAATATCTTCATCTCGGTTACCTGGGACATCATATTGCCATCGATACTACTCCGCATCCTGTCGGGACCGTGTATGTGGCCTTGCCGCTGAAACCTTTCCTACCTGGTGGACCGTTACAGCTTGTGGATGGATACTACTACCCCTCTTCCCGCTCGCAGGAAACGTTCGATGCTTTCATCTACGAGTCTGCTAGCAAAACTGCAACCGTCTTACAAGTCACCACCGCGGATTTCCACTCCGTTAAGGAGGGGGGTGTCAAATGGCTGCAGGGTTTGGGTGTCGAGAGGTTTCGGTACATTGCAGTGTCAACACCTAAAACCCCAATTGATCTTCCATTTCCTAATGGATGGAACACATCCACAGGGCCGTCGATTCCCGAGAAGTATCTTCTCACCGTAGAATCTTTACCTGAACACTAGCTAAACAAATATTTGTATGGTCTGACATTTGAGCAATACGTTCAACTTTGCCTTTCGAGGATGGTGCCACGTGATAACGAGCCAGCCCAGCTGCTGTTGTGACTGGCTGTTCGACGTCAAAAAACTGACAGGATAGGAGCACAACAATGGAAATCAATAAATTATAATACAAGCTAAGCCGATCCAGTTGCACATGCGCCAGTGGAAAAGCAGTCCGAGTAGTTACAATCATACAAACTGACTCACAAACTCGCTCCACCTCTCTACCACCGGTCGGACAATCAGTTCCCATTCTTTACCTTTCCGTTCATCATCCTTGAATGTCTTGAATGAAAAAATTTCTGTATGCGTCTTCCCGCAGTCACATTGAACGTTCTCCATCTTTTTGATCTTACCCCAAACGACGGGTGACGTTATTCCTATCATGTCAAACCATTCTGAATCGAGGTATATTCCTGTTGCAACTAGATCCGGCCAGCTCCAGGTGCATAAGTCTCTCTAGATTCGAGGTTTAGAAAGTTCGTCTCGAAATCGGGGACGCGTAAGATTACCCATGCGATGGCACCATGGTGCTGGCTTCCCAAGTTTCACGCGTCCTTTCGAAAGACTATTCTCGCTTTCATGACGTTCATCGATCCAGGGGTAACACCCTCGACGGACTTGTTCTTTCCTGCATTGCTTCGACCACTGATCGATCCGTCGCACGTAATCTGTTGATCTTCCGATTTTCAGGCTTCGAACCTCTCTATTATCGGTGCTCTGTTGGATCAAAACGTGTTCAGCATCTAGCATGATCCTGAGAGTACCCAACAAACCTTCGGAATTCCAATATGTAGATATAACCGGATTCATCGGAGCGAGAAAGTGGTTTCTTCATTTCAGCTTTCAGAGTATCCCGCGTGGTGGGCTGTAGATAGGCTGGAATCCAATCTGCGTCCAGACAGTTAGATCGAGGGGGAAATAAACTGATGGCGGGTAGAAACCTTCGAACTCAACCCAGTCACCGTTTTTCCTGGCTTTAAGCCCACTGCGAGCATTGTTATGTAGATGACAAGTTCTTTCGATCGCAACGCCTGGATCCCCCTCAGTCCTGGCAAAAATTGCGGGCCCAGCCTCAGGCATTAATAGTGTGAGACATTGAGAACCTGTGGTTTTTCTGGCGTTACCGGTAGTCGGGAATGCGCCGGCATCGGGGATGCAGAGATGCTGCTAAAGGGATCTGTCATGGTGGAATTCAAGTCGGAAGGGGGTTTGAAGGAGGACGAAACCTCATGCTCTTCCGTTGGTGTTACCGGTGGAATGGGATGATTTGGTATCGGTGGTGCAGATATGCTGCTAAAGGGAGGTGTCATACGAGACGGGGGAGGTGCGAAGGAGGCCGGAACCTCATGCCCTTCTGTTCTGGGCGCTCGAAGCGACATCTGCATGGTCAGGGAGTATATATCTTGTGGTGTTTGGTCCGCCCACGGATTAGGCATGTCTAACGGAGAAGGTAGGGCAGATGCATTTGGAGACTGCAGTTGGGTTGCTTGGACTAATTCAGCATCTGGGGGTAGATTGATGGGCGTTGACAAGTTCAGATTGTTCAGTAAGTCTACAAGCGCGCCGTCGCTGAGGGTGGATACAGAAGGTGCTGGGGTGCTTGTAGTGCGAGTGGTTTCGATAGGTTTTGGTGGTATATTGTCCTTTTCGCTCTAGTCTCCGTTACAATGAGTTATATTCCAGAATGAATTTGAAACTCACATCCGATTCCAGTAATTTAAGGACGTGTTTACGAACAAATGGTTTAGCCTTAGCTTTCGCCTCGATGGCCTTTGGGGAACTCTTCAGAGAGTGAAGCGCCGGCAACATTCGCGCCGGTTGATGATAGGGAGGTTCAAAGTTGGGCGCTGTGCGCTTTCGCTTTCATTTTTGGGTGCAGATCAATTAGATAAGATTCTCTATTGTACGACTGAATGAGTGCCCAAACACGCGGTATTAAATGAAAGAATACACACAGCCAAACTTCTGTTTCGTACCTAGAATCTGGAAGACGTCAGACTGAATGAATATTTAGCGAATTGCGTTGAGCCATCCGTCGGCCCAATCGAAATTGCTGAGGTGACATGGGTATCAGAGTGGTTCTAAGATCATCCCCATGAAGCGTCTGGCGCTACAACGCGTCGCAACTGTCGAAGAAATCCATGGGTAAAAGTTGAACTTCGGCAGTGAATGATGTGGAAGTGCAGCAAGTCACGGGTTTGCCGGTTCTCTACCCCACGAAAGTCGAACTCAGAAAAGCTAGCCAGCCCCTCGTGCCTCGTAGTCCCATTGTTGCATACCAAGCTGCTATGGATGAAAGCTGCCGCATCGCGCACGTTAACACCTCGCAAGGGATCATCATTGTTATGAATCAGACATTGAAACAGCACAGCAGATGGAACAAGCAAAGCAAGTCGACTCCAAGTATGTTCGGATGACCATTGGCGAGCGCGCAGTATAATAAGTAGACGCACTCTACTTGAGGACAGCGCCGCAACGCTGAAAAAAAAAACCCCCGGGGAGCCTCGAGGCAAGATTGTCAATTGAAACCAATCGTGCCGCCTCTCCTCTTGAAGCCGAACCATCCCTATTGCTTTATGTTGTGTTATGCTATAGCCTCCATACTCACCGATGGCGCCTGAGGCATGATGAAGTAAGGCCGGTCAACTTCTGATATATGGAGGCGATACGAGGCAGCGATCCCCTCTTTGGGGGACAAATTGAGAATCGAGGCTGTCCTCCAATTGGGACATTTTAGTCAAGAATAGATCGATCCAGCGTCAACGTCCTTGGAAACGATCATGTTGCTGTCAGCCTGTCTCCTGAAAGATAAGAACACGGACCTGAGATATCCCTCCTGCCCGTCTGCTGACACGTGTAGAGTCTATCCCAGAGAAAATCATTCATGGGACAAAGGACAGTGGTCTATTGGCATACTGCTTTGATCCTGCCAACCCACTTTCTGTGGCTAAACTTGGAAGAGGGGCGCGGACGGATGGCAAACCGAGGGGATTGCGTTCACTAAGTACAGTAGTGGGTGGAGGATGGAGGCCGGAAAGTCCCGGGATATTTATAAGTACAAAAAGTTGAATCTCTTTGTGCTCGACTCCCCACAAGCTTACTGCGCTGCGCGACTCGTTTTTAGCCTCTTCCATCCTATGATGAAGGTGAGTGGCTTGAAATGTATCAAAATGAACAAAATCCACTCGGAATCAACCAGATCTGTACGCTCAATGGTCCAAACCTTTGCCTCTATCATCACAGATATCAACCATCTCGGGCTTGACTTGCGTCCAATCTTCGAACACACGCGTTCGAAAGAAGGACCGCTAGGCCTTGTTCCGTCGTCAATAAGTATATAACTTAGTACGTTCTATTCTTTAATTCTTTGAATTTCAATTTTGACTCTGATTATTTCTTGTCAGAACCATCCTCTATATCACACGATGGGCCAATTCAGAACGTAGCCAGCCACAATAATCTAATTTATTGCGGCTCCGTCAAGTTGACAAACTGTCGCAGATCTCTCCGTCGTGTCAACGCTGCCGCATGCCTCCTGTATGACTTCAGCTCAGCTTGCTTTCACCATAACAAGTCCTCTGCTGTCTAGTCAAATCTCACGCCCGTCGACCTTCTGGGTCACGGAAACCAGAACTGCTAGTGTCTTTTCCCCTGTCTCCACCGTTTCCGGGGCGGAGCCTGTCAGCACCATCACCTCCTTGACCTTTCCACTTTCCCCTTCACCTTCACCGTCTCCGACCACACCATATAGGCCCGTAGATTCCTCAATTGCACCCTCCAAAGAGCCACAAGTGGTCACCGAGGTGCTGACAGTTACCAAAACAACCACTAAAACCATCACACCTTCACCGTCCTCGTCAACGCCGAGCCCAAGCATGACAAGAGCAACCTGGTCAGCCCCAGCACGCATGACCGACCTCAGCGCGTTCAACGTCTCCTCCTTCCACACCGGCAGAGACAACCTCGCGATCGTGCAGGGCATCCCGCGGAGTGCTAGCGCCAGCCTCTCGCCCATGATGTCCACCGCGAGCCCCATGGCGCTCATAGACTCCTCCCCATCCCCTACTTCCACCTCTTCCTCCTCCCAGCCCTGGGACAACTCCACCTCTGTCCTACAGCTCCTCTACCCCGCCAACTCGATCAACCCGGGCAACCGCCCCGTCGGCGGCGCGCAGTTCTACGCGACGCCGATAGAGATGGCCAGCGCGCAGAACGTGACACTGCGGTACAGCGCATTCTTCCCGGCGGACTTTGACTGGGTGCTCGCGGGGAAGCTGCCGGGGCTGTATGGCGGGCGCACGGGGTGCTCGGGCGGGGACGAGGCGGAGGATTGTTTTAGCACAAGGCTGATGTGGAGGAAGGGTGGGTCGGGTGAGCTGTACCTTGTATGTCTCCCTTTCCCTCTCTCTCTCTCTCTCTGGTTTGTGGGGTGGCTTACCTTGGGGGGTTGCACTACAGTACGCGCCAAAAGACAAGCAGACAGACGAGCTCTGCGCGCACCCGCAGTCCGTGTGCCACTCCGCGTACGGGCTCTCCGTCGGCCGCGGGTCCTTCAAGTTTGCGCGGGGCGCGTGGACGACGGTGCAGCAGAACGTGGTGCTCAATACCCCGGGGAAGCAGGACGGCGTGTTTGTGCTGGACGTGAATGGGCGGCGCGTTATTGAGCGAAGGGACGTGTTCTACCGGGACGTGCCGCGGCTTTCTCATGGGAATAAGAAGGCGAAAAATAAGAAGCCGGAAAAGAAGAAGAAGAAGCCGAAGAAGAAGCCGAAGAAGCCGAATCCGGATGGCGATCTGGGCGATTTTTTGGACCCGCTGTTGGATGGGCTGTTTGGGCGGGATGCGATTTGGAATCGGGAGTGGGATGGGGGTAGGCGCTGGGACGGGTTTTTGCTTGATGATGTTGATGTTGCGAAGGGCCTGTGGGACGTTGAGGTGAAGACGGGTCTGGATTTGAAGGCTGAGGGGTCGAGTGAGAATGATTCGGACCGAGGGGAAGTCAAGAGGGGGAAGCCTGTGGGGTTCCTTGGTCTGTTTTTTAGGTGTGACTTATTCATGTTTTATGCTTTTCGTCCTCCATTTTCTGACTATCTATCTCCTGGGTATTAGTACGTTCTTTGGAGGCCACGACCCAGAATATGCCACCCCAAGGGACCAATACGTGTGGTTCAAGGATTTCGCGCTTTTTTACAATGCATAAATACCTACGCAAAACGCTTTTCTCGATGCTTTGATTTGTGGAGATGCTTTTAGATGCTTTTATTTAACATATCTCTCTAGGTTTTAAAATGGCTGTGAAACGTTGAGAACGCGAGGATTATACTTTACATAGGATACCGTTTGCTCTATCGAAGTCATACAACTATGGTGTTTCATCTAGTGACAAGGATCACAATCTCGAAACATATGGCCAGCAATAGCTGACCGACGAGGTCCATGAGTGCCGAGTGGATGGGGAGGGCGTACGCGTCTGGGTCGCAATTTTTGGACCAGAGAAAGTTGGTCAGGTAGCGGGCCACGCAGAGTGATATAAGGACCTGATCAACGGGACTGCGTCAGCGAACAATGACAGCGGAGGGAAGTGTAGGCTTACAGCGACGAAGAAGAACATGACGGACAGTACGAGAAACATGAGGCGCAGCTTGAGCCACCCCAGGGCGCGGACGACGGTGACGAAGATGATCTCGATGGGGAGGGTGACGAACAGGAGGGTGATCATGACGACTCTGGTGCTGGGTGGCCGTTTGCAGCCGCTTGGGCTTGTGGGTGTGATGGCAAGAGCAGCAGCATGGAGAGCGGTGGACAGGCGGGAGGCGAGGATGCAGCCAACTGCTCCCGGGAGGCCTGCACGGTCGATTCAAGAGAATCAGAACTAGAGAAAAAGAGTGGAGCAAGAAAGGGACATACCGCTGATGACGACGGCGAGCAACGCGAATCCTTCGAATCGGCTGACGAACCTGTCGAGGACGATGCCCGTCCCGCTGCTGATGACCATGGCGCCGAAGAGGGGGGACCAGCCCTGCGTGAGGAGGGACCGGACGTGCTTGTTGCGTGAGGTGGAGACGAGGCAGGCGGCAGCGAGGACGAGGACGGCGGCGCCGACGAATATGGGGATGGGCGTGTTGATAGTGGAGACGAGGAAGGTGGAGGTGATGCCGATGAAGCAGAGGGTAATGAGGTCGCCGAGGAAGGAGGCGATGGGGGGTGCGATGTTGTCTAGAGTGGAGAAAAATAAGAAACAGACAAGTGAGGGCAGGAGGGGACTTGCCTGGGTCGAGGCCGAAGCGGCGGCAGAGGACGATGAGGGTGCACATGAAGGAGCCGAGGACGATGCTGGATAGGCAGGCTGCTGTCATTGCTGTCGAGGATACGATGACGAGGCTGCAGGGAGTGTTAGACGCCATTTTTACGTTTGAACGAAAGGCTTACGTGCGGAAGGTAAATTTGCTGTAGTCGGGTCGGATAGGTATGGGTCTCCTCGCCACCAGGCCATGGCCTATCACGGACAACGCGCGGGTAGCAGCGACGGTGGTATTGCTGGTACCTCCTGATATGGCTGCTGACGCGGGGTCAGAGACGATTCGGGGGAGGGCAAGTCCGATGAGCAGCGCGATGCATGCGGCGACGAAAGAGATGACTGTGGCCTGGACTTGGAGCAGGGAGAGGTTACCGATGATCATGGACCGCCGCACGGCTGGGTCGTCGAGATCGCCGACGTTGGCTGCGGTGCCTAGGCGGGCGGAGAGGTTCATTTCTAGGTTGCCTTTTAGGTTCATGACGACGGGTATGATGATAATGAGCTGGTGGACTTCTTGCATGGCCGTCCAGCGCTGGAAAAGTCGGCCTTCATCATCGAATATTTATCAGGAACAACACTCACAGAAACTTTGTCCAACAACTCCCCAGTCAACAAAAGACCGACGGTGGTCAAGAGGAGTGTCGGGGCAGTCTAGAGCAGAGTTTAGGAGAAAGTCTGGACGGTGTCTCGCGGTGTCGCGCACCTCGACGACGATGCCCTTGACTTGAGGCCAGAATTTCTGGACCGCGTTCGTTGACCGCTCTATCCCGCGGGTGCGTTCATGGGATCCAAGCAGGGCGGCGTTGTCCTCTTCCTCGCCTTCGTCGTCCTCGTCTTGTTCCGCATGCTTGAGCAGCTTATTCCGCGATCCGTGCTCGAGCTCGTCAAAGCCAATCATCTCAATGTCATCCTCGTCGCTGGCCATGGCGACGGCGGGCGGTTCGGTCGGTCGGTCAGTCGCCGAGTGGGTGGGCGTGAGTAATTAGGTCCCGTGACGCGTGAGGCTTATATTCACCACTTGTTCCCGACAGCAGCTGTGCGAGTGGAATAGCTCGAGAAATCGCAGGAAATCCAGGTCTGATTCCCATTTATTCGGATTCAGAACCCAGATTTGCGCCTAAGGAGGGGCGACTCGGCTGGCTGGCAACGCGCCACTGTTCTACCTTGCGGGCCAACATGGCGTCCAAATTGACTCCATACTACCCACCACCGCCAATCCAGTCTGCTCTCTTAAAAAAGATCCCGGACTCGATACCTGCCACGAGTGATCTCAGGGCGCTGCAGGAGGAACTCGAAGAGCTCAAGAAGATGGGCCTCGCGAGGTCCAGGAAGGCTGGCGAAGATATGAAGGCTATTGAGGAGTCGATGCGCCGTATGAAGGAGAGGGAGAAGGGCAAAGCCAAGGCCCTCGACAAAATTAAACGAGAGCGTGACTGTACGTGTATGCCGTCCACGACACGTCCTTATGAAAGTCTGATCCACTCCTCTTCATATATCCGTTCCTGAATTTCCGATTTGCGTCCGTTTCGCGCCAACAATATTCCTCATGGTTTCGTGCTGGTATTCCACCTGGAATGCTCTCTGGTTTCAACCCCATTTTTGCCCATCGCTGCGTCGTACAGTCACACCCGGGTTGGATGCAGATGACACCAAATCAATACATTCCCTGCACGGAATAACGCCCAAGTCTCGCCTTTCTTCGCATCCCATCCCATCTCTCCCTGGCTCCAACCGAGGTTCCGTTGACCCCCGAAGACCGTGAGTTTCCGTTTCACCTGCCGTAAACATTTTCTGACCCAAGTTTCACAGGTCCGTGGACGATCTGAAAAGGAAGAAGAAACGGAAACTCAACATTGAAGATAGTGACGTTGAACGCGGTGATTCTTCTGTTCTTTCTAAACACTTGGTATCAACCTCTCATTCTAATTCCTCAGATCAACGGCCGCGAAAGTCGCCTCCACTAGCACACGCCCCGCCCCATCCACCCCTCCTCAAGGCCCAGAAATCCATTCCCTCTTCCTCCCAACCCTATGTAAAAGTGCGTCACTCCCCATCTTTCCGCCAACCAAACTAACCTACCCCCCCAAAAAAAATAACAGCCCCCACCCGGCCCCGACTTCAATCTCCCGCTCTCCCACCCTCTCCTCCCACCCCGCCCTCCAATACCCCCGGCCCCCATCCCAGGCCCCAGCAAGACCACCGACGTCACCGACGACTTCAGCAAGCTCAAACAGCCCACCCAAATCACCATCAACACTTTCTACACCAGCATCGAGCCATGGATACGCAACATCCGCGAGGAGGACGTCGGCTTCCTCGAGTACACGGGCGACGAGGTTGAGCCATACGTCATGCCCAAGCTCGGGAGGCACTACCTCGATGTGTGGGAGGACCAGGACGGGGGACTCGTCCCGCCCCTCATCGCGGGGCAGACAAGCGGGGTGCATGCAGACCCTCAGGCGTTCGAGGCACCGGTGGCCAAGTGGGACCCGTCGACGCTGGGGGATGGAGATCTGCTGGGGGAGGAGCGGGGCCACGGGCCGTTGACGGAGCGGGTGGTCAGTGCGCTGCTACCGCTGCAGGACCAGAACTGGAAGGGGGTGAAGGCGGCGGAGGATGCGATGGAGGGGAGGCCGGGGGGGAGCGGTGCGGCGGCGGCGAGGAAGGAGAGGTTGAATGTGATGGAGCTGGAGGCACGGATACGGGACACGATGCGGTTTCATGGGTTGTTGGATCACTTGGTATGTGTGCATTATAGTCTCATCTTTTTGCTCTCTTTTTTCGAACCACTGATGTATGTTGTATTTTGACAGCCCGACTTTTCGGAAAAGGTAGACGACCCGATCGCGACGGCGCTGAGGCACGCCCAGCGGGAGTTGCGCACGGTCGTGGCGACGAACAAGGCGCGGAAACAGCGGCTTGTCTCGATCGCGCTCGATCGGCTCGGGTACCAAGAGTACCTTGAAGGCCGCGACTCCATCGACCGGAACATCACGGCGGTCTACGCAAAGCTGCAGAAGAAGGACAGCCCGAAGAACGCAAAGAAGAAGAAGCAGAAGGTGCTGCACGACGCTGCTGCTTCCGATAGCAACCACCACCACAATCAACACCCCCACGACCCCAATAACCACAGTAATGGCAGTGGGACCAGCCATGGGTCGACGTCGGTCCCGCCGTCGATGCTGGTGCCCTGTCCGGCGGCGCTGGGGCTGTACCCGGATGATGAGCTGACGCTGCACGTGAGCGAACAGCTGCAGCAGCTCGTGCAGACGAGGCGGCTGTGGGTGGACACGGTCGGCGCGGTGTTTGAGGAGAAGCAGCGGCAGCAGCCCGGGAGGATATGGGGGCTGCCGGTGGAGAGTGTGTATATGGGGATCGAGGAGGAGGTGCGGGCAGCGTTGATGGAGGTACAGGAGCAGGAGGCGAAGGTGGCTGCTGTTGCTGCTGCTGCTGCTGCTGGGGGGTCGTCGTCGTCGTCTTCGGGAAAGGGCAAGACGGTGGGGGATGTTCAGGTCGAGGTACCGCCTGATAAGGGCAAGGCGCCGGAAGAGAGGGGGGATGAGATGGATGTCGGGTGATTTTCTCTGGCTGGGAGGATGGGCCTGGGGCTGGTTTATTACAAGGACCACTCTGGGGGCCGTGCTCGGTTCATCTGCCCCCGCAGTCCTTGCTGGTGGGCGGGAGGACTTTAATGAATAACCTTATTCCTTCATTTGTGCCATCTGCTGTGTGCTATGTGTGTAACTTGTCATTCAAGAACATCATTACAGATCTAATGACCCTAGGTTTCCTCTGTTTTTTTTTTGGTTATTTGCAACGTGGGGTGATTATATGCGACATGTACAGTAGAATTTGTATGCATATGAAGCTGAGAGGTTGAGAGAGATGGGTGTATCATGAATGGGAGCAGAGCAGACGGGGGTACTGCGAGATGGACGGGGATATAAGCCAACTTGTGATTATGGGGCATATGCGGGGCTGACCACGATGCAGGAGGATGTGAGGAGTTGGGCTTGAGGCTTTGAATAGAGGGGCACGGCAGAGCTTGTTGCTCTTCGTTTTCCAAATGAAAAAACCGTGGTTGAAATTCCATGCCTGAGTAGGAGCACACGAGAATGAGAAGCAGTGATGGTGGTGATGGTGGGGAAGTACCTGTACGTGCATTCATAAAAACTTGGGCTTTTTCATTTTTGGTGTTGGCGTCGGCGTCGGCGCCTCGTCCTCCCCTTTCCGCTTCTTGCCCTTCGTCTTCTTCTCTTTCTCCCGCTTCTCCGATCCCGGAGCGGCCTTTTCCTTCTTCTCCTTGTCGCGTTTGGGCTTCTTCCCGCCCGCTGCTGCTGCCGCCACCGCCGCCACCGCCCGGGTTTGTGGGGCGGAAACCGCCTTGGCGTCGTCAACGTCCATCCCTGCGTCGGGTTTGGGCTTGTCGTGGTGTTTTGCTTTCTTTGGACTGGAAGGGGGTGGGGCGGGGGTGTCGTCGATTTCCATCGATTCTGCAGAGAGTTCATCTTCCGCGTCGCGACTCAGCGAGCCATACGGCATGAAGCGGTGGTTGAGGAGTTCGGGAGGGTAGGATTCCCGGGGTGGTCGTTGGAAGGGTCCAATTATTGGAGATGATGACGAAGGGTCCGTTGAAGGCGTGGCGGCTTGGGCTGAGAAGACGAGGTGCCTCGCGATTGGGACTGGGGGTTCATTTAGTGTTACAATGACGAAGGAGGGATGGTGATGGTGAAACACACTTGTGTACAGCTTTCCCTTTTTGCTTTTGTTGCGGGGAAGGAGGCACGAAAGGGATTTTATCTCCTCGCCGCCTACGTCTTGCTCTGGATTGTCGTCCCCGACAGACCACACATCAAACAAGGCAAATTTGCGCTGCAAGCTTCCCACCCGCGCTGTCACCGCAGCTGGGGGAACCTCTATCTTGAGGTTCTCCAGATACTTTGGTTTGATCTGTTAGACAATAGTTCACTGAGAAAAGCTTCTATGTTTCGTGAAGAATGAGGGGGAGAGATTGTGGACACGTACGCTGTCCGGGACGCGGATGAGCCATATCTCACGGTGTTCGTCCTTGGTGAGTGCGTCCCAGTCGAACTCGCCCGCGTCTTCGGATTTTTTGACGAGGGTGTATCCGGGTGGAGGTTTGTATGCACGGTTAGGGTCGACGCCTTCGTTCTTGCCGTGGTCCTCTTGAGCAGGCTGGGATTCCATCTTATATTGAGAGGTTTTGAGGAGAGCTCTGATAACATGACTAAACAAACTCGATGTATTGCTTCCAACACCCAACTTGAATGCGTCGACGTCGCGAGCAAGAATGAGCGGCCTCTCTGTTTCCTCAAACTGTACCACATAGAGATTCGACATCCCACTCTGCCATGCGTCGGAATTACGATAACAGGAGGAAAATCGTGTTCACACCGAACTTACTTGAAACTGCGAGTGAGTCCACGGACGTAGACGGCTTTCGGACCCCTCAAAATCCTCTCAATCAACGACTCGGAATCCCTGGACCTTCCCCTCCTTGATCGGTCAGTACGACCTGGCAGATTGGGCCTGGTTTTGATGAACTCGAGGGGAGTCTTTGCCTTCGACGTGGTACGCGTGAGTGAAGTGAAGGTGAATAAGTTCGTTGTATCCCCCTCCAGGGCGTTTTTTGATTGAAGACTAACAGATAAATAAGTGTCGGCGGCTTTTTCAGGTTGGAGCGCATATAGTCGACTCTTCTCCTGGTGGCATGCCAGCATTACCCCCCTGAACATCATATGGTCCCTCATAGGCCTCATACGTCGGTCATTTCGCATGCCCTTCAGGTAACACACTTCTCGTTGCCTCGTCAGTTCCTGTTCCTTGCTTGACACTCTTTTCTAGGCGCGTATATAAAGGGCTCACTGGAGGAATCTGCCAAGACCCTCGATCGTATCAACGAAAAAGGCGTAGCGCATAGAATGAATTTCCTACTGCGGGGATTCGTGGTAGTTGCGCTCAGTATAATTCCGAACTTGAAGACGCTACATGCGCAGTCGGTCCCTTCATCATTACCTGGGAGCTGGACGTCGGTTGGGTGTAATACGTGAGTTCCTTTCTGGCCCTTGTCGGCCTTGGGACTTATGTTTGTCATCGTGTAGAGACATCTCGACGTCTCGCACGTTAGTGGGTGCCTCCATGGTCTCGACAAATCTGACGGTGGAGAACTGTATTTCGTTCTGTGAAGGTGCGAACTTTATATATGCGGGTGTTGAGTTTGCACGTATGTTGTTTCATTTTCTTGAGAAAATCATCCACTCATCTTTCTCATTCAGAGGTGAATTTCCAAACATTTCTTTGATCGTTACAGAAGACCTTTCTGAACACGGCTTATCTATTTTTTTTTCTTGGTTTGCTATTTAGGAATGCTGTACGTCCCCTGCCTCCTTCCTGCTTCCCCTCATTCAATCTTTCTCTTTTAATAGACTGTGATTCGACAATCCAATACCCAAGTCAGCCTACGCCGCTTTCGGATTGTAATTTTGCTTGCTCCGGCAATAACACTGAGACGTGTGGAGCTGGGAACCGGCTGAACATTTTTCTGAACAATGCGGCAACACCCCCAGAGTTGGTCTATAGTGTCAATGCAACTAGTGTGGGAGGAGAAGTGGAGGGTGTGTCGGATTATGTCGGGTGTTACACGTACGTTTGTTCTTTCCTCGAACAAGGCCGAAAGCTGATCAAATGCAGGGATGAAATCAACGATCGGACACTCGTGAATCCAGTTGCCATACCTGGCGGGGTGACAGCGGAGACATGTGCGGCTGCATGTCGTGCTTCCGGGCAGTATATATATGCGGGGTTGGAGAATGGGCGGGAGTGCTGTAAGTCTTTGCTCTTTGGACTATTGATACTGGGGACCTAATGACCCTCTTAGGGTGCGGCAACCAACTCAACGAGAACGCACAGCATGTATCAGATTCCGATTGCAGGATGGTGTGCGCCGCGGACCATGGTGAATATTGTGGGAAGGAAAACAGGCTGCAGACATATACCTTCACACCGTCTGGTAGCAATGGGACATCTGGGGTGTGCGTGGAGACGGAGGTAGGGAACTTCACGATGGTAGCGAGATATAGTGATGGGACAGAGCAGCCGCTGAAGGTTGTAGTAGCAGAATTGACGCAGGCGGTCGTCTGGGGTGTGCTTTCGGTGAGCATCTGTCTTTGGAGGGATGTTGAGCTGGTGGACTGATTCAAACTTGTTTGCATTAGGCATGTCCGACGTGCTGTTCGGAGTATCCGTACTTCGCCATGCAAAACTCTGTCATCTTCCCTCACTCCCCTGTGAACCCTGCGCTATCGAATTTCCCGGCCTCGTCCAGTGCGCCAGGCGATGGAGAGACCCCGAACTTTGTTGGATCAAATCCGGCCTTCGTGGGCGTGCCTGCGTACTGCACAGTGGTTCGTCTGCATCTTTTTCTCACCCCTTTCTGTCCCTTTATCTGAATGCTTTTTGCATCGGAATACATAGACACTAGGTGGTTTCTCAGACCCACATCTTCTGTCTTTTGGCGGGAAGTGGGACGCGTGGTCGTTGTGCACGAATAGTACTGCTGGGGGAAGGCTGGATGTGGTGTGGTCTCCAGTGAGCGGACATCCGCATTATATGGTAGGGGATTGTAGGGGGGTCGTGATTGAAGTCATTAGGGGATAACGGGGTCAAGAGTGGGGCGATAAAAAATGATGTTTCCAGGGGGTGACAGGGTTGGCAAGAAATGGTCCGCATGTCGAGGACTGATAGAATAGACGAGGGTCGGAAGATAGATGAAGAGGGAGTGGTTGAGGTACCTGAATGTGATCCTAGGATGTGGGGGTGGGGTAGATTCTTTCTCCGGGGTACCAACATAGATACATGCTCCTGACGCGCTACGTCGAGTTTAGTCAGAGCCTCCAAGCCTGATAACAGGAGCGATAGTATTACCTGGGCCCAGAGGTGCCGATCAGGAATTAGCGGGTCCCCGTATACATACGGCACGGAATAATTATACGACTCCAGCTGCCGCGCCGTGATCTTGCCAATTTCAGCATCTCGTATGTACATATGTGCTGCTCAGGTCCGGACCTTTCCCATCCGCATTTCTATATAACTCGATCTCTTCGGCTTCGACCATTTCCATCCATCCCCTCCTCAGACTCAGGGTGATCAGACGAAGCTAGAAATGTCTGTACCAAAACTCGATCCGAAGAAGACGCCCAGCGGACGCACGTTTGCCCACCAGGAGAAACTTCCGAAGCTTCCCATTCCGCCGCTTGAGGACACGTGCAGGCGCTACCTCCGTGCGTTGGAGGCGCTGCAGGACGAAAAGGAGCATGTGCAGACGAAGGCGGCGGTGAAGGACTTTTTGGACAACGATGGGCCAAAGATACAGGAGAAGCTAAAGAAGTGGGCGGAGGTTAAGGATAGGTGGGTATATTACTCTTTCTTGTGTTCCCTGCTGGCGATCTTATCTGCGGATATCACAGTTACATCGAGGACTTTTGGTATGTGTAGATTTAAGTTGAGGGGTGACCGGTGAGGGATTTAATCTAAGGACTCGCCGCGTGGCAGGTACGAATCGTATCTTTCGCACTCGGACCCTGTCGTGCTTGCTCTCAACCCTTTCTTTGTCCTCGAGTACGTCCTCAGCTCTTTTGTTATCCTGCTGGCGTGAATAGCGGTATACAATCGGCAGAAACGACCCGACATCGGACCGTGGTTCTCAGCTCCCTCGCGCTGCATCTCTCATCGTTTCCTCGCTCGGGTTCATCCATGACCTCAGGGCGGGTTTGCTTCAACCCGACACGGTGCGCGGGATTCCACTGGACATGGATCAATATACGCGGCTGTTTGGGTCATCGAGGATACCCACTGAGGTACGTTCTCTCGCTTGTTTTACACACATATATTGACCTCTCTGGTGTTTAGAGAGGATGCAGGATGGATGTGAAGCCAGACGCGAATCATATCGTTGTTCTTCGACGTGGCCAATTCTGTACGTCATACCTTTTGGCATCTGATCATTGCTTGAACTCATCAATCACTATCAAATAGACTGGTTCGACGTCTTGGATGAAAACAATCTTCCACTGCTTACCGAGCGCGAAGTCCTGCGCAACCTCCAAGCCATTGTCACCGATGCTGATAAGACCCCGCCAACTGAGGTATGCCCCCTTTCTTTTTTTTCTCTCACTGCCTCAACACCCATTCACATCTGTTTGCTCAACACACTTTATCTAGGTTGCACGCCAAGCCATCGGTATACTCTCCACTGAAAACCGTAAAATTTGGGGATCTCTCCGCAACACGCTCCAGTCTGTGGATCGGCACAATGCCCTCTGCCTCTCTATCGTCGATGAAGCTCTTTTTGTGGTGTGCCTTGACGACACGGCACCAGAAAACGTTGGCGACTTGTGCAGCAACTATATGTGTGGCACCTATAAGTTGGCCGAGGGAGGGGAGCAGGTTGGGACGTGTACGAATCGGTGGTACGATAAGGCATGTCTGTTTACGCAGAAGAGCGGGGAGGTACTGACGATCTCTTTAGCTTCAGATCATTGTTTGTGCGGATGGGTCGGCGGGAATCAACTTTGAGCATACCGGTGTTGATGGGCATACCGTCTTAAGGTGAGCTACTGTTTAAATATCATATTTCTTACATTCACAGGAATATCAGGTTTGCAGCAGACATCTTTACAGATGGCCTCATGCTCCTCGCGCGCTCCATCAACCCCTCCGCGCCCACGCTCTTCCACGCTCGTCTATCCCCCTACGCCAAATCCTACAAACCCCCGCGCTTCAAACCCACCACTGACCCCCTCCACCCCGCTCCGCGAAACAACTTCCGCTCCCTCTCCTCCACCTCACCGACATTCGGCCCTGTCGCCATCGACACTACGCCAAAGAAGCTGGACTGGCACATTTCGCCTCCTCTCAGGATAGGAGTGAGGTTTGCGGAGACGAGGCTGAGTGCGCTGATCTGTCAAAACGAATGTGCGGCGCTGGAGTTTTACCGCTACGGGAAGGGATTCGTGACGGGGCATGGGCTCAGTCCGGATGCGTTTGTGCAGATGGCGTTTCAAGCGGCTTATTTTGGGCTTTATGGTGAGCTTCCCTCCCCCTGAGTACCTTGCCCTAGCCGAACTAATGGTTCGTATCGCAAAGGTCGAATTGAGTGTGTGTATGAGCCTGCGATGACCAAGGCGTTCCTGCATGGAAGGACGGAGGCGATACGGTCCGTTCAAGCGGAGAGTGTGGAGTTCGTGAAGGTTAGTAGCATCATGATGCGGGTCTCCCATTCATAATTTGACGCATATAGACATACTATTCGGAAGCGAGTGCCTCACAAAAGGTTGCTGCGCTCCGCAAGGCATGCGAGAGGCATGTCCAGCTAACTAAGGAATGTGCACAAGGGCTAGGGCAGGACCGGTAGGGGTTTTTTTGCTTGTTCCTCCGCCTTCTTCTTGCATAGCTGAACCTCTCCAGGCACTTGTACGCGTTGTACTGTCTCCTCCGCCGTGAACTTTCCGGAACCCAAAGCGACGCTTCTTTGGAAAGCGGCTTTGCGAAGCTGGATACCAACGAGAAGCCGGAGCCCGCGTTCACCAAAATGCCCAAGATTTTCACGGATTCAGGGTGGGAGACGCTGAACACATCGATCCTGTCGACGTCCAACTGCGGTAACCCTGCGCTGAGGCTGTTCGGGTTCGGACCGGTCGCGGCGGATGGCTATGGGATGGGGTATATCATCAAGGAGGATCGGTTGAGTTTGTATGTGTCGTTTTTCTCTGCATGATTCCCTGTCCTGAGCTCATACCGCTGTGCTTTTTTTTTATTTTTTATTTTTATTACAAGCTGTGCATCGTCGAAACACCTGCAAACGCCGCGCCTGCTGGACACGCTCAAGAAATATCTGCTGGATATCCAGCGGCTGCTGATACAGCTCCACAGATCGGCGAACGAGCGGCCGGCGCCGTTTGTTGATCATTTGGGCGTGTTGAGGGATTCGAAGACGGGGAGGCCGATTAATGGGTATGGATACCTTTCGTCGAGCGATGATGAGGACGATACGGAGGAGAGTATTGGGTTACGTGAGTTTTGACCTTTTTTTGTTCTTGTTTGGTTGGTCTTTTGGGTACTCACGAGGGCGTGGTTCAACGCAGCTGGATATTCGTTCTTTGATGCTGGGGATCTGGAGTTGCTTGGGCAGAGGAAGAGGTCGGCTCATTCGGATGTGGGTAAGTTTGGATGTGTTTCTTAGTCCGTTATTTGAATACTCACGTCCTTGCAGGCAAGGTTATACCGCTCGCTGAGTACTAGATTGAGGGTTTCATATTTTGATTTTTTTATATATATCTCGGATGTCATATCTTGTTGGAAAAACCTCGGTTTCTGGCTGTTGTGTCGTGTCGCAGATTGTAGTACTATTTTTGATGTCTCGTAGGGTTCACAAATGCCCTTTGAATCGACGTCGCCAAAGCAACGACGTGACTCTGAAACATATGTACAGGTTCGCCATGTCTGGCTCACAGTCTCGTTACCAATGCTTCGATCATAAGGCGATTGGAACATGGTTCAACGTTCAACAGGCAGAGTTTCTCCGAAAGCGGTGACTCGGAAGCGTCACCCACGCTGTTCAAACTGTCGTCGGAACAATGTCAACATTCACATCGCCGCACTATTTCTGCTTATGGAACGCTTCCTGCGACTCGCGCTTCTCCATTTCTTATGACGACCCTTTGCGAATCATCTTCTGCGAACAAGCTTCGGGTTTCTTGACTTGAGGCGCTAGCGCTCACGGGCAACGAGGTGTGAAGCTTCCTCGTAACGGCACCCGGCCGCAGTAAACTGAAAAATCTCTGCAATTTCCGATATCACGCGATTACCCAAAAAAGAAAAAACTCATCGAAATTTTCTGCCGCATTATTTTCTTTTGCTTGGTCCCTTGCGGCACAAATGGCTATACCTTCTAGCACGCCTTCTCAATCCCAATGCTCTGTGTATACGTCGACAAACGCCCACCAAAAACCGCTATAACATATCGCCCCCCAGTCATTGCGGGAGCTTCTCGGGTTGTAATACAGGCTATTGCTTACGCTAATTTGATAATCCGAAGCATCCGAGTTCTCGTTGGTTGCTACACCCGAGCCTATATTCTTCTCATGCGAACTCGGGTCATCATACTAGGCTAAGGTGCCGCCTGCCGCACTGTACATTGACATACAACAATGCCTACGAGACCGCAAGTCGGGACGAAGATAAATAGCCTCCAGAGCGGAAATACTCCTGGTTCTGGTCCTCGTGTTCCGCCTTGCTGTTGCACCTTTATTCGACTTGTGTACTCAAAATGCATATCTTTCCCCTCGTTTGGCTAGTCTCCCTGACCTCCGTCTTCGCCGCTGCGTCATCCCACAACGAGACCTATGATGCTACGTTTGTGGCGGGATGGTATTCTGCATGGCTCGGACATGAATGGCCTCCGTCTAAAATCCCATGGGACAAATACACTGCTGTGCATTTCGCTTTCGCGTATGTTGTCAAAGTAAAAAACTCATCCTCTTGTTGTGAAATCTGACTTAATGCCATCAGCGAAACTACTCCTGATGTCAATGCTCTGAGTCTAGATAATAACAGTCTATCGGTCATCGAGGACTTTGTTTCCCTCGCGGAGAAGAAGGTCTGTTCACACTTGCCGTTCAACCTCTACCGACCTCACAGTTTCCCGCAGAAAGTCAAATCCATCATGTCTGTGGGTGGTTGGACTGGTTCGCAGTTTTTCTCGTCGGCTGTGGCCACCGCCCAGAACCGCACTGCATTTGTGAAGACTGTCGTGGACCTTGCCACAAAGTACAAGTTCGACGGTCTCGAATTTGAGTACGTTGTTCATCCTCACGCGGAAGCAAAGGGTGTATTGATCAACGTCAAAACTTCTTAGCTGGGAATTTCCCAATGGGTCCGGCGTGGAGTGCAACGTGGTATCTGTCAATGACACGGCCAATTTTCTGACCTTCCTTCAAGCTCTTCGCGAAGATTCTGTGGGCAAGCACCTGCTCATCTCTGCCGCCATCGCAGGAACTCCCTTCAATGGCTTCGATGGTAAGCCGCTGACTGACGTCTCCGCATTCGCGAAGGTATTAGATTATGCCGGTGCGTACGCGGTTTCATAAGTACTAGCATGCAATTTTGAAGGAAAATGCAGCCATAATGGGATATGACTACTACGGGCCCTGGTCAAACACCGCTGGTCCAAACTCTCCGCTATATGATTCGTGTGCACCGCCAGAACACCGAGTTGGGTCCCTTCAGGAAGCTTTAAAGGCTTGGACGAGTGCGGGCTTCCCAGCCCACAAGGTTGACCGCCCTTTATTTTCCATATGCATATACCACCAATCTGACGCAATAATCACTACAGCTATCGCTGGGTGTCGCTTCATATGGCCACAGCTTCCTTGTCAACTCGTCCTCAGCGCTCGATGCGTCTGGGAATTTGGTCCTCTACCCGAATTTTACGAGTATACCTAACGGTGACAAATGGGATGACGCCCCAGGTGAGCTTTAATCCCCCCGAAAAAACAAATAGCAGATCGTTATGAGTACAAACCCATTAATCTAGGTAAAGATCAGTGTGGCAAAGTAGTCAAGAACCCTGGTGGCCTGTTCAACTTTTGGGGATTGGTCGACTTTGGGTTCCTCGCAGCTGATGGGAAACCTGCCCACGGGATTGAGTATCGTTACGATAACTGCACCCAGACTGTACGTGCACGAATACCCGTCCTCGTATAGGGCGAGGCGAAGAAAGGTTCTCATGCTAAAAACGCTATGCAGCCCTACGTCTATAACAAGACTTCGCAAGTTCTGGTTGCTTACGACAACGCACAAAGCTTTGGTATTTCATTTTCAGAATTGTACCGATGCTCCAGAAAATTGATTTGCTTTCTTCTATGCAGCGGAAAAGGGTAAATTCGTGAAGTCAAACGGCATGAAAGGCGTGTCCATGTGGACTGTGTCCGGCGACTACCAGAACATTCTGATCAATTCTATCCGCAAGGCCGTGAAAGCTCAACAGCCTCAAACTTCGAAGTGAATATGATGTCGGTTTGCTAGATGTATGTATTGCTTGTTGTCTCTTTCACATATACATTCCTTGGCTTTGTCTATCCTTCGTACCACTTGCTATTTATATAAGTAATCCGATTATATGAACAACAAGAACGCGGTGGAAGAAATGAAGAATCTTTCAATTGCTGATGTCCATGTTCATGAAGACAAAAGGAGTGAGGCCGGGTGCCATTTAGTTAGTCGAACGGAACGTACCGAGGGTCGCACTCTGCCCGTAAGTCCTTCGCCTAAAGAGATCGATTCGCTCAAATCAAACACGTTGCGACGTCATCGGAAATCAGCATAGAACGTACCGTGAAAGGGATCTCCAAACAGTAGGTGCTGCCACGATGATCATCCCTCGCACAGTCCTCGTCCCATCCCTCGGGGAACTTACATTGTAGCCCTTCAAGGCCATCTTTCGGGACGACGAGAAGATAGCGTACTTCCACTGACGGCGCAGAGGCGCCCTCCCCCTTTCCCGGAGGTGTTTCGTCGCGCATCTGCGTCTTCAGCTTCCTTATGATGTCACGAACCTTCTGATAGCCTGGCCCTGGCCCCTCGCGGACGCGGGACATCGTCATCAACAGTATCCACAACACAGCTGACTCTGCGCTCTTGATGTGGACGGTGAAAGCATCGAACAGAGGGTAATCCCGCGCGTACGCCCAGTAGTACGTATCGCTTTCGAGATGCTGGGGCAGATCGCTGAATCTGTGGATGGGGCTTTTGGACTTGACACACCACACGTCTGTCGGTATGGGAGTGGGTTTATCAGAGCGGGCTGTCAATTCCGAGTCATCGGTGTTGTCAGAGGATATTGCTGCGGGGGCCCAAAAATCGCCTATAGCGGTTTGCGCTAACAGCCGACGAATGAGCAGCTCGAAGAAATACCCTGCCATGCCGATCGTCTGTGGCATGTTCAGAAAGAAGAAGATTTGTTGGCAAATCTCGTGGATCTTGTCTTCGTCGTCACGGTCGTCGTCGTCAACGTCCAGCGAGTCCATAAACTTCTTCGCGACCCACGCTGACTTGAAGTTTACCTCCCAATCCACACCGGCCCAGTAATCCCCGCGGACGACCGGGAACAGAGCGAGGATGTGATCACAGACCTCGTAGTTTTCGATACCGGTTTCACTTGCAAGAGTGGACGCAAGTGCACGGAGTCGCATGAGAGATATGTCGCCTACGTTGCCAGAGTGGAGTGCAGTCACGGTATGGGATTCGAATTTGAGAATCCCCCTGTACACATCACGAGCTGCGTAGCCGAAGCGCTCGATTGCGATATCTAGGAGGTATTCCAGGGCATCCTGGGGCTTTGGCGGGGCCTGGTCTTGAAATCGATCTTCGAGGAGCGCATGTGTGCCCGGGAACAACCAAAAGCGCTTATTCTTGCTCACCGAGCCCTTATAAAACGACCTCAGCTCTGAGAGCAGGCGTTCGATCCGAGGTTGGAGCTGCAACCTGTACAATACACATTCAGATACCGAAACGCATACGCCGTCAAGTATAGACATTACCCTTGTACGAGCTCTTCACGCGTCCATAACGGAAAGCCGGTCATCCAAGGTGTGTACTGCTTTCGCCACACTTTGTAGCGAGACAGATCGGGAGAAGCCGTCTGAACAGGGAAGCACTGTGGACCGATCAACAGGCCTGCTGGACCTTTTTTCTCGCTCACATCAAACAACGACCAGATGAACGACTTTTCCTTGGCCTCAGGGAGTGCTGGCGCTGAATGAGTGGTCGCGGTATAGGCTTTACCACGGTAGAATAAGAAGAGCTCCTGGCCATCCAGGGTGAATAAAACTACCTGTTTGCGTTGGAGGAGGCGGATAAGGAGGTAGGGTTGAAACATGGTTTTGCCTTCGATGATGGTGTATGATAACCTGAGCTGGAACAGTGAAGAGGGCAGAATACGCACCGGTACCAGGCTGGCCAGTGATGATGATTCCGTCGTCAGCCGCCGAATGCAACCCGAGGGCCCAGACATAGTTGAACATATCCACATAGCACTTGCGGACAAGAATAGAGTCCAGAAACCTCCCGACCGGCAGGGACAATTGCCCGAGAGGCAAGATATCGCCAATCGTCGCCTCGGATTGTCCCCACCATGTGGCAGTGAACTCCTGCCATTCCTGCTCGGCCTTCTCCCATCCGTACAATTGATGCTCGACCTTCCCCGGGTCGAGTTGACGCCGAGGCGGCCACGTCCAGTTGTCAGCATCTGCGTTTGCGTTTGCTCGCTGCTCGTGTTCGGGAAGCGGATGCCTGATTTGCATAATGAGGTTGGAGAACGTTTAGAGGCAGAAGAAATGAGGGGGGTGTCTCAGACATTAAGAAATGATGTGACGGGAGATGAAAGAATAAAGTTGATGTTGAGGTCTGTCAGCTATATCTTGCATTGCGATTTTTACAATGTTAATAATAATTTAAAACTAAAATATAATAAGGTGCCCGACATCGCGTACCATTGGTGTACCCTTATGGGATAAAGAGAGAGATCCAAAGTTGGGAAACAGCATCAGGAATCTCTTCGTCAAGAAATCTTCAATTTCTTGCATTTCAAAAACTGTTGCCGCGATTTCGTCGTTTTTGCGGTTTGGATCGTCATTCTTGCTACATGCAAAAAGTAGCTTCCTGAACCACCCCGGGTCGGTCCTTTTACCAACAGACCAATTACTTATTCTTCGTCGACCTGTACAAAAATAAGCACAACTCAAGCCCACGATAAACCCACAAAAAAAAGACGCACTTATAATGGAACCTCTTCTTCGTATGTGCAAACTCCCCCAACTTATGCCCCACCATATCCTGCGTCACCAGCACCGGCATATAATCCATCCCATTATGAACCATAAACCGAACTCTAGTCAACGTTGAACATTTCAGCCTTCTCCCACGTTGGCTTTAACACGTACCCAACGAAATTTGGCAAGATGGTACACGACCGCGCGTCCGTCTTTACTGGCACTCGATTAACGAGAGCCTCCCGCAGGCCCGGCAAGCCAACGAAATAAGGTCCTAGGAACGACGGGATTTCAACAATGCAGCTTTCATACAAAGGAAGAAAAAAAACAACCTTTCCACGCAGAGCGCCCCAAAATCTGAGTTGGCCGCATGGATTGCTCAAGCTGAGCACCTTCCCAAATTTGTCTAGTGTTTGGCAGGACCAAACATCAACCCCGTTGGCTGAACAAAATGCAAAAACCAGGTCGGGTGTATCCGAGTTTCCTAATAAGTAATGTCCCCTTCGGGGTGACATACGAAAAAATTGGAACGATACAGAGAAGATTAGCATGGCCCCTGCACAAGGATGACACGCTTTCCCGGAGTGGTAGACCTACGGGTCTCAATATTTATTTTGCCTCCATGTATAGTGATGCCACCATCGTCTGACAGGAGAACGGATGGAGGTGTGGAGCAGTCCTCATCTCTACATACTCACTAACACTAGACAGCCACGTTCAGATTGGGGCGAGATGGAACCTCTCCGAGTCATCATCAGAAATCCAGCATCGTCACTACAGAGGAAACGCCGCAGCTGCTGCACTCTCAGCACATTACATCTCAGCCTCTCCATGCCATACTCCCGCTTAGGCCGACGTTAGGAAACGAACATCTTGTGAAGTTCCATCGAAGTACAGATCGTCTCTTCAACATGGTTTGGAACGTCTTAAAGATGCCTTCCCCGAAATTACCGCGAGATGGCGACAGTCTATGGACGAGAAGCTTCTGCGTCCGATGCAGCGACGCCATCTCTAAGACCCCGCCCGTGCTGTTCATTGCTGTTACGTTCGCGATGACGAGAGCGAGAGCTTATCGAGGATCTAGGCTGTCGTCCGCGATGCGTGAAGCACGTTTGTGATGCGCATGTCTGCTGCACAAAGGTTTTCAGAGCTGGCGGTGCCGATCCCGATGTGTCACCTTGCGAGAGTTGAAGGGACTGACGTGGAAACTCGGGGAAAAACATCGAACGTTGGTGATGTGGGAGGAACATAAACAGTGCGTTGTACGGTTTCCTTCAAACCTTCAATGCTGTTTTACTCATGATGAAATGGAGTGGGTGCCAGGTAACACACACCGTTTCATAAAGAGAAGGATACAATGAAACCTCCGTCTTCGGAATGCTGGATTCCGGGTCACTTTACTGTGCTTTCTATCTTTGATGGCATTGACGCGAGGCTACCCCACACTTGCACTTGCACGGCCTCAACGGTCGTCGATGGATGCTGGATGAGTCAGTTGAACTTGGCCGTTGTCGCGAAGCAGTTACGTCATGCGAACGTCGTACCAACGTACATTGTCAACATGCGGTCGAGCCCCGAGCCCCGTCGAACTGCACTTCGGCTCCGATTCACGCCGCTTCCATCAACTGACCTTGCCGAGCCTGGTTTTCTATTACAAGGATTTGGCAGAATACTGGGGACCAAGTCATTCAGGGACTGTGAGAGCTTGACCAAAGCCGTAGCCTTCGACCTTGACGTGGACCCCCCACACGTGTGTCCTAATGCCCAGGCATCTGGATACCTCGCGAACCGAGGAATCACGTCAATCGTGATCATTCCTTGGCGTTCTACACACTTTAGCTATGCCAAGCACTAAGTATGCTCGGGAAGCCCCCATCTTGCATAACTTAGGTAAGTCTGTTACTACGGCCCCACTCAACTCTTATTGACGTCAAGAATCGCCTTTGAGAACATCGATGCCTTGGCATGTGCACTCCCATCCATCAGTGTCTTTGATGATCGTTCGTGCCGTGCTTGGCAACAAAAAGATTACACTACTTTTCCATCTCCTATCGCCTTCCGCACTACATCATCGGTCCATTGGAAACCGCTATCTAGTAAAATTTGACAGTGGACTTGCAGTTCTCGTATTCATTTTCAGCCCCACCTCTTGGCACCTTGGCTCGAGTTCATCCGCTCAACCACGGTCCAGCAACTTCGGCAAGATGTAGTTCTATATAACCTCATCCCGTCGTATGCGCTTCTGGCACCTCCTGGCATCCAAAACCATGACCTTCACTGAACGAGCCCCGCTGCTGCAAAATCCCGTCCCGAAACGCATCGAACTGCCGGGTCCACTAGACATCTCCCCTCAAACACGCAGAAGAATTCTAATCGGAATATGGCTGGCTCAGTTCCTCTCGGTCTGTTGTCCTCTGGGATTATCTGCCTTTAGTTCTCTGATCTTGTTACTCAACCATCACCGTCAGGCGCTGAATTGTTCGTACTTGTCCCCTCCTTGTCTTGACCCTGAAACTCATTCAACTTCATGTTCTTCATATGCAGTGACCCTTGTCCCTACCAGTAAGTCATCGTGATTGTTGAGATGAGGTCCAAAGTTCGAACACTTCTTTGCTTCAGTGGTGCCATCGATCTCTTCGGACTTTAACAGCTCTAATCAAGCGAGTTGGCTTGGAACATCGTAAATATCTCTATCATTTCTATGAATCGACACCCCAAGTTTTGGACTTGACAGGTATCTTCTGGCGACCTGCACTTTCACACCACTTTATGGGCGTCTTAGCGATGCTATGGGCCGCAGGGCGGCTAATCAGTCCGCCGTTATCTTCGCAGCTGTCGGAATCCTCGCATGTGGGTTTTCAACCAGTATGAAGATGCTTATCCTGTCCCGATTTGTGAGTTCCTTTGATTCCTTTGGACTATCCGTCGATTAAGTATCGTACACCCTTCTTAGATCTCGGGTATCGGCGGGGGAGGAATTTTCACAAGCTCCGCGTTCGTGCATTTCCTATGTTGAACATCATGTCCGCTCATAAAGACAATGCATAGGATAATTACCAGCGATATGTATAGTTTGCGCGTAAGCTTCGACGCTCGGCGAAAGTAAACACAATTGACGGCTGCTGTTTTCAGACTTGTGGCTTCATTCAAAGCATAGGAGGGATGTTTTACGGGGTACGGCATATATCACTTTAGGAGAAAAGAAAGATTGTTCATGCTTAGAAACAGCTGGGCATGGGACTCGGAGGACCCGTTGGAGGCCTGATAGCGGACTGGCGAGTGGCAGCACTGCTATACATCGTGCATGGATAGATAATCTTTCACTTTAGGTTCGGCTGGCGATGGGCGTTTTTGATGCAAATACCTCTCTTCACGCTCTCTCTGTTTCTCGTCTCGTTCAATTTGTGTTATGTCATGCCTGTGAGGTTTTACTCTGGTCTTTCCAGGTTTTTCTTCCTGACATCTATCATCACCAGGGAAAAGGTAGAACTCCATGGGAAATCCTAAAGCGGATCGACTATCGCGGCAGCATGGCTCTGATGGGATGCGTGAGTGCTCGAGTCCCGAAATTCATCGAGTCCTGACACCTGCCAAAGGTCGGTTGTATGCTTCTCTTCCTGAGTAAGCGCTACAATGAAGATCTTCCGGTGTGTTGCTAGTTTTTACGAGATTTATATTACGCTCACATCGTCAAACTTCCTTCAGTGGTCCGATATCAGTGTTTGGGCCACTCTTCTGATGTCCATTCTTTTTGTGATTTTTTTCCTCTTCAATGAAATCTACGTCGCCGTAGAACCGGTCTTAGCGCCCTCTTTGTTGACACAGAAAGTCCCTATTCTTGTTGGGAGTAGCAATGCTCTCGTGGCCGTTTGTAACCTCTCCGTGTCGTATTTCCTCCCGCTCTGGTTTCAAACAGTGATGCTGACATCCGCTTCGACGGCGGGTCAGTGTTTCTCATCTCATTCTCGTAATGAAAACCGCTTATTCATGACACTTCAGGGCTACATCTGTTGCCAAACAGCGTCTCCATCTCCTCCGGGTCAATCTTTGCTGGGTGACTTTCTGTCGTCTTGAAATTCATTAGAAGCCGTTTATGAACGCGTTTCGTAGGTGGATGATGCGCAAAATTGGACGATACAAAGCCTTGACACTGGTCTTTGGCGCTTTGCCCTTCTTCGGATCGCTGCTTCTTACGCAATTGGAAGAAAAGTCTTCACCGGCCCACCAGTGGTTGACAATCGTGCGTAGGCAGCGGTGGCCCATATGTATCGAAATAAGACTTCATTCTTGAACTAGATACCTCTGGGATTCGGAAACGGCGTCGTCCTCCAAACGATGTACGGTAGGTTACATACATATATATCCTCGATCCGTTTCTCTGAGGTATTGCTCCTATCAACTGCAGTTGCCTTAGTTGCAAGTCTGCCCAGTGACCAGGTAGCAATCGGCGCCGGGTTCTCCCAGTTATTGCGTGGACTAGGCATGAAATTTTTTTCAATCTCCTGATCGAATACTTATGCTCACCTCAATTCAATAAATTTTTTTTCTTCAGGTCAAGTCGGAGGTCTAGCAGCCGCATCGGCGCTATTTCAATCCCGCTTGGACACCGAGTTACATGCTCGAATACGTTCTCCAAACGCCGACGAAGTGAGAATCCATCTCGCGAAGACCAGTTTATGACGCTTGACGCTTTACGAAATTCTTTCCTACTGGCAGATCATCAAAAAGATACGACATTCTGCGCGGCTGGTTGACAGGCTCCCTGTTGATGTACAGCGCAATGCGAGGGATGCATATGCCGCGAGTCTCAAATCGGTATTCACGCTTGCACTTTGCGCGTCCTTGTTGGCGTATACGCTTCGCCTGTTGGTATGTCCAAGAATTTTTGCCTTTTGGTAAATCCGATTGGAAGACGAAATGATTTGTTTTGGATAGATTCCTGACAAGGATTTAAACGACTGCCGCTCAGAAGCGGACAGAGCTGCAATTGAGCGGCATGAGGATGGGTCCTCTTGTTGCGGATCTGAGTCAGGGTACGAGAGTGATGATGAAGGAAAGGCTCGACGCCGATAAGTTCGGTGTTTTCATTACTTAGATTTGGGCGACGATGCGCTGTTGTCGATCTAGCTATCAGTCATTGTCCCCTATGCCCTCGACATAAATCTAATCGTTGCATACGATCCTAGCCGAATGCCGCAGGGAGAGCTAGCATTCCAATGGGAAGACCAAGTGGAAATCATTGTGATTCCTTCCTTGACCTGCCTACCATCAGCTAGTCAAATAGTAATCCAGTTGCTCCCAATTTATGGGGGCTGTGGGTGAATTTGATTCTACAAATGGAAAAATGACAACCCAGGATCAGCTTGATCGGCTACGTGGCCCGGTAACTGAGATAACAAGATGTCGGGGTTATTGCGAGTCATCGCTCTCGATTGTCATGCGATTCTTCATGAAGGAGACGAAAGTGACAACGATGAAGTCGACAAGACCAAGACCGGCAGGCGAGATCTCCAAGAAAGCTTTGCGAGATCTTGAGACGATCCCGAGCTTAGCGCGGCGGTATCGTGCCAGGAGTATGTAAGAATCATCATTTAGCATCAACTGAGTATGCCATAACAAGAGCCGATGAGATTAGATGACGACCAAGTTACTACTAGTCAGAGCAACGTACCACCGGGTATTGGATGAATATCTGCCATTTGTATGCGCGGTTGTCTGGCCCAGTGAATGTCCATGAGCTAGGGAAACGATCATCGGATATAGCATTGAACGACTCAATGAAAACTTGAAGATTGGGGGAAGAGCAAAACTTACTTTTCCGCTGTTTCCGTGCTGAGTGGATGCAAGACAAGTTTAAGATCTGTGTTGTATAACCGCAACGTTGTTGCGTGCGTTTTCTGTTCTATGAGTCCGACCTGAGTCCCCACTTTCCCGGTGCTGATGATGCCGTCAATGCGAACTACGGTGGTTGCGGCACCTCGCGGTGTGCTTATTTCATATCGTGGGCCATCGGGTGCAATCAAGAGGGTTTGTGATGGGTCATTGCTTGCTAGAACAAGATCCATAAAGATTGGATTGATTTCTTGGATGAATCTTGATCGAGAGTTTTAATGAATAATCCGTGACGCTTTTGCTCCTTGATCGACTTGGAGGACTAGAACTTCAACTTGAACAATGACGGTAGCTCGACTGCTGGCTTGGGAGAACTTATGTGATTCCAACGATAACACGAACGCTATTAGTTATAAGACCAAAGAGTAACAGGGGATAGCTTCATCGACGCGTCCGTTGCTGGTCCTCGGTCCTTCTGCTCGAAGTATAACAGACTGATCACGCATGCATAAGAGAAAGACAGTCTCGACAGAACCCAATATTCGCATTCCCCACGAATCCCCTACGGCGATCCAAAAGACAGCAGAATCGAAACGTTTGAATCCAACAGAAAACTTTGAGCAACACCAGCAGCCGTGCAACGCCGTTCCCGCCCGCCTATCAAAAACAACCGTCAAGTGAGTCTCCTTCATTGCAGTCTCCCTGGAAAGGGTTGCTGAAGCTGTCTCTCGCGTCGACCGAGGAGCCACTGCACGATTATGTGCGAGGTTAACGATGAAACTCTTGGATATTGGAAGTAGGTAACGTACGGGAGAGGTGCAGCGTACGCTCCCAGAGCGAGGATGAGCACGGATGCAAGGGTGGAGAGGGTGGAGAATTTCATGGCGACTTGAAAGACGGTGAGCGGGTGAAAAGTTACTGAGTGAAAGTACTGGTGCCCTTGTCAAAAGGGATGCGGTTGCTGAACATTCCCTTGACATGGTTGGGGGGTTTTTATACTTCCAGTGGTTCCGTCCCGCCCTAACAGTCAAGGACGAGGATAGATGGTGATCGTACGTCACATTTTGATGGTGTCGAACGAAAGCCACCAGATGTTCTGTTCCTGCATTGCAACGAACCACAACGAATCCAGGGGTGATTGAAGAAGCAAGAGGTTTCCATGAAGTCGCCGTGCGTTTTCTGTGCAGCTGCCTTTCGATGATTGAGAGGAGAGAGGGTCCAGTTTATGGCAAACTTGTTAGAGATGAGTATCAGATTGAGCAGGTTACATACTTACTCTTCCTTGGACCTTGTCCCGATATATATGAAATGGAGAGGGAAGATCAAGTATCCTGGTGATGACTTGTAGGGAAATCTGGGGAAATCCGAAATAGCCGTGTCGGTGGTGATACCGATGCTTCCGCCTGAGTATACGTGTTGTGGCAGATAATCAGCTGGACTGCGGCGAGAAGAGGTCTAGCATGTTAGTTCTTCTCGACAAGATGTCCAACGCTGGCAAGTGTCTTCAACGCATTGCCTAATTCGTCTAATTTGCACGTGGTTTGCTACGAGTCAGCCACTTCCCTTACCCCTCACGGCACAGTGGCAATCAACTGCTGGAACTGCAAACTTCGCACAGGAAATGCTTGGGGTTCTTCCTTCAGCACTGTACACGCTAATCTCCATCTTAACCTGGTCCAAGGAGGTCGATGAAACAACAGTGCCACTCAGATTTCAATTGCGACACGAGCATGGAGTCACGAATGGCTCCCATATCGTCTTTGCCGATATACCACCCTCCTTCGTGTCGGAGTCCTACGAGATACCGGTCAGGCAGATCAAGACATATCTTCCGGAGTCACATACGGCGTTCATGAACGCGCGCAGCCGATCCATCAGGCACATGCAGTCTGAGTCGTTGAGGTGGCACGGTCAGGAGATACCTGGGCCAGACGTGGAGAAACGTCAATCACTGCTACAACTAGCAAAGATGACCTACAACTCGTATGGCCAGCCAGGTGATAAAGACTGGTACGAGGTGGGGTCGGGTTGGAATTCGGTACGTGCGTAATTTCATGTCTACGGCTTTGCGGTTGCCTATTGACCACCCACTCCTGAAATCGCAGAGTTACTCCTTTGGTTGGGAGCCGGATGCTGACGGCTTTCGCGGTCATGTCTTTGCCACCGAGGACAATTCAACAGTCGTCATATCCGTGAAGGGGACATCTGCGGGGTGGCTGGTTGGAGGAGGGGGACCGACTGTGGGTAAAGACAAATTGAACGATAACCTCCTGTTCTCGTGCTGCTGCGCCCGCGTCGGACCTACATGGTCGACAGTATGTGGCTGCCATTCAGGAGGCTACCGTTGTGATCAAACTTGCCTGGAAAGATCACTCATTGATGATAGTCTCTTCTACCCTATTGGAACAGTAAGATCCAAGTTCTGCATGTATCAACGCCCTTATTGATGCCTCTCCTTAGAATTTATACAACAACGTTTCCTATATGTACCCAAATGCCAACATCTGGCTCACTGGTACGACTCCTAAAACTTCCTACACTCGGCGAGCCTAATATTCATCCCAGGACACTCTCTGGGTGGCGGCCTTGCATCGCTCATCGGGGCTACATTTGGCGCTCCTGTTGTGACCTTTGAAGCTCCGGGCGAGAAGCTGGCTGCTAAACGGTTACATCTGCCCTCTCCGGTACGTTTAGAATTGCGCGATCCTTGTCATATCTCTAAGACCCCACCAGCCATCTACTCACCACATCACACATGTCTATCACAATGCCGACGTAAGCATCCAAACCAGTTGATCTCTTTCGCATGCTGAAACTACTCATAGCCTATCCCCCCTGGTGCTTGCACTGGGGTTTCTTCAGCTTGCGCGATCGGTGGTTACGCATTAGAAACCGGGTGGGTAATTCCCAGGAGATTACAATGATCTTCGTCTCATATTTTATCGTCACAGCTGCCACCTCGGAAAAGTCATCCGCTACGACACCGTCAGCAAACTGAAATGGAGCGTTAGCGTTCGCACACACCCCATCAAGGGAGTTATCGACGATGTATTACAGGAAGATTGGGATCCTGATAATGGCCGTGAAGTGCCTGTTGCCGAGGAGGAGAAGGATTGCATCGTGCGTCTTTGGTTTCTCTTTGTGTCCAGACAGTTATTGATCGTTACCATATAGGATTGTTTTACTTGGGAATATGGCGATTACCAGAATCTTACTAGACCTTCTCATTAGGGATACATGGAAGTTTCGATCTACTTGAATTAATCGAGCATTGTAATGGATCTCTCAAAAACAAAGAGGCAAGGCTGAGGAATCTTTCTGTCTCTTGAATGGTTTCTTGAACATGACGGCACACATCCTACCTGCTCCTATTGTGTCAGCGTGAAAGCAACTCGTATAGACATGCCCACGCTCGTGATCTTGCTTGCAAACTGAATTTGGATCTAAAATCTTCTCATTAGCACTTACCACCACTGAACACGAACAGTTGTTAAGAGATCAAAAACTGGATCTATGTAAGGGGGCCATACCATCGAACTCGAATACGACACAAGTGTCCAAAACCTGCGGTCGTCGACTCTTTTTCTCTAACACAGTACTAGGATGACTTCCACACAGTGAATCTACCTCCCCCCCCCCCGAGTTCAAGTACATGTCAGTGGGCTGGGCAGGCCCACGACCGATCTCCTTAAATTTTCCAGCCGTGAGCGATACCAGCATAAGCAGGCTTCCTAACCAAGTTCTAGAGTTGAATCGAAATCATGAATGAAGAGCGGGCAGAGTCATTGACAAAAAAAAAAAAACTTTACTGACACCGTCCCAAGGCAGCGCCGCACCCATTCCGGTGAACAAGCCCGGTACCCAAGAGTACTGGAGAAGAACTGTCAGTCGGATCGGATGGGTGGGTTTCCGGGGGATTAGATTATTTAGCGCTCACTTTGTCGGTGTAATCCCAGATCGTGACCCCCACGCAACGACGGACTGCCTTGCAAGCCGCAATGACGGTCTGGTAGTCTCTAGACTGCTGTGCAAGCAGATCAGGCGTAGCCGGCAGCTTCATGCGGATGTCCAGCTCGGTGAGAGCGACATCGACACCAAGAGCCGTGAATGCCTGCATGTTCGCCTTTAAATTGAAAAACGAAGGGACTTGGCCGACGATGAGGTGGGCCTGTATACCGATGCCATCGATTGGGACACCGGAAGCTATGAGAGATTTGACGAGGTTTATCATGGCGGTGGACTTGGGTCCGCTCCGTTCGATGTTGTAGTCGTTGATCTACGGTGCACTTTGGTCAGCTCAATGAGTGTTATTGGTAAGAAATACTGCACATAAAGTTTGGCAGCGGGATCAGCAGCGCGGGCGGCCCACAGCGCTACTGAGATGTAGAGCGTTCCTAGAGTTTGATAAAAGAGATCTTGACGGAACGTTCCGTCCTCGTTGAGGGGCTCTGATGAGGAAAAGCTGGTTTGGGGGGAATTCACATCTTTTTTAAAGAAAGACTTGCCGTTTATCACGTCCCAGCTGTCTATCGAAATGAGTCCTTGCGTGATGTACAAAGTGATTTACGGTATAAGACGTACAGCTGCGGAAGATGTCATTAACGCTACGACCTCCCTATGGATAGAAGGAACTCACATTTGTCCTTTGAAATGACCCACAACGGTTGAGCAGTGTGTTTGTACAATGGATGCGAGTGTTGTAGCGTTAAAGCCTCCAGTAACCCAGGTTGGGAGCCGGTAATGCCAAACACAGGTATGTCCTGTTCAATGTCCTCAGTAGTCCACGGCGTCTAGTAGTAGAGCGGAAGATCGTACCCCGAATCAGCTGCCCATTCTTTTGCGCCAGAGAAACAATTTCCTCAGCCTTGGAAAACGTGAATATTCCCCTAAAAGGCTCTGTTGCACCCTATTGTTAGGCTGTCAGAATAAGTAACACATCTCGCCGCCAAGAACCTGCCCATTTCATGCTGTCACCCTGAGCTTCACAATCAATTTCCTGACGATAATCCGCAGGATAAACAACGTACTGGGGTGATCTGACCAAATTCCGCGACATTACTGAGTCGAGCGACGTAGTGAGGGTCGGAGAGCTCTGGATTGCCGGTACCAGTACCGAAGTATTTCTTTCCCGCAGCTTTGGCGAACCGATTAAGTTGCCCAAAGACAGGAGCAGCGAGAATGGAGACCGATGCGAATGCCAGTAACACCTTCATGATACGAAGATGTCAGTAGAGTACGCCTCGGGTCTCTTCCTTTATATCTGTGGAGTTACTTTCACTGTGACCCGTTGAGGACTCCAGTAGATGACTGTAGAGCAGGCTCAAAAAATCACCAGCGGGCTTTCAGACTTGGAGGTGTTCGTCTAAGACTCAATGGAGGATGAACTGTCGTTGGTCGTGGGTGTTCAACTTGAAAGACAGGCGCGGTGATGACCGAACGCCAAGATTGGGAGCCGTTAATACTGCCTGGGGTAGTTGCTGTGCGACGGGCACTCCCACCACGGTTAACCTCCTTTGATACCAACCTAGGTGCTGTTGGTATCTTGTCACGGCGAAGTTCGGGGGGAAGAAGAATCTAATACCAAGAAGTCGAGGTGGTGCTCCATGGTTCGCATAACAACTGCTGAACCACCGAACCGGTCCCACCACTGAGCGCGCGGTTCAAATAAGTTTCAGGTCTAAGTCTAGCAACAGAAGATGAGGCATGCGAGGCTTCTTGTTTTCTTTACTTGGAGACGGATGTATCCTCAAGCTCGCTCACAAACCCCACAAGCTCCGTTCCGTGTGTTCGCCAACTATGTCGCTCGATATGGTAACCTTCGTTGACTTTTGCGTATGACGATCCGCCCATCCTGGCCACCGGCTTGAGTTTTCCTGGGTCAACATTGCCGTTCTCATCAAGCATGTCGTTGCGAACATGGATATATTTGACGGATCCCAGAACAAGTGTGGTCGTGACTATTGACGTCTTTGGGTCTTTGATGTCAACCGATTCGAGTAACTTGAAGGATCGGTTAATGAGAGTCGAAGCATCTGCGGGAGAAGCGAACCTCGCATTCCATGCTGAAGGCGCTCTCTTTGACGCGCGGGGCTCGGACGTGAACCTACAGAGGCGTTCAACGGTATGGAGACACAAGGAATGTGTCCAACTAACGCTTGATTCTCTGGTTAATCCACTGAAAGCCCACTCGCTTATTCCTTCAGGTGCATCCACGGCGCAAACATTTGCTTGTGCAACCCAGGGCTCGCTGATGATGTTCACTGTGAACTCTTTGGTGGCTTTGATATTCCTTGCAGTGTCCTTGACGCGTGTAAGAGCAGCGCTCCTGGTTACTGATACGGAGATCACTGGAGGAAATGCAGAAACCTAATTCAACCAGGTTCAAGTAGCTCAAATAAAGTAGCACGTCATTCTCTCGGGTGATATACCTGGTTAAACCAACTGAGTTCGCACTGAGGATGGCGAACAACTGATAGATAGTAGGGCTTTCTCACCTGAATGGGGCCAAGTTTTCGAGGCCATCTTCCGAGATTGACGATACGAATGCCACGGGTCTTGGGACTATGCCACTTATAAGAATGGAATACAACTTGCTAGGTGCACTGTCAGCCAAAGAAGGTACATCCCTAAGGAGGCATATGAACCGTGGATCCTCTGTCGCCGCATCAATCGTTTTCCAACCAGATTGGACGCCGTCCATCCACTTTCGACCTTCAGGTGTCACATCAGTCTTCTGCCCAAAGGCCCAGGCCGGATTGGGAGGCTCAGAAATCGTGAACTGCGACTCGGAGGAAGGGTTTATCGAGGACATATGGAACAATGCCAGCCTGAGGAAGATTGAGTAAGCGGCCATTTGCGCATCAAGGTTTCAACCGTTACCCTCACGCTCGGATCGCTCGCGTCGCCCTCCCCGTTTCTTAGTGTCATCTTGGGTGAGCGCATTATCGGCCCATCACCAGTCTTCACGATCGACGTGGTCAATTACCTTCCTCGATCATCAATAGTTCACGGTCGCTCTCGGTGCTTGGCGAGGGCTCCGCAATCCTTTCCTTGAGAACATCATCGCATTTTGATACACACTTCATGTTCTCGTTCTCAAATCGTCCGCATGTGGAAAACTCTTCAGCCTTCAAGCAACACTGTTGAATCATCGAGCTCAGTGGCTTCAAGGTTACGGGATATCCCAATCTAATCTTGGCTGGGCCCGTTGGCGACTCCTGATGAACGGAGTATGACAGAGTACGGCGAGGTAGAACGGTTAACGGATACCAGAAGCTAAGATATAGATGATATGATATACAGTGGTATTTACTATGTTCTTGGGATATATATGTATATGTAATGGGGTATCGAAGGGTGAATTTCCTGTTGCCTATTTGAGTGACTACGAAGACCGAGGTGTCTGGTTGATAGCTGCCATAAAGGTGTGGAATGTAAGGCGACCACCGTATGTCGCGTTATCATATTGCACGACCGCCGTGACGTTCCTTCGGTTAGCTGGCACCGACCACGTCGCAGCGCGGAAAAGGTCCAACAGGGGGTCGATCCATTCGAGAAGCTCTTGCATATCCTCTCGAACCAGATTTAGCACCGCATCGGACGTCTGCGTGCTGGTGATGAAAGCAGACTTCACGTCAAGGGCTAGGGAGAGCTCGGAATTCCAGTTCTCGAGACGCTTGACGGTGTCCAGCCGAGTTTTATTCTTGAGATCATAGTGAATCGCGGCCCAAACAAGCACGAAGAAGAATGACTCCAAATCATGGCGGTAGAGATGAGGCGGAGGGTTCTCCACCAGGAGATCGCGCGCCATGAATGGAACAGTCCCTGTTCTGTGCTTTGCTGCGGAAGTAGGGACCTCACCGGCATCATTCAAGACTGAAGCCATGTCCCAATCGTTGACGATGCCCTTGACCTCGCCTTCTTTGCGCTTGAACATGAGGTTGTTCTCGCTGAGATCTCGGTGAAGCACCTTGGCTACGGTATATGCATGGTAGTGACCTAGAGGGAACGTGTTAGCATATAAGAAAGAAGAAAGAGCAACGAAAACCCACATTCCACACAATCGACGAAAGCTCTCTTGAACTCTTGGACATCATCCACTTCCCACAATTTCTTGTACAATTTCATTGCTATCGCATGCAGTTCGCGATCTTCAAATTCAGTCGCTGAAACTGATTTCAAGAGCTCAACGCGAGGGAGGTCCAAAAACTCGGCGTTGTATGTGGCGGAGAACGTGATTTCAGGAAGATGGTCCCTCCAACCCGGAAGGGCGTCAACAACCTTCTTGATGATGACCGCTTCCTTTTGGCGTGACACAAGCGGCCAGCTGATTTTGAGGGCCTCAGGCTCTGTACCCCCATCTGGCAATGCGGAGTAGACCTTCGTCGCTCGACCGATAAGGCCGTGGTACTCAAACAAGATTTTCTGGATGGTCCACGACACAGATCGTCCAGAACCGTCGCGCAGCGGAAATGTCATGCAGGAACCGACGATGTGAGGAAGCCCCGCGCCTTTCGAAGCGTCATCGGGAGCGGTACCTATCTCCATACAAGGGTCGAAGCCAGCGTGTTTGCGATCGCAGGCGCTGAGAGCGTAGACGACTAGCGCGAGAGCAGTGGGGAACTCGGCAAAATTGAAGGCTAGAGTGCGGACGATGCACACGCTGTCGTAGTACCACAAGGATAAAAACGTCCGGTCGATGAAGATGCCTGACGTGTAAAGGCGGGTGGAGCTGGTCATGCATTCCAGCGCGTACGTGGCGAGTTGCAGCTCGCCCTGGGTGTAGCCTATGTTTCTGCGTTTTGCTGGACGTTGACTGCCGCCGTCGTCGTTATTTTGGCGCTTCTGACTCGTGGTTTGAGGCGGTGGGAGGACGCCAAAAGCACCTGCGCCACTGCCACTGGAGGTTCGGGCACCACGGCTGGTAGATGCGCTGCCTGCGGCGATCCTCGCGCTCCGGCGGCGGATGGGTTCCGCGCTAACGGCAGCCTTCGCATGACGCTTCATGGCCAGCGAACTCGAGGGTACCTGCTTCGACGGTTTACCAAAAGATCGGGCACTTGAAATGACACCCCTCAAATGCGAAGGCACAGCAGAGCTCGTAGAAGACGCAATAGCTCCTCGCTTCCGGTCTGCTTCCGGTCTTCGCTTCTTCTTGAACTCGAATATCTGCCACGGCATCAGCCAGACGGGGCGTTCGATCATCTCTGCCAATGTCAACATATCGGGTTGCAGGCGCGTGAATCGTGACTTGATCTTGCAGGTGCCACCTTTGTCCCAGAATACGACAGACCCTTTTCCTGTGCGCTTGACAAATGTGCGGACCTTTGCTATGAGATCTTCCGCGATTTCTACGAATATGGGGTAGAGCTCAGTCTCATCGTTGGTCTTCTCGTTGTACCTTTGGAGAGCATCGGGTTTGATAGTCCACGTCCCCTTTCGGATGAGATCGATGGTGGTCTCGTCTACGCCCCACACGTGCTGAACGAACAGCCTGACGTCTGCGAGGAATATTTTATGTTTGATATCATCCTCCAATGAGGGACGAATGGTAGAGCGAGTGGCATTTTCTGGGAGCCCGACAACCCCGCGCTTGCTAGGTGTCGACATATCTACTCGTGTGTTGCTCAATGTCATTATCCTATTCCATAGCTTCATGGAGACTTACCTGAACAGCACGAAGACAAATTTGAATGGCTAATCTCGGAAGAGGACGAATAGGAAGCAGAACTGGAGGCTCTTGTGGAGGTCGACATATTGAGACTGCTTTATCACAATCCTCGGCGGAGCCAAAGCGTTCGAAGAATGGTCAAAGCGGCTCGAATTTTGGCCAATCCGAAAAGTCTGAACAATGGGCGTGACGATGGTCACGCTCGATGCGTGTTGTGACGGGACGCGTTCAAACCATTTTAAAATGTCAGTAACCGGTAGGTCTCTCGATGAACTTTTAAATACAACGATCATCATCATTTTCAAAGGTCTTAAAGAATAGCCAACTCTGTTGGTCAGACTTATAGAATCTGCCACCACCAGAGTTTTTCGCTCATGCTACCACTGCCAGTAGTGATGTGTGGGCTCGGGCTTGGCCTGAAGCCTCTGGTTTGGGCCTGGCTTGGGAGGGCTCGGGCTCATCTATATTGCCAACCAGGCCCTCTGTAATGGCTCAGGCCTGGTCAGGCCTGGCTTGGGCTTGAGCCCAGGCTTAGTATTATCAATTTTCAGTATTTCGACTTTCGTTGTTCGCCTGATGTTCCATCACCAACCTACACATTGCCATTGAATGATGGCATTTTTTGTTTTCTGCCAATTGTCGAAATTCAAATCAATAATATAAATCTCGCCTACATCTCACTCTCATCAGCACTAGGTTCAAGTTCATCGTCATCATCAATAATAAATGTGTCCCAGGCTTCACCACTGGGAATATCTTCCCAGCCTGGTGAACCATCATCCTCCTCAACATTCTCCAACTCGTACTCGAGCACAGCCCAGCTAGGAACCTCTCTGTATATGATGTCCTTTCGAATGAGACACTTCAAGAACTGTAACACCTCGACAATATCTCCACGCAAGCGGTTTCGACGTTTGGTGATGGTGATTCTGGCTGTGGAAAATGCGCGCTCACTGGAAACAGAAGAACCCATGATTGCAAGATAATCGCGGGTGAGTGAGGCCCAGACATGATACCGAACATCTGTTTGATTCTGTGATTAAACGAGAGAACTTAGAATGAATTAATGGGATTAGTATTCAGCACACTGGCATACACGCCACCATTGGACCAATGTCATTCCAGATGGGATGTTGTTCTCTGGCTTTTCATTGAGATACATGTTAAAATCATCATGCCAAGCATTGTTCGTTGGTGGAGTGGGAGCTTCAGCTTCTTCCTCATCGCCTGAGTTCTCCACCAACAATACATTCATCCTAGCTGGCCAGGTCTTCGAAGGAGCTTTCGGCCAGCCCTCCTTCCCATACATCTTGAGATATCGTTTTTTGAACTGAAAGAAGAATCAAGATTTGTATTGACAAAGTCTGGAAATAAACAGCAGAAACATACCATGCCCTCAGCAGATTTGAGAATCTCGTCTTGTAACTCCTTGCTCCAGTGCTTTTGGAAATACGACATCTTCACCGAGGGATCAAGTACTAGAAGTACACTATGAGAAATGAGGAAAACTTAAAAGACTTAATTCTTACACATGGCCATAGTATAAGCATGCGAGTTGGCAGTTAGCTCATAATACTGTTGTATCTTTGCGGCACCAGTACGGAGAGCATCAGCAAAGTCAGAATACTTATCACGGTTGATACGGCTTGACCAAGCCTGATGCAAAGCCTCGAGAGCGGAAAGTGCATTGTGAAGAGTGGGAATAGTATCAGACGAAAAGGCCTGCTGTGCAATATCTGCCCACTGCAGAGCATAGTTAAACATTATGTCAGGTTAATGATTCGAGCTTTACCTCTAAGAGATCAATGATCAATTTAGCACGTTCCCATTCATCCCTTGAAAGCTTTAACACATCCAGTTTCCGACGTTTCTCGAGGTTTGACTCCTCCCGAGCAATCTCATAGACGAACTCATCAGCAAACTAAGAAGATATGAGTAATTTGCTTCATAAGATTTTTAAATAGGATCCATACTTTTTGTAACAAATATGCGCGACGCAGCATGACATACATAGAGGACCATCTTGTCACCATGTCCAAGAGAAGGAGAAGAGTACCCCTTCCCTGACGAGTCTGAAGCTGCTGGAACAACCCCTTGCGTTTGGCCGAAGAGCGAACCTGAAGATGTGTTAGTATAGGTGACAAATATATAAGTATGACAAAATTACCTTGACCGTAATTGCCCGGATGAGAGCGATGACATCACGATGTATTGCCTCTGTATCAGGTTCGTGGCCTTCCGGATTTGCTGGATCAAAGTACTTTGATTTGCTGCATGTAGATAGAAATGCTTGGGTCGCGAGATTGACAATATGAGCGAGGCATCTAAGGACCTCCAACTTAGAAAACAATAGAGATTAAGCATATAAAATACTGATACCGAATGTGGCGAGACCAACGATTCCACTTCTCCATCCCCACTCGACACTCGCAGTTGTTCATATAGCGGGCAAAATACTTGAGCATTGTCGTGTTGTTCTTCGCGTTATCACATGTGATCCATCCAATCTAAGCCTTCTGTGTCAATATGCAAGCAAGAAGTATGAGAGAAATATAACACTTACTTTGTGTGTAATTCCAAGTCTTTTTGCAATCTTATATAGGGCACGACCGAGACGAGCGCCATTGTGAGCGGTATTCATTTGTGTGAATCCAAGCAAAGCCCCCTGAACCTCGTTAACGCCAGGAGAAACCTCCTCAACCCAGTGCCCAGTCACGGCAAAATAAGCATCCATATTGCCTGCCTTCCACGCGTCGCATGTTAAGCTAACTTCACCTGATACCCTAGCGCTCTATAATCAAGCTCATTAATCAAAACTGATCAGTAAGAAATTGAAGATACTTACATTTAACTTTGCCTGTAGATTTGAAAGATTCTCCTTGAAGAGTTGGATAATACGGGCTCGTGTGGCCTTGCGATTTGGTAGCTTGACACCATTAGTCACACAGGCTGCAATGCCAATCATCTCCTTGAACTTCGGATGTTCAAGAGCGGTGAGAGGCTAGATGATTTGGACACGACTGTGTTATACATAGATCAAATAAAGGACGATCATACTACACACCTGGTCAGTCGCAATGAGCCATTCAATCGCAGTGTCATGGAAGATCGCATCCGAGTAAGGGATGACTCGCTCCGGCTGAGGCTTTTCGACAAGATGTTTGTTGAGGGAGGATTGGTTCGGCAGTGGTGTCGCCGCCGCCATGGCTGCGGCTTTGCCAATCTTCACATCTCCAGCAAGGCGCGATTCAAAATCGTTGTCCTTGGCCCAGTGACGGTAAACACCCTGAAGACCGGTGAGTAGTATGTAGAACGAGAATGATGGAGATGGTACATACCCCATGATACTTCTCAATATGGCGGCGAAGGGTTGATACATCGGGGACGAGAAGTTTGTCTGGCCCATTTTTGCTAAGGAAGAGATCAGTTGGGTATCAAAGTCAAAGTATGCTGAGGCTTACCTGCATAAGATACATAACCGACGAACAATTCCATCCCTTTTCTTTGCTGGCTCAAAAAACTCGTCAACATCACGACTCTTCTTCTTCTTCCCAGTAGCAGGCCCATCCCCATCATTGTCGGTGTTCGATTCCTTCGCGAGATCCTCGGCGGAACTGATTTCAGTGCCAGAGTCTGACTCATCGGTATTTTTTGAGGCTGCAATAGGAATGGTGAGTCGAAATATAGGAATGATCCATAAGATATGAAGACCTTTTCCAGTGGATTTCTTCGTCTTCCTTGTTTGTTTCTTCTTGGTACCAGCCAGCGGCCCCTCAGAATCCGACTCGTTGACCACAGCCGAGCGAGTTCGTTTCCCACCTGTAAGTAGGTTTCAATGTAAGTATTTCGTTGCATAGATGATAAAGTAAACATGACATACCTGTACTCAGATGTTCCCCAGCTCCGGTAGCTCCAGATGGCGTTATATGCAAGGCATCGGCTGTGTTGCTGCTGTTGGTGGTGGCTGGTGATGATGTGCGCAGAGTCGTAAGTGCTGATGAGGTGGCTGGGGTGACGTCGGAGTGTGAAACCTCACCAGAAGTCTGAGTCAGTGCTGCAGCTGCAGCACGACGATGTTCGTCAATAGCATGGGCACGGGCGGTGCGATGAGCGCTCAATTGAAATTCGCCATCATTTGATTCGTCAGCAAGACGGCTGGACAGGTTTCTGGCGCGTTTCCTGGAAGTTTGCGCCCCAAGCATTGGCGGCAGTGGGGGTGATGCGAATTTCGATGGGAATCGATGGGGGTAGTATGAACATACATAAAAAATGCAAATTAGGGCTACATCAAGGACTGTACAGTATTACAGCCCCCATCACACAGAATTTGAAATTCAAGGAGGTGAAGCCCGGGCTTGGGCTTTGGGCTTGGGCCTGCAATGGATTGAAGCCAGGCCAAAAGCCCGATGAAGCCATCGCTGAAGGCCCGGCTTGGCCCGGCTTAGGCGGGCCTAGGGCTTCGAGCCCAAGCTTGCACATCACTAGCTACCAGCCTGAGGCTACTCTAACACTCCTGTCATCCGCCGGGCCTCAAGATGTAGGAAGGACCTGAAAGACACACGAATGAGATCCTCAGGGTCGAGTAGAAAGGGACGTCTAATATTTAGATATACCTGAAAGACACATGAATGACTACAGGTATGAATCCAATGAGTAGATGTAGGGACTCATCAGCAAACCCAGATGTTTGGCTGTAGCAAACTGTAGTAAATACTGTGATGCTGTAGCCACATGTAGTCACATGTAGCACTGTAGTGTCCCATAGTGCACCATAGTGCTGTACCATGGCAGTGCTGTAGCATTGTAGGAGCTGTAGTATGATGTAGTGATGTAGTACAGTGCCTCACAAAACTGATTCAATGTTTGTTGCTTTTTGAATACCTTCAAGATAACTCTGCAAAGAATACCAATTGAATTAAACCTTTGGTATATAATTGAAAGCCCTACTTCAGGGCTTTCAGAATATAAAGGAACCATATGATTTAGATCAGAATCCATGGAGATATGATTAAATTAAATCAGCAACTCATTGAATCAGTTTTGTGAGTACCTATGGCAATTATCAGAATCAAATGCTTCACTGGTTGTATGGTAACCAGTTGTCATGACTTACTGATGGAACTTGAACAGAACCCTGATGGGTTGTCAAGGAAAGTTGTATAAGAAGAATCCAACCTCAACAGCCTCCATAATTAATCATGGGTCAGATGGCAAGGAATGGGTCTGGAAAAAGAAGGGTGAGGGGCTTATTAAAAGAGAGGTTCAGGGCACAGTCAAGTTTGGGGGAGAAAATATTATGGTTTGGGGTTGTATGGGTTGGGAAGGTGTGGGGAGACTTGCAGAGGTTGGGGGAGAATGGATGCTGATCAGTATGTGTCCATTTTGGAGGACAATTTGCTGCCCAGCATGGAGGAGAGTGGAATCTCTGAAGAGGAGATCATTTTTCAGCAGGACAATGACCCCAAGCACACCTCCAAGAAGGCCAAAAAATGGATGGACAGCAAGAATATTGCTCTGCTGGATTGGCCTGCACAGTCCCCAGACCTCAATGCTATTGAACACCTCTGGGTTCATATTAAAAGGAAGTTGAATGAATATCCAACACCACCCAAGGGAGTCTGGGAGATTTGGGACAGAGCAGCAGAGGTGTGGAATAATATAGAGCCAGAAGTGTGTCAAAACCTGATAGAAAGTATGCCAAGAAGGGTAGAGGCAGTAATCAAAGCTAAGGGGGGTAATACCAAGTACTAAAGTATAAAATACTGTATTTATTGTATATACTCACAAAACTGATTCAATGAGTCCCTGAAGTAATTTGATCATATATTGATCATTTCTTATGGGAATTACATAATTATTGCACATTCTGAGAGTCCTGAAGCAGGGCTTTTAACCAGGTACCAATACCTTCTTTTGATTGGCATTATTTGCAAAGTTATTTTGAAGGTATTCACAAAGTAGCAAACATTGAATCAGTTTTGTGAGGCACTGTATGTGGTAGCACCATAGACATGTACTGATGCAGTATGTGGTAGCATCATGAGACTACTGTAGTATTACGACCATAGGTTCACATAACACGTAACACGGGGTCGTGAACTGAACCTATATGACCCTCGTAACACATAACATATCTCCATGAATATGTTCCAAAAGTAACATATTATTTATTTTTTCTGACTACCAAATGCCACAGGCTCTAGTGATTGGGATTCAGTGTTTCCCTGAGTCTGAATGCCATTTTTTGTTTGAATGGTGACAGGGTGGAATTTTTAAAGCACAAATTGAGAAGATGATCTGTTAAAAATGAATGAATTTCTGACCGTAACACGTGATGCGGGCTTGTGAACCCTGTCCTGGTGAACCTATTGCGTAACGCGTAACATGGCGTGAATCTATGGTCGTAATACTACAGTAACATTCATTATTTTTGCAAAGTGACCAGTTCCACATTTTCGTCTAAGTCCATTCAAACTCCGCTCGGTTATATCCAGCCATGTTGCTGGTTGTGATTGATACTCATCTTTTCCTCCCTCGACCACCATCTCCTCCCACTTTGGCTCCGTTGTGCCCAACGGCTGTCCTGTGTGCCCAATGACCACCCTCACACCCAAGAGCTGTCCCTCTGTGCCTGTTATGGTTGACAAACCCATGCGATGCTTAGGCAGAGAGGCTTAAGTAGCAAAGGCAGATACCAAGGTGATTGCTAGATCTGGGGAATACATGCAATGTATCTACCCTATATATACTAGAAGGTCGAGTCATCTAGATGACTCTAGAGCGGTTCTGGTCTGACTCCAGAAGCGGACCCGGAGTAGGTGTCTATGGTAACTGCTGCGGCATGAGTCAGAGTATCTAAGTATAGTCCAATAAGTAACACGATGTCAAGGATGTGTGAGAGTAACCATCTAGATATGGTAACGATGACCATACTGTAGTGAGTAAGCGGAGGCCGGGGCCCGAATGATGTAAAAGTGAATAGTAAGCCTGAAACCAATAGATAAGATGAAACTGGCCATTAATCAGATAAGGCCTCTATGTCTTGTATCTTGTCCGAGCGATCAATGCCATGGATAGTGAATCCATAACAGTGCCCAACGACCACCCCTCATACCCAAGAGCTGTCCCTCCATGCCCAATGGCCATCCTGTATGCCCAACGACTGCCCCTGTGCCCAACAACTGCCCTTGTGCCCAACGACTGCCCCCGTGCCTAACAACCACCCCTCCATGCCCAACGGCTGCCCCCGTGCCCCAATGACTGGCCCTCACACCCAAGACCTGCCATCCATGCCCAACAGCCATCCTGTGTGCCCAATGGCTGCCTCTGTGCCCCAATGGCCATCTCTCGCACCCAAGACCTGCCCTCCATCCCCAACAACTGCCCTCTGTGTCCAACAGCCATCCTGTGTGCCCAACGCTGCCCCCGTGCCCAACAACCACCCCTTGCACCCAAGAGCTGCCCCTCCGTGCCCAACGGCCATCCCGTGTGCCCAACAACTGCCTCCATGCCCAACAACCACCCCTCGGAACAATGCATGGACATAGCCCTAGCAAGATGCGAGAACAGCATCAGACACGCAAACAGTGGGAGGGATCACATGAGGAACCACACGCCAACAACAAGGAGCTGTGGGAGGCGCATGACACCAGAAGTGTGGGAGGCATGAAGTGAGGGACTGCGAGAGATGATGCATGGCTATAGCCTGAGCCTGACATGTGTTGAAGTTCCACCTGGGCGTTAGCCACAGATGTACTGAGCAACCAGCTACAGTGGAAGTACTCTACATAACCGTTCTAGTCACTTACATGGTTTGTGAGGAGTGAGGCTGGTGAGAGCGGTTGAGGCTGGTAAGAGCGATGGAGCTGGTTAAGAGTCAAGAGACAACTTGTTGGTATTGACAGTTTCCTGGTCTTATATACCGTACTACTGTTTGTACCAACCAAACAAATATGTAAGAAAGATATGTAATGGTCACGTGATGTGATCTAATCTAAATCTAATCTACGTGATGGGAAAAGTTTCAACAACATGAGAATGGCAGATGTGGAAGGAGCTAGTAACTTTTGTTGAGTGCCCTTATGCATCTTAGCATACATATTGTATATGTGCCGAATTCACATGTTTTTTGCTTCATATGGTGTGATTGAGTCTTAAGCCTCTATCTACAACACTACACCTCACTAACATTGTCTACTATACTAGTACACTGTTACTCTATGTTGCACTATACAATAGACCCTGTCACTACAGAGCACTATACAATGTACCCAGTCACTACAGAGCACTACACATTTAATATACCCTTACTACACCACTATGAGTCACTACAGCATTATGTAGCACTATATAGTGTTAAATAGCAGGGCCACATTTTGCTGATGGAGGGAGGGAAACTGCTCAAATTTGCAGATCTTCCACTCCTGAGTGGCCTCCTGATGGCACGTCCAACAATGAGCCGGACATCGACTCATTTTCACCTCCCCAGAGGTCCAATCTACCTTGGGATTGTGCTCCTTGAGCCACGTGAATCCAAGTACAATATCCTGCTTTCCCAGTCCAGTGACTGCGAGCTGGGTCCGCTCTGTGTGATCCTGATATCTGAGTATAATATCCAGGACCTCCAATATTGCTCCGGCGTCATTTGGAGTACCGTCAACATTGTAGACAGGGATTGCATGTTGTAGCCTTCAGATACTGAGTCAATGTTTCTCTACCAGGGAGCAGTCAATGAAGGAGCCAGTCGCTCCGCTATCGAGAAGAGCCTTTTGTGACAGGGTATCCTTGGTATCTGTTGTCTCCAGAACAACATCTAGTTCAATAGCATTGTTGGAGCTGTCGGAGGCCAGGATGTATTTTTTCAGAAGTCGTCGTTCCCATTTCTGGAGTCGGGGTCGGACGACTTTCGGAGTTGGGGTAGGTGTGACTGAGGGTTCATTCTGCGCTGAGTCATAGGGAGAAGGAGTAAATTCTGATTCATCTATAGACAAGAAAGCATAATGATTGCTAGTGGACAACAAGGGCACAACATTCTCTCGTTGTTGGGGGGAAAATCCTCTTGTTTGTTTTCCCCTTGCTCCGACGCTCTGGCAACATCATAAGTAGACACCACTGCATCTTTAGCAGCTAGTTGGTCCATCATGTACTCCTCCTGTTTGTCCGATGTCATGAATCGGACGTCGAATCGGAGTGGACACTTGTGACTGAAATGACCAGTTTTACCACATCTGAAGCATACATTGGTGTTCTTACCCCTGATGCGAGAGGCATCGATATCCATCACATTGGGGTCGCAGATGGTCGGAGTCGGAGCAACAACTGTTGGAGGTGCACGCAGAATATAGGGGATGAAAGGTCGGGGAAATACAGATCCTGCCGCTGCCTTTGGTGTGGTCGGAGTAGTGTGGAAAGGGTTTGGGCATGTCGGAACTGTGGGCTTGAAAGCTTTATTGGTGATTTGATTATCATTGTTGTCTCATGCAGCTGCATACCAGGCATCCAGGTTGTCATCCATGGGTTGTCCAAAAGTTAGTGTAGCAATTTCGGATTGGATGTCAGATCAGAGGCCGTGTCGGAACTTGAGTACTATGTTTGTTCCTTCGGTGTACCCAGCCTTTTCAACATAATCTTTGAACTTGTCAATGTAAGCCTCCACATCTCCATTACCTTGGTAATAGGCTTCTCCCTCAAGAATGAGCCATGTGTCTTGTTCTTCATTTTTCGGAGTGAACTCCATGATGAATGCGGTTTGGAACTGCACCCAGGTCTGGTAGCACAGAGCTCCGGTCCGACACTCTTGTCAGATGATGCAGTCAGCGAAGCGTGCAGCACATCCACTCTTCATGAAGAAAAGCGCCCAATAGATCCTAGCATGATTGTCTGCAAACTGTTCCAGAACCAGTCCCATATACAGTTCACAAGAATTAAGAAAAGTCCAACCAGTGGTACGTGCTCCGTCAAAGTCCGATGGAGTTGCGGGGTTGGTCTGACGCACACCTGGATTGGCAGGTGCAATTGGGGCTGGCGGAAAGGCCAGGACTGGGGCCTCCACTGGAGGGGGAATTGGGTTGGGGTTGGGAATGGGAGCAGGTGGAATAGCGGCACATGGTAATGTTGGTGAGGGTTTGGCGGTGTTCCTGAAACACGTGTTCAAGTGCAGCAAGACGTTTGGGGTTGTCCATTTCTATGTGCAATACAGAGTCACCAGTTACAGAGTGGTAGGCGGAACAGTGGAAAGAGGGATCACTGGATCAGAAGGGGCATCAGATGTACCGGAATCGGAGGAGGGTGGACTCAAGTCCATGTTGTCAACTCCGAAGCGCGGAATGGCTTCAACAGTACAATTTGTACCTGGTCCGTTTAGAGAGAACTTTCTACTGTAAGGGCGACCTTACGATCCAACAACTTCAAAGTGCTCCGAAGCGACTCCGACATCGGACAACTTGCAAGGAAAATCCAAAGTCAAATTAGACTCTACGAAGTACAATACGAGGCATACCTTGCAAGGAAAATCCAAAGAGAAAGTTCTGAGAATTCCCTTGCAGGCTAGACAGCTATATAGATGATGAGAATTGGAAATGAGGAGAGGAATGTTGAAATACGGCAAAGATCGGGAGTAGGGATGGGAACGGAATATGTAAATTGGAAGTGTGCATGTGGTGGTATAAATCATTGCTCTGGCCTGCACTCCGATGCGGAGGTGTTGGAAGATAGATGGAAATGAAAGGAAACGTAAAGTATAGTCATATAAATAATAGACATACCACAACAGTCGGAGGGTCGGAGGATGGGTCGGAGGTAGTGTTCGAAAGTCCAGTTTAAAAAACAAAATTAACCACTAACCAGACCAAACCAAACCAGTGGTTTGGTTAACCAACTGGTTTGAGTTAATGAGATTCAGACATACCACTGGTTTAAGTTAATCACTTTTGGAAAAAAAAATTAACCAGGTTTAACCTGTTTAAACCACTCTAAACCAGTAATCTTGAGACAAAGCAAGAGGTCATCTGAGCTATTGACATAGAAGTCAGTCTATGGAAACTACTCTCTCACTCATATGGAAATGACAGACAGAAAATAAGACAAGACCAATGGAAGACTGGTCCCACTAGTCTCGCCAATCTTAAATTATAGAACAAGACTGGTCTAACTACAGTAAATACAAAAAAAAAACCCATGTCTGTCCCACTCCCCAGCCCCTTTTTTTTTATGCATGCATGGATGGCATTGAGCGTGAGTGAGGCCATTGGGCGCAGCTGCAGGTCCTGTTGGACAGGAGAGAGGGGCAATTGGACGTGTGTGGACGGCATTGGGCGTTGGGTGTTTGAGTGCAGGTCATTGGACATGAGTTGGGGGGCCGTTCGGCATGAGAGACAGGCGTTGGGGACGAGTGGGAACTGTTGGGTGTGAGTCGAGGCAGTTGGGCATGAAAGATGGCTTTCGGGCACGAGAGACGGGTGAGAAACGCCATTGGGGGTGAAAGGAGGCTGTTGGATGCCAGTGGGGGTTGTTGTTAAAGTGCAATATTTGTGATAAAACACTTTATTACATGTCAAGGAACATTCTACAATATAGTACATATAGAGTTATATATAAAATAGCAGAAACACAATATAGTGGACACCTAGAATCACACCTCATGCATTTCTGTACAAAACAGTAGCATACAGAACCAGAATCCAACTATGTCCCGGACTGGGACACATTACTGCTTTTGCAAACTTGCGAAACACAGAACTATTAACAAACTCTGTGAATTGGTGAATTGCAGACTATTCTTGACATCGTATCTGACTAGTGCTATCACTAGTAGTGCTTTGACTTGATTGGTTTAACAGTTGTTGGGCGTGAGTGGGGGCCGTTAGGCACAAAGGGAGGCTGTTGGTCATCAGTTGGGGTCGTTGGGCACCAGGGGGGGGGGTGTTGGGCATGAGGACGGGCCATTGGGCGTTAGAGAGGGCCATTGGGCGCTTGAAGGGGCCAGTGGTGGCCAGATGGAGTGGAGGTGGGTGGAATAAAGAGTGTGGGAAGGTGTTACGGACTCTATGGTATGAGGACCAGGTCATATCTTTTACTTATCAGCCTGACTCGGCGCCCTCTTACGAACTCACTATGTCTAATGTCTACTTTCGCAACCTTCGATTCCCAGTCTGACTCATTACATTACTTCATCATCCCCTTTAGTATACTTCGCTCCCGTGCTGACTCGCTTTCCGCAGTCAGCTTACTCACTGTACATAGCCTTCCGCAGTCGCCTTACTCATGCGCACTGCCTTCCGCAGTACTGACTCATCCGCTACTGCCTATAGTCAGTACCTATATAAACCTCTTGTACTGTAGTAGATTCCTTAGATTTAGCAATCACTTTGCTCTTCGCCTTTCCACTTTCCTGCATACTCTGCCCGAACCTTGGAACGGTTTGTTAAGCATAACAAGTTGCTAAATCTCGTTAGGTTCGCCCAGAGCGAAGAGAGCAACTACCAGACGAGTCAAGACGTTGCGCTTCTTTGAAGACTTTACCAGTAACCCATTCAGCACGCCAGAAGCCTGACAGGAGGAGCTAAGTCCTTGAGACAGTATCGATTTTACACTCATCCAGCAGTACATCGAATCGGAGATCCGTCGCATCCTACAGCAGGTGCTTGATGAAGAACTAGACAACGATGAGCATCGCCCCCACGGCGAGATAGCACAGAGCATCCATCTTGCTCGGCAACACCAGATTGGGCATTACAACGCCTGACAGAACGAACTCGAAAGCTTTCGCGTTCAAGAAGGACCTCAGACTGGTCGGATCACAGAGATCAGAGAGTTTATTGGTGTCCAGACAACCATTATCAGAAGATTGATTAGGACGCTCACATTGAGACGTCCCAGAGCCACATCATCACGTCTTACTCGAAGCAGCAGATCTACGCCCACTTCACCACCAAAGAACAACAGACCAAGTACAACCGCTGGGCACGAAACGAGAGACTTGACCCCTTCTCGAGACCAACAGACGCGCAGGAACAGAGATTCCTTAGAGATTTACAGAGGAAATACTCTGAACGTTTTGCCACCGATTCCGCCGACGAGTCCCCTGACGAATTTACTTTTGACTCCGCGCAGTCAGATATCGAACAGACGCCTAGAACAGGGACTCATTTTCAATCCTTACCTGTATCCCGAACCCCATCTTCATCCCAACAACCCGACCCCTCTTCTCCTCCACAGACTCTAGACATGGCAGAAGCCCCAGCTGTACAAACAATGGATACATCCAAGATCATCAAGGATCCTGGGATGTTCAAGGACAGATACACCTTTGACGAGTGGTGGAAAGCCACCAAACTATACATCAGGTTCCAAAAGAGCCTCACAGACAATCAGAAGATTCTTGCGGTGCTATCCCGCATGATGGAAGGGTCCGGCAGACACTGGGCCAGTAACAAGTTAGACGCTCTTGCCGTTGACAACGAGAACATCACCTGGCTAGGTTTTTCCGATGATATCGCCACACAATTCTCTATCGCCAACAAGTCGGTCACTGCCAAAGCAAGACTCGAAGTCCTGAAACAAGAGAAATGCACTGTTGATGAATTCTTGGATGAATTTGAAGAACTCTTGAAACTGTCAAACCTTGGCGAAGAAACTGGGAAATACATCCTAGAGAAAAACATCAACCGCAGAATCTCTGAACAAGTGGCTAGCAATGGCAAGACATACACCGATTATGCAAAGGAGATCCGAAACAAGGGACGACAGATGGAAGGACACGCACTGGTCATCCGAGGTGGCAGCGACATGCGCACCGGATCGGGTGCCACTTATGGTGGTCAGGGCAAGACCATGGAGATCGACAAAGCAGGAGTAGCCCGTTGCTACAACTGTCAACGCTTCGGTCATCTGACTAAAGACTGTAGCGCTCCAAAGAAGAAAGATGGTTGCAAGTGTTTCAACTGTGACCAAGAAGGCCATATCGCGCGCAACTGCCACAAGCCAAAGAAGAACTCTGGAAGGGTTAGGAAGGTGTCCGAGGAAGATGCTGAGAATGATGAAACCACAATCTTAGAAGCCGACGAGAAGGATTTTCCCGAAGGGTCCGATTAAACGACGCTAAGTTGCGACCCTTATCTATTAAACGGACTTGCTTGCCTTGTATGACTGCAGACAATAGAACCTATGTCATCCCTGCCAAGCGAGCCACTGCATCGACTAAGATTGTGAAGGGAGATAACCCTCCGAAAAGACGAGAAATCAGGCTGTTAGCTCAGCTCAAAACACGACGAGGACCAAAGGTTATCCGACCTGAGGTTGACAGCGGATGTGAACGCACATGCATCCATCCCAGAATAGTACGCGAACAGAACCTCCCCACGTGAGGAATACCACCCATAGCAATTCTAAATGCGGATGGATCACCAAATTGACAACAGAAAGCGAGCCAACTTGCCGAAGTCAAACTGGATTTGGGAGCACATCAGGAAACCATGGAAGCAATGGTACTGGACATTGGGAGAACGGACATGCTCTTGGGACATGACTGGTTGGTACACCACAACCCCACAATCAATTGGACAACCGGCATGGTAACATTTAACCGGTGCCCAACAACGTGTCGAACCAAACACTCGGATTTCAGGATTAACCTTAATGGTCGCAAACACCGGGTTCGCATGGTTGAGGTGCGCGACAAAGATGCACCCAAAAAGTCAGATCAGAAATGGAAGCCTGGAGACCCTATCTTGGAAGCTGTCACTCCCACACCACCTCCCACAACCAAACGACCCTCATATGTTGAACGATTTGCTCATCTTTTCGAGAAAGAGAACTTTGACAAGATCCCAAAGGAGAGGGAATGGGACCATGGTATCAAACTTACACCGGACGCACCAAAGGAACTAGGGGGAAATACATATTCTATGACGCAAAAGGAACAAGAGGAATTGGATGCATTCATTGACGAGGGTCTAGCAACAGGAAAGATCCGCCCATCCAAATCCCCTTATGCCTCCCCTTGCTTCTTCATCAACAAGAAGGATGGCTCCAAACAATTGGTACAAGATTACTGCATGGTCAATAAATTCACGGTCAAAGACAAGTTCCCACTCCCACGAATATCCGATCTCTTGGACATACTGAAAGATGCAGTCTACTTCAATAAAATGGACATCATGTGGGGCTATAACAATGTCCGGATTAAGAAGGGCGATGAATGGAAAGCTGCCTTCCTCACCAGTCGAGGATTGTTCGAACCATTGGTCATGTTTTTTGGTCTTTGCAATTCCCCAGGAATGTTCTCCCGAATGATGGCTAGTCTATTCCAGGACCAGATCCGCCGACGTATCTGCGTGATCTACATGGATGACATCGTGGTTATCGGTAAAACCAAGGAAGAACTCCCATGAAACACTGAAGAAATCCTACAGATCCTATTGGACAATGATTTGTTCCTAAAGGAAAAGAAGTGTTTATGGGAAGTAACAAAATGTCCTATATTGGGATATGTGGTTGGTGAGGGACATGTCGAGATGGAAACTGAGAAGGTGGATACGATCTGAAACTGGCGAGCACCCACATCAAAAAAGGAAGTTCAGAAGTTCCTTGGATTTGCTAACTTCTATCGATGTTTTATTGAAGGGTACTCAAACATCGCAAAACCTCTCACCGCGCTCACAGGCGGTATGGCATTCACTTGGGGACCAACAGAGCAGCAAGCTTTTGAAGGTCTCATATGGGCAATTACATCGGCACCAGTCTTGGCATTACCGAAACCAGAGGGACAGTTCAGGGTTGAAACCGATGCATCGGGCTATGCAATTGGAGCAGTACTCTCTCAGAAGCAAGACGACAAATGGCACCCCATCGCGTTCTTGTCGCGGACCATGTCCGCGGCCGAACAGAATTACGAGATATACGACAAAGAACTCCTGGCAGTCATGGAAGCATTGAAAGATTGGAGACACTATCGGCTTGAAGCCAGGGAACATTTCGAGATCTTGACCGATCACAAGAACCTGGAATATTTCTGTCGTCCTCAGGACCTAAATCAATGACAGCGACGCTGGAAAATGAAGTTACAAGACTATGACTTCGAATTACGGCATGTGCCCGGCAAGACCAATGCAAAAGCGGACATCCTGTCACGCTTACCCTGGTATGAAGCGGAACTCGAACCACAGGACAGTGACCAAATGCTCAAGGAGGGACTATTCTTGAAACGGTTGGAAGCAGAAGATGTGGTACAAATGGAGATGTTCACGGAGGAACAATTCTTTGAAGGGGGTGAAACATCTGATTGTCATAACCATATGATTCACATCCGACTTATCCGACGACTCCAACATTTCATCCGCTCCGACATCCGCTCCAACAACATTCTATTTATATTGAATATACTTCTACTACGTAACATCTCAACCATACTTACAAGTAGACATATGTTGTTCACTTTTCATTTCCTACTCTCCGTACTCCGAATGTTCCGATGGTCAACTCCGATATCTGCACATCACTTATAGTAATGCTGATCATTCTAGTCTACTATAAATAGTGTACAAACCTGTTGTAGAACCTCAGTTCAAATATCATATGTTATACCTCATTCGCATCTGTCTCTACTTGCCTTTGAGCATTCTCTCTGTCAACTCCGCTCATCTGCTCATCTGCTCATCCGACATCCGCCAATCCGAAATCGAGGACCACGTCAAAGAGTGGGGCGCAACGCACAAGTTGAAGCCAGGTCCTTTCTGCCAACGTCGCACTCACCGCTTTTTCCTATCCTCCGCTACTCCACTCCGACTCGTCCGACGTTTTCCGACGTTGAGAAACACGCTACTTGACAGTATATTTGAACTACCACCATTCTTTGATTTATCCAACAACCTCTACCCACATGTCTCAAACCCGTAATACAGTTCGAACAACTAGGACTGCTCGTGCAGCAGCAGAACATTCATCCTCCACACCACGCTCTGCTTTTCTTTGAGGAACACGCAATGTAACCATTACCCCTCGAGGAGCCACAGCATCATCATCCGCTCCTACCCCCGGACCATCCGTTCCTCCGCCCTCTTCCAACTCTCAGCTCCCACCACTTCCTGCCAGTCCTCCACTAAACCCACCAACGGAACCCTCCACACCTCTAAATTCTGGCTTATTCGGCAGACCTCCAGGAGGATCTCCTCCTCCTTCCGACGGTAGTTTACATGGAGATTTGGACAACTCCGATTCCAATCCAGATCAGGAACCCAATCTAGCTGAAGCCATTCTGCTCATGACCAAAGAGTTGAAACGTCGAGTTACAAAGAAGAAAAAGTCGTATGCCAACGAACCGGATACCTTCGATGGATCCGATCTGCGCAAACTCTCCACATTCATTTTACAATGCAAATTTTACTTCTCCGACAACGACAACTTCGACTCAGAACATTCCAAAGTCAACTTTGCCATGTCTTACTTCCGAGGCACAGCACTCGAATTTTTTGAACCCTTTATTCTAGACGATGATGAACCCAATTGGCGGGGTTCTTTCCCCGAGTTTGTCCGACTTCTCCGCTCCGAGTTTGGTACCATTGACCCTCAGGGCGAAGCCGAAGAACAGTTGGACAACCTACGGATGAAGGAAAATCAAAAGATATTGAAGTACAACGTTGAATTCCAACGTCTTGCTACCAAGACTGACTGGGATGAAAACTCCCTCCGACACCGCTACTACGTCGGACTTCCGGATCGGATCAAGGACATCCTCTCCCAACAACCCAAGATCAAGTCTTTACCAGACCTACGATCCGCGGCTCATACTATTGACACTCGCTACTGGGAATGTCAACGAGAGAAATCCAGAACCGATAAACCCACTCTCAAGTCCGACAAGAAACAATCCGCTCCGAACCAATCCACTCCACAAACATCATCAACCAAACCCTCCGCTCCCGCTACCGCTTCCGCTTCCACATCCGCTCCGAAACCCGACCTCTTCAGTAAATTAGGCAAAGACGGCAAACTGACGTATCAAGAACGCAAACGTCGTTTCGATAATAACCTTTGCTTATTCTGCGGTAGCGTCGGACACGCTGTCAAGGACTGTCCCAAGTCCACCTCCTCTGCTTCCAAGGCTAAAGGGAAAGCCGCCCAAGTTGGCACTCAAGCCAAGGAAAAAGGTAAGGAGATCGAGTCAAAAAAATAGGCAGTGGTCCTCATGAAGCACGGTCTGAGGACTGCGTTGACTCTCTCCGTGCCTCCGCTCCCATCCGACTTAACGCGTCCGCTCTCTCCGATACGAACTCTTTACGTATCAATATCTCATCTTCTTTTTTCTCTTCAGATTCTGTCCCAGCACTTATTGATTCAGGATCTACCCACTGTTTTATTGACATTAACTTTTCCTCTGCTTATGATCTTCCGACCTCCGCTATTCCGCCTTTAGAACTAAAGCTTTTCGATGGTTCTTCTAATGCGTTTATCACTCAAGTTGTAACAATACCTATATGTTTTCCTTCAGGTGAATTTTTCGAACAGGATTTTTATGTTACTCCGCTCGACTCCACTTCTTCCGTGGTTCTTGGATACAACTGGCTCACCCGCCACAATCCTATGATTGACTGGGTATTGGGCAGTATCACTTTCCATCCACAGATGCAAAAAGAGCCGTTTCCGACATCGACGTCGACCTCCTCCCAAGGTAGGACAGCTACGCTTCCTCCTCCGGAACCTCCGATCGTACCTCCGCAGTCCACTCCGCAGATTTCACTCATTGATGCAGCCGCATTTATGAGGGCATGCAAATTGCCTGGTACACAATCCTTTCGACTTCACCTTTCGACTCCCTCCGTTTCCGCTCACTCCGCATCCGCTTCCGACACCCCCGACTTGACAAACGTACCCGAAGAATACCACAACTATGCTGACGTCTTCAGTAAAGGAAAAGCAGACACCCTTCCACCCCACCATCCCTACGACCTCAAGATCGAACTTGAAGAGGGCTCCGCTCCTCCGTTCGGTCCGATCTACTCCCTTTCACAAACCGAACTCAATGCCCTCTGTGAATTCATTGACGAACACCTCACCACTGGATTCATCCGACCCTCTTCCTCTCCGCACGGTGCTCCCGTCCTTTTTGTTCGTAAAAAGGATGGCTCCCTTCATCTTTGCGTCGATTTCCGTGGTCTTAACAAAATCTCAAAGAAGGACCGATATCCGCTTCCGCTCATATCCGACCTTCTCCAGACCGCTGGAAAAGCCAGTGTTTATATGGCTCTCGACCTCCGACACGCCTATCACCTCGTCCGCATAGCGGAAGGAGATGAATGGAAAACCGCCTTCCGCACGCACTACGGGTCTTTTGAATGGCTTGTCATGCCATTTGGACTCACCAACTCCCCAGCCGTTTTCCAACGCTTCATGAACGACATCTTCCACGACCTGCTCAATAAGTATGTTACCATATATCTCGACGACATCCTCATCTACTCCGACTCTCCCTCCAAGCATCAGAAGCATGTCCGCGAAGTCCTCCGACGTCTCCGACAACACGGCTTATATGCATGCGCAGACAAATGCGAATTTTCTACGGATACTGTTGAATACCTTGGCTTTATCCTCTCTCCGACAGGCCTCTGCATGTCGGATAAGAAAGTCAAAATTATTCAAGATTGGCCTGAACCAAGGAAGGTCAAAGATATTCAGTCTTTCTTAGGTTTTGCCAATTTTTATCGACGATTCATTCCTTACTACTCCAAAATCACCGTTCCGCTCACTCGACTCACCCGCAAAAACACACAATGGCACTTCTCCGACTCCGCTCGCGAATCTTTCAAAACTTTGAAGAAAGCCTTTACCACAGCACCTGTTCTTACACATTGGATTCCCGACAGCCCTATTATCGTCGAAACCGATGCCTCCGACTATGCTTTGGGTGTGATCCTCTCCATCTGCACCTCCGACGACGAAATCCATCCAGTCGCTTTCCACTCCCGCACCTTTACACCTCCCAAGTTAAACTATGACACCCACAACAAAGAACTATTAGCGATCCACGATGCATTCAAGGTTTGGCGTCACTACCTTGAAGGCTCCGCTGCTCTGATCGATGTCGTAACGGACCACAAAAATCTTGAGTACTTTTCTACTACCAAGATTTTATCACGTCAACAAGCTCGTTGGTCCGAATACCTCTGCCAGTTCAATCTCGTCATCCGCTTCCGCCCTGGCTGTGTAGGTACGAAGCCCGATCTTTTAAGTAGACGATGGGATGTCTACCCTAAAGAGGGAAATAGCGACTATTCGTCCGTCAACCCAAGCAACTTCAAACCCATCTTCACACAAGAACAGCTCACCACTTCACTTCGCGCAACAGAGTTATATACGCCCGTCCTCCATGCCACAATCATCATGGATACGGATCAGCTCCGCTCCGACATCCTCTCCGCTCTTCCGACCGATCCCATTTACACCTCTTTCCTCGACAATCCTAATCCACGCTGGATCGTGAATGAAGCAGGTTATCTACTCCACAATGGACGTATCTACGTTCCTGACTCATCCCACCTCCGTCTCCGCATCCTCTGCAATAAGCATGACCATATCCTCGCTGGACACCCTGGTCAGAATAAGACTACTAGTCTTATCCAACGAGAATACACTTGGCCTGGAATGCACGACTTCGTCAAAAAGTATTGCAAGTCATGTACCACTTGTATGCGCGCCAAACCCCAACATCATAAACCCTATGGTCTGCTTAAACAACTCCCTATTCCTGAACGTCCCTGGCATTCTATTTCCATGGACTTCATTGAACCCCTTCTGACATCCGCTGGCTCCGATGCGATTTTGGTCATTGTAGACCGCCTCACTAAACAAGGCATCTTCATTCCTACCACCATTGATTGCACATCCGAAGACCTAGCAAACCTTTTCGTGCTTCACGTCTTTTCCAAGCACGGAGTTCTGCAAAATGTCACATCCAATCGCGGACCTGAATTCGTCTCCTGCTTTTTCCGCTCTCTTGCAAAAGCCCTCAACATGAGACTTCACTTCACTTCTGGATATCACCCCGAAGGCGATGGTCAAACCGAACGCACCAACCAGACACTCAAACAATACCTCCACATTTTCTGCAACTACCAGCAAGACAACTGGTCCGCTTTGCTTCCGCTTGCAGAGTTCGCTTACAACAACACTCCGAGTGCCACTACAGGTGTATCACCATTCTTCGCCAACAAAGGTTATCATCCCGACATTACACTCCATCCAGAACGTGATCTAGCATCCGATAAAGCTCGACAATACATTGTTGACTTAGATGAATTACATCAAGAACTAAAGACTGCTGTCGCAGAGGCACAACAACGTTATCAAGGCCCTGCGGACGTCCGACGTTCTCCGCCTCCTCCGCTCCGCGTCGGACAAGAAGTCTTTGTTAAAGCCAAGTTCTTCCGCACCACACGACCCACCCAAAAGTTATCTGACAAATATGCTGGCCCATTTGAAATCATAGCCCAACCTGGCACGCACTCCTTTACACTACGTCTACCTGACACTATGCGTGCTATACACCCCATCTTCCACATATCCATGCTTGAACCAGCAACTCCTAACGAGATTCCAAATCGGATACAATCTCCTCCGCCTCCGCTCGAGATGGATCGAGAAACCGAATACGAAATTGCGGAAATCGTCGACTCAAAGATCAATAAAAGACGACGCTGCAAACTCCTTTACCTCGTCCGCTGGTTAGGTTATGAAGACACCAGTGAAGAGTTTTCTTGGTTACCCGCATCTGAGCTTGAACACGCAGCGGATACGGTAGCGGACTTCCACTCCGCTCAACCAACTAAGCCAGGCCCCTTATCGCGCTTGTAACAAAAAGAAAAGAAAATCTATTAAAATTTTATACTAACAAAAAACTACTTTTGCTGTTTTTTGTTAGATACCCCCTGCGTCTCCTCGTTCCACTCCGATCCGGATTCCTGTTCCGCTTCCTCCATCCGCTTCCGCTTCTTTGTTTCTTCTTCTTTTTCTTCTTCATCTTCTACCTCCTTTGCCAACTCCTCCAATATCCTATCATCCTCCTCCGCATCCTCGTCCTCGTCGGATCCCTCCTCCGAAGCCTCCGAATCCTCCCTCCACGCGATAACCGTCAAAAGCTCCTTGATCTCCCGCAGTTCCTTCAACTCCGCCCTTATCAGCCGCATCTCCCTTATCATGCTCCTAAGCCCTCTCACCACCTCCGTGCCTATGACCACCTCTGGCAGACCAAACCCCTCCGGCATGAACTCCGGCTCCTCCGACACTGCGGCTATCCGCAATCCCTCCGCGGTCCCCTCTCCCTTGGACGATCCCGCCTTCGCGTTCTTCGTCGCACCACCTGCCACCTTAGCCTTTCCGACCCTCACCGCCTTGGTCATCCTCCGCTTCACCTCCGACTCCGCTTCCGCTCCCGTTCTGCAGCTTCGTTTTAAACGCTGGCACCACCAGCACAACGAAGCATTGTCATTCCTAAAGAACAAGTTAATAACGAAGTGTATAAAGAAATAGAAAAAAGTCACTCCGGTGGCCAAAAACACAAGTCTCCCGCTTTCAAGCAGGAGGTGCAATCCTCCTTCCCCTGCTCATAACTCGCAGGCATATTCTTGAAAACCCCCTGCAGCCAGACCTTCTTCACCTCCACATTCGCCGCATCTGCATCCGCACCCGCACCCGCAACCGGTTCCTTCGCCTTCGCCTTCTCTGCCTTCCTCTCTGCTCGTCTCTGCTCTTTCGCCGCCCTCTTCGCCTCCATGCGCTCTGCATCTTCCTTCGCGCGCTCCTCTGCCTCCTGCAGCTTCCTCTCCAACTCTTCGGTGACCTTCTTCTGGCGCTCCCTTTCAGCACGAAGAGCGGCGAGGGGTGAGTTCTCAGCGGACATAACGGATAGGCGTCGGGATAGATGTTGTGGTTGGGTGACAAGAGAGAAAGATCACGCACAAAGCTTTTCAACCAACGGTCACATGGATTACCTCATCTGGGCCTCAGGGTTTGGCCCTAAGAGGGAAATACTGTCATAACCATACGATTCACATCCGACTTATCCGACGACTCCAACATTTCATCCACTCCGACATCCGCTCCAACGACATTCTATTTATATTGAATATACTTCTACTACGTAACATCTCAACCATACTTACAAGTAGACATATGTTGTTCACTTTTCATTTGCTACTCTCCGTACTCCGAATGTTCCGATGGTCAACTCCGATATCTGCACATCACTTATAGTAATGCTGATCATTCTAGTCTACTATAAATAGTGTACAAACCTGTTGTAGAACCTCAGTTCAAATATCATACGTTATACCTCATTCGCATCTGTCTCTACTTGCCTTTGAGCATTCTCTCCATCACCTCCGCTCATCCGCTCATCCGCTCATCCGACATCCGCCAATCCAAAATCGAGGACCAAGTCACAGAGTGGGGCGCAACGCACAAGTTGAAGCCAGGTCCTTTCTGCCAACGTCGCACTCACCGCTTTTTCCGCTCCTCCGCTACTCCGCTCCGACTCGTCTGACGTTTTCCAACGTTGAGAAACACGCTACGTGACACTGATTCCATCAAAATTGGAAATGTCACAACCATTGAAAATCTGTGGATCGCACGCATCAAGGGTTCAAACCGCATGGAGACAGAAGTAGCGCAGGGCCTAAAAAAGAATCCTCATTGGTATCAGCAGGAGAATGGGATCACCTATGCAGGAGAACGAGTCTATGTCCCGCCAGACACACAATTACGACAAGAATTGATGTTCGAGTCACACGATGCACCAGTGGCTGGACATCCAGGACAGTACCGGACACATGAACTCCTCACTCGCACCTACTGGTGGCCTACCATACTGCATGATGTGAAGAAGTATGTGAAGGGTTGCGACACGTGTCAACGCAACAAGATTAACCGACAAAAGTGACATGCTCCGCTACATCCCCATGCAGCACCAAGTCACCCATGGGAAGACATAGGAATTGACGTCATGGGACCAATACCAGAATCTGATGGAAAAAACACAATTCTGGTCATCACGGATAGACATTCGAAGATGCTTCACCTCATTCCGACAACCGTGGAACTATCAGCTGAAGGATTAGCCAAGATCTATTGGGATCAGATATGGAAACTTCATGGGATCCCCAAGAAGATCATCAGCGATAGGGGACCGCACTTCACCGCGAAGTTCATGGAGATACTCTGCCGCATGTTAGGGATCAAGAGGAACCTGTCCACCGCATACCACCCACAGACTGATGGACAGGCCGAGCGATCGCATCAGGAGACGGAAGCGTTCTTACAAAACTTTGTCAACCATCTACAGGATGATTGGGCTGAATGGATCGCAATCGCAGAGTTCCAGTACAATGACAAAGAACATCAGGCAATGAAGCACACCCCATTCTACCTCAACTATGGTTTACATCCGTGGAAGGGAGAGCTCGTGTTAGAAGATACCAATCCGGCTGCCAACGACTTCTTGAAAAAACTCAAACAGGCACGAGAAGAAGCCAATGCAGCGCTGAAACAAGCACAGGATCAGATGAAGAAGACAGTTGACACACGGCGAAGTCCATCTCGGAACTACCACATTGGAGGCAAGGTGTGGCTGGAAGGGACTAACATCAGGACCGATCGCCCCTCAAAGAAACTTGATGCACTCCGACATGGACCATTCAAAGTCCTAGAGAAGAAAGGAGCTAGCACGTACCTTCTTGATCTTCCGAAGACTTGGAAGATGATTCACCCTGTGTTCAACGAGACTCTGTTGTCACCATATGAAACTCCGAAGTATGCCATCCAGAAAAAAAAACCAGCCCCTGATCCGATCATCGTCGAAGGATGAGAAGAGTACCATGTGTCTACAATCCTAGACTCTCGAAAGTTCTGCAGAAAGATCCAGTATCTCGTCCAGTGGGAAGGATATCGTCCAGAAGAGAACACATGGGAACCTCAAACTAATGTTCAGAACGCTCAAGATTTGATCCATGATTTCCATCGGCAGAACCCGTCTCGTCCACAATAAAAGATGAGTTCTCAAAACCCATGGCAGTATCGACCTCATCAGTCAACCACACACCGAGTTCCCTGCTCTAGTCTTCTCCCTGCCCAATATAGCCACCCCATTCTACTTCTATCTCTCCACCATCCTCACCGCCATGTCAAACACCATTGTTACCTCCACCTCCACCACCGACATCAATCCCGCCATCGCCACCCTTATGAACAAAGCACTCTCCATGAGAGACCAAATCCATGCCCTTGAAACTTCCCTCGCCAATCTCCTTCATCGCCAGATGAATATCCGACTTCATTCGTTGTCCAATCTCCCCGTTGCCCCGACTCCCGAAGAGAAACAAATTCTCGGGAATTACACCAGCACCCTCGTCATCGAAAATCGACGCATTCAGCTGGCCATCAAAGGCCTTGAACTCGCCGTAGCCATCAACGAGGAGTTGATATATGATTGGAGCCTCAAGGAAAGTCCGAACTGGTCCGATCCCGGCAACAACGAGGGATGGGGACAGTGACTCTGTGAGGACACAGAGCTTGGAGAGGGGAACATGTTACAGACTCTACGGTATGAGGACCACGTCATATCTTTTACTTATCGGCCCGACTCGGCGCCCTCTTATGAACTCACTATGTCTAATGTCTACTTTTGCAACCTTCGATTCCCAGTCTGACTCATTACATTACTTTGTCATCCCCTTTAGTATACTTTGCTCCCGCGCTGACTCACTTTCTGCAGTCAGCTTACTCACTGTACATAGCCTTCCGCAGTCGCCTTACTCATGTGCACTGCCTTCCGCAGTACTGACTCATCCGCTACTGCCTATAGTCAGTACCTATATAAACCTCTTGTACTGTAGTAGATTCCTTAGATTTAGCAATCACTTTGCTCTTCGCCTTTCCACTTTCCTGCATACTCTGCCTGAACCTTGGAACGGTTTGTTAAGCATAACAGAAGGTTTGGCAGTCGACTTATGGTTTGACTTTTGGCAATTGCCGAGCGTGCTCGGCAGTCAATGCTGAGCGATGCGCATCATTGAAAATCATGCCCTCGAGGTCCAAACCGTGGCACCAAAAGAACCAAAAATGGGTTCTTAAGTTATGTAGAGATACTTGGAAGCTAATAGTAAGTATTTAAAGAGTTAGATACATGAGCTATGTATGGTAGAAAGTCTGTACTCCAAAATGATACATCAAACACACTGTAAATCGTGATCAACAGTGCATCATGGGTTTTCTCAAACACAAAAACCAACAGTCCATGTAAGGTCATTATAATATCTCCAGTCAATTGTGTACCCCTTGTGTTAATGTTTGTCGAATTATAATGGAAGCCCACTGTCCCATCCTCCCTCCGAAGCCTCGTCATTATTCCATGCTCCCTCCACTGTGGATCCCATTGTGATCAGTATGCCTGTCATTATAATTCGACATCATTATCATTCCACTCACCCCCCCGACAATCTCTTCTCTGATGAACATTATAATTCGCCGCCATTATAATTTCACTCGCCGTCCCGACATTCTGTGATTATTATAACACGTCACTCAGTGCCATCATTATAATTCGACACCCACTCACCCTCTCGACAATCTGATAATTTGATGTCATTATAATTCGCCGTCATTATAATTCGCGCTCACCTCTCGACAATCTGGTCATTCAATGTCATCATAATTTGATGTCATTATAATTCAATGAAGCATCATTGTAATTATAATTCAAACATCATTATGATTGAGTCTAATATACGAACAACAATACTGACGACTACTGTAGGATGTAGTCCCAGCCAGGCCTAAATTTACGCAGTCAGTTTGGAATCAAGCATGCCACATCTTAAGATATTCAAACTTACCGGCCATGCGGGGGGGGGGATTCTTGGGGTCTACAATGGTGGTAGGCCCCCGCAAAGGTGGTGGCGCAGGGTGGTGTGTGCTCTGTTGGACAGAGTCAGGCTTGGAGGTTGTAGGCAGAGCGGAGGTCTCGCCGCCGTTTGTTTTTGCCTTCTTCGCCAGTGGTTCTCTGGCAGGGACCGTAGAATTCGATTGCAAAGACTGAGTATTAGCCTTGCCGCCACTCTTCCTCCCTTTCTTGGACTGTGTTGTAACCATCATTACCGCTGCAGATTGCGAGTTGGTGGACACGGCGGCCTTTCATTTGCCTCCCACCCTCGCGGTTGCTGGTTCTGCAGTCATGGCGCTGTCCATGGGAATGCCAGCAGGAACGTGGGGAGGAAATGACAGGGTAAAGCCAGTTGGGTTAGCGGCGACAGGTAAAGCTTCGGAAGGTGGGGCAACATAGGAAGGGACTGGGATGGAGATCGGATTGTAAGAGGCTTGAGGAGTCCATGTGTCATGTGAAAACTGCGCCAGGGCAGACTGAAAACCCATGGGGCCAGTCCCATGTATGATATCAGGCAGGCTGAATTGTTGGTGATTGCTTGCCGACATTCCGTCGAACGAGCCAGGAATGGAGGTCGAGATTTGAGACTGAAAGATGGCCATGGCATCCAGAGATAACCCAGAGGAAGGCAAGATGAAAGGGGCCGGAGATTGGGCCTGGGGCAACACCGGTTGGGAGCATGGGAAAGGAAACGAACCTGCTGGAAGCTGAGTGCTGGTGTCAAACATGGACATCCAAGGAAAGAGAGATGCATCACCAGTCCATAATGTCGTGTCGGATGAAGTTCCAGAGGCTCCCCCATGTAGGACTCTGGGAAAGGGCGCGTCAAATAGGGAGAAGGAGTTCAAGAAGTTCATGTCATTGGAGGTGGGTAATGGTGGGGGCATGTGACTTGGTGTGGTCAGCTGACTCAGAGATTCCGCGCCGGATTGAAGTTGTTTCGTTGTTGATTGATCCCATGCATCGTCCTTTCGTTCTGCCACGCCTGTTTCTAACATCGTCTTGCCACCGGCATACTGGATCGAACTTGGGTCTTCCGTCTCAAGTCCGAGTGCTTCCGTGTCTCGATCGCCCTCGGCATCGCTTCCAGGTGTATTGGGGATCGTCTCCAACTTTGCCATCTCAAGACCGACCGCTACTGGGTTCGTGGCGGTATTCTGCATCCCACCTGCATTGCGCAGAGCTGTATTTTCTTCTAGTGTTGCCTTATTTTTGAACCTGGGATCGTCTGGCTCTTTCGACAATGTCAGCCACAGTCAGAAATTCTAGTTTTGCAGCTTACTGAAATATGCCCTTCTGTATATCTTCATGAAAGTGAGGAACTCCTTCCACTGCTCTGTGTAACGCTCAGCTATGAGTTCATCAATTTCTCCATTCGAAGTATTGGACTGGGCACTGTCAGAGAGAGATGAGTTAGCATGTATCTCGATTCCTCCACACAACCACACTGACACGAGCATCTCCAACTTTATATTGTGAGGGACAGCGAGCACAAGCACACAAGTACCGCCTAGCCAGCCACCGAGGGCATCTAAAATAACAGGTATGAGATCTTGGGCCATCTTCCACGCGATATCCGCTCTGAAACTTCTGAGCTGGCATAGGCAAAGTAAATGCGCGAGCCACTTACTCTTCTCCCCCTGCAGTATTATCCGTCGCTGTGGATTGAGTTTTCATTTTCCACTCTTTCATCGCCAATTTGTGGTTTTTTTCGACTCGCGCTGTCAATTCCTCATGAAACCATTCTGGTTCTCTACCCAACTCCTCCGCAATGAATTTGTTTCTCTCAGCGACTGCCTGGTTTGCAAGGGCCGTTCCCTTTTGCGCCTCCCACTCCACGTCGAATTTAGGCTTGAGTCGACTCCAGGCAGCCTCATAGTATGCATCCTGGATCTTCTGCTTTTGTGGAGGGCACAACTGCGCGCTACTGATGAAGCTGCCAATCAACTGGGATACAATGGTCACACTGGGTGCATGTTCCGTATAGTGATGCCGGTACCAGTTACCAAGCTTCTGCAAAGATTCAATATCATGTAAGCCCCATGTTTCAAATTTTGATATACTCACATTTCGGAGACTGGGACGATAGTCCTCCCTCTCCTTCTCCGCATTCTTGTGCTCTGCTTCGGTGGCGAACACGGTAGGTGGTGCTAAATCCTCCAACTTCATACCCTCAGGAGGGCTTTCTGCATAGGCCAGCTTGTACCTGAACTTATTGATGAAGGCATCAACAATAAAGTCATAGAAGCGCTGTGAATCTTTGGCATCCACGAACGTTTTGGCATGTTGGTGCAGAAAGTCAGCCTTGATACCCCGAAAATGGCCTGGGCAGCCTCTGCCACCAGATGAATTCTTCGGAGCAGCCTTCTTTCCACTGCCAGTCCGCTTTTTCTTCTTCTTTAACCCGGCAATGGACTTATCCACTTGATTCACTGCAGGATTAGATGGGGGTGGGGACATAATGAACGACAAATCGAAATGCGAGATCTGTGAGGGCGGGGACAAGATGAACTTCAAGTCGAGTGGGAGGCTCTCATGGTCATGTCCTGATATAAATGTCGGATGTCCACTTTTCTGACTGCCCTGTAGACACCATCATGCCGGCGTTCGGAGCCGAGCTAAATCCATGCATTAAAGTATGTGGTTCAGGCCACTTTGCACCGTTTGGGTGCGACCTCAGAGCCCAACCTGAGACGGAGGAAGGGTACCCAATATAATGGTCAAGTCTTCATATTGAGGTCAAACTGATGATCCTGTAGAAATCATAACGGCGGAGTTCGGAGTCTAACTATAAAAGGTATGTAGGTCAAGACGGAGGAACGTCCCAATACCAAGCATGATGGTGGCGTTCCAGAGCCAAACTGAGTAGGTTGTACTTATTGTCACTTCGTCCACCTGAAGGCAGCTGCATTATAATGCCGGCGTTCTGAGTTATTGCCGTTACATTGTGCACTGTGCAGCTCCTGCATTCCTCATTATAATGCCGGCGTTTTGATGTCTTACCGCCTGCGTGAGCCACACCTTTTCATCTGATCGGAGCGCTAATTTCCCCCAGGTCCCAGCATCTACTTCGTTGAGAATACCACTAAGCCTGATGGTCAGCGTCTCAAATTTTGCTTTATCCCAAGTCAGGCTGATTTTTGCACAAGGTCAGCCATGTTTTACGTTGTAATTTGTGGTGTTGTACCAGGTGTCTACTCGGACGCAACAGCCGTCCTCGAGAGCGTCCGCAATGTACCATATCCAGATGTCCAATCCTTCCACTTATACAAGGAAGCAACTGCGTTCTGGCAATCTGCTTTGCGCGCGCACTCTGTTCGCCCAGTTCTCGCCAAGTCTGTGAACGCAGAATTTCGAACTCCACCAATGCCACTTGGCGTGAGGAAACACTATCTGAAGCCATCGAGGATCGCCTTGACCTCCCTCGACATCAAGGGACCATCTGAGAGACTCTCAATTGACGATCTCCAGAATGGGCCATATCGTTACCTGTGTGCTGAAAGGTCAGATGATGCGAAGTGGGTCGTTGTTAAGGGGTGAGTCCCCGGGATCTTCAATTCTTGGTGCGTGCGGGTCCTCTCAACTCTGTCCTTCACTCATAGTCTTTCAGGTCACAGGCCCATGAGCAGATCCATGGGTTAGAACATGCACAGGAGGCCTATGAGCATATGGAGACCTGGTTTACTGCTGTGACCATATTTGAGGTTTGCGCCGGCAAAAGCTTTGTCGAAGTTGTGCTCCAAAATCAGTATCCCTGTCCCAGCCAAGGCGAGTTGGATGACTGCACAGTATGTCTCAATGAGAAGGATAGGGACTACCTCACATGTATTTAAATAACATTGATTACTAGTTTTGATATGACAATTCACCACTTGTGTATGCCCTATCTAACGTTGTATAACCCGTGGAGCCAAGACAACATAGTTCCTGTAGAGAAGATACGATATAAGAGATTCGACGAATGGTGTGGTCGAGGATCCGTTTCTCCTCTGGAAATTCTAACCATGATAGCTCAGCTTGGAGGGAAAGAACATCACAATGGAGATTTTCGAAAGTCGTGATATGTTGCTGGAGTTGACTGAGAGGGCTGTCCACATCTTCGCTTCGGAGGGTGTTCAGGAGCTGAGTACATATGTTGTCAATGAAAACAGTGGGTGACGATCCGACTCATTGCGCCAAGGCAGTGGCATAGTCGTCCAACATGCCCATCATTCTTTTAAGCTCTTCTTGCGATCGCGCCTCCCCACTGCACCATTAGAAAGACATCCTGTTGGTGACAGAACTGGAAATGCACCTAAACGATAGCTTCTGATGTTCCTCCTTTGTATGGCCAGCATCATCTGTTGGTGATAACCCACATCGCTGACAAACCTTGATGGCAGCCTTGTGTCTTGCCAAAGGTCAACTTCAGTTCAAAGAGGCAGATAACAGCTCTCACTTGTGGTAAGATCTCAAACTCTTAGCTCTGTTTGCTGCTTCCCTCTCAGCTTGGGTGCGATACAGCCGTGGACAAGGCATTGTTAGTTCAAATTCCCACAGCCACTGATGTCATGTCATCCATTCATCGCACATGGTAAGTGCCTGCACAGATCATACATCAGCATAACTTCGATAGCAAGCCGCTGAGCGCTAACTGTCCATGCGTGCACAGCCTCCTCCTTTGTTGATACCATTGCATAGTATTCCCGGACGAAGGATTCATTGCTGGTCGCGTGGCTGATGGTAATGCCTGCCCAGTGTGGTGTTGCTGTTCTTGATGACAATGAGCCACTCTCCGCCATTCACGTCGAGCAGCTCATCTTCCTTAATGACATCTCGAAGCTGCAGGACCACCACATGGATAGTTGGATGCTATGTGCTGTCCTTAGGGCTCTACGGGTAGATGGCTACCTCCGTGGACATCTCGGAGCGATTGCCACTTTGCCTTTCATGTTGAGCATGGTTGGCTCGGGTTGGGTGGCGCGCAGCCTCCATTTTGTTACCACGATTTCACGCCACCATTCTACTCTCGTGTTTCATGCTATGATTCCTGTGCACTATATTCCAAATACACCCTGTACCTGTGCACTTATTTCCCTCTCTTCATTTCGAGACTAGCTACATTTCCATGTCTCTCGTCTTTCTCTGTCTGCTTATGGTAAATTTGCAATATCCTAGTCAGTTATAATGCCACAATTCTCCTCGTCTCCCTTCATTTGACTGACCCCGCTACCACACATGCCTCGCACCAACAAGAAGCAGAAGACAAACCATGTCCAAGTTTACGATCTCAATGGAGATCTTTCTGCACAAACCTCTCTCGGCGATCAAGACATTCTCACACTCAGCAACATTGCGCGGAGAACCCGCAGAGTCATGACTACCATACCTGCCCAACATAGTGACATTGCTGAAGAAGGAGCCTTGGCTGAACATCTATCGGTCCAACTTGACCTTGGCCCTGCCTCAATCAATGTAAAAACCAAAGCTAAGCGATATGTGAACTCGGTAAGTCACAGACTCATAGAGTGCTGATCCTTGTCTGATTGCATGAATCAGGATGAGCCTTTGGTGTCATGGAGGCCATATCGCCAGGGATATCTTGACGCGTGTCTTTCCCTTGAGGGCCGAGGACGACTCCATTCACAAGTCTGTGCAAATGAAACATGTCAGTCACCAGACGCGCTGTACCGCTGTCATGCATGTTTTGGAAACCAGCTATACTGTAAGGCATGCCTTCTCAACCAACACCAAATGCTTCCCCTGCATCACATTGAGGTTGGTTCTCCTCTCCATGACAGACTCCTTTGTTCTAACTCAGACTTTATGCCAGGAATGGAATGCCATGCATTTCCTACGAACATCTCTTCAAGATTTAGGCCATCGTGTTTACCTCGGGCATGGTGGATTCTCCTGTCAACATCAAATTCATAATCGGAAAAATTTCGTTGTTCTGCATACAAATGGAATCCATGTTGTTAACCTCAGCTTTTGTGGATGTCCCGATGCCCCTCCTCCTCACGATCAACTCATTGAAGTAGATTGGTGGCCATCCACTCCTAAAGACCCTCAAACTGCAGCAACAATGGAAGTGCTTTGGTCCTTTCATATCCTCAATCTTCAAGGTCAGCTCGCACCAACTGCTTTCTATTGTGGGCTTGAACAGATGTCGTGTGGTGATGGGTTGATGGCTTTACCGGTTCGTATTGACATCTGTCATCAGTTGCAATCTAATCATCAGATCAGGATCGACTTGCCCAATGGATGATCATGATCCGGGAGTGGTGGCATGTCAAAATGGGGAAAAGGGCTGGACGAGGCCACGATCCTGCCGGTTTTGAAGCGACAGCTCAGGGACAACTGTCTATTCCATGCCGATCTTGCCCTTTACCCGATATCAATCTTCCACCTGACTGGAGGACAGGACGGAACACCGATCAGTGAGCTGTTCCATACTTTGCAGACATCACAACTAAACCAATAACTTTCATAAGATGGCTTTATGCCCTCATACTTGCAGAAGATGCAAATTTCAAGCAAAAGGCCCGCTTGCGATCCGGCAAGACTGATCGAGAGGCATTAGGCCCTGGATGGGGGACCTTTGTTGCGAACCCAGCGTACCTTGATTATGTATCAAGATTTGCTAATCAGGATGAGGTCACCCCATGTTTATTTTGCGCGCCAAACTTTGGCTAATCCATGCCCTAGATTTCGCACTGCGTCGGCTTTGCAGCATTATGGGCAGCAAACACTAAGATTTCGAAAGGATTACGAGCTACAGGTGTTGGCGCTGTGAGCTGTGCTCGCCATGAGATGTATCGACCAAATGGTATGGGTGATTTACAACTTGGCAAACGGTAGGTTCCTTTGCTGAATCTGATGAGCGACAATGCTAACCCGTGATATGTTCAAGCTATTGCAATATGGATTACATTTTTTTATCAAGTATCGGAAACATCTCAATTCCAAGACTGGTTGTGTCATACGATATCGCCTGCCAATGGGGTTTGAATTTTCTGAATCACGTCAATGCCCCAGTTGTACCAGAAGGTCTCCGTCTCTCGCCCTCAGCTGAGATTACCTACCTCGTGCCGAAGTTTCACCTCAAAGCTCACACTGTTGAATGCCATGCACCATACTCATTCAACTATGCTGTTGGGGTAGGTCGCACTGATGGAGAACGGGTAGAGAGAAATTGGTCCCTGCTAAACGGTATTGCATCTTCCGTTTCAATGATGGGACCAGGTGGGAGATGGGATACACTCGACGACTTCTGCAACTTCGCAAACTGGAGGAAAACCCTAGATCTAGGTATGCACGTCAGATCAATGATTCTATATTTGTTGTCAACCTTGTGCTATAGAGTCAACCCTGCTCCGAAAGATGTCCCTGGCAATTCCGCAAGCCATTGTCCACCATTGAGCATTTTTGGCATTCAGCAAAAGCCTCCGTGCTGAGCACACAAACCAAATGGGAGAATGGGAGTACCAAGTCAAGAAATGGGAGCATAGTCACGATGAATACTGTCCCTATAATCTTCCTGATCAAAGTGAGCTGTTCATTGCTTTCGGGAGGCTTCCCTCTTACTTAGCCCATGCAGAAGTGATGTTCGCAGAGGTGAAACGTCAACTGTCACAGGAGGAACATGATAGGGTCGCGAAAGGGGAGACACTAATCGATTTTGAGGGTCTGAGTCCCAGTGAATTCATCATCGCTGCCCTGGATCTAGAGGATGCTCAGTATGTCACAGACATGATCGTTGAGTTTTAATAATATGGTAATGCGAAACAGACAGGAACTACTTCTCGATGTGAAACAGTCTGACTTAACGGCAACACAAGAAACGACCCTGTTACGGAGACAAATGAACCTGCTGCCGCTCGCACAAAATACCTCCTGGGCCTGGCCGACTATCTGACATCCCACCAACAACAATCTGACATCCCCACCTCCACACCAGAGCTTATTTGCATATATCTGCCATCCTCCCTACCACCTGATCAACGAGTCAATATCTGCATCGCAGGGGTTGATCAAGTGGAACAACGCCTACGCTTTGCCCAGGCATCCGAGGCCCTCGTCCAGCTCCGACTCCAACTAATGAAATGCACCCATGCTGCAAAGTATAAATCTCAAAGTGCCGACTCACAGTGCAGTTATACGCGTTTTCGAGCATTGCAAGACCAAACCGAGAACAAAATTAGGGCTGCCCAGCTCAAGTATACCGTGGCGAGGACAACCCTTGTTGCGCTCGGTGGACACAGTGAGTGGGAGGATTCATTGAAAATCCTGCATCCAGAGGATGTTCGAGGGTTGGGCAAGCATGCTTTGAGAGCTGAGGAGGGAAACATCGACCGTCAAATGCAGAAACTCACTGGTTTGGATGACGCACTGGGCTTGAGCCTGGAAGAGGTTTTCTCAATGCTCGAAACGCTGCCTGAAACCTGATTCATCCCAAATCTCGCACGTGGGGAAGGAAGCCGAACCCTCTCATAGATCTGGTACTTGATGACGGGTGCGGAACTAGATAACACTGAGACAGAAGCATGTACATCACCAACAAGTCTTGCAGCTACTTACTAAATGCCCTTTAGACCTTCGCGTTGAGTGGCTGAGGTGCCGCGCCAGGGCTGCAAGATGGAGGGAAGAAATGCAGCTTGTTGAAGAAGAGATGCGTCGCTCCGTCAAATTCTGTGAGTGGAAGGCATGGTGGTGGGATGGACAAGCTCGTCGTCGACAGGCAGTAGCCTCTCATTTGGCCGAAGGGCTTGCAGCATACGCCGCAGAGCACGCGCGTGCCGAGCGTTGACGTGCGACAATCTGGACAACATGATGGGCCGACATCAGAAAACGAGCTTCAATAGTGTTGGAGAAATACCTGACCAGCGAGGAATGTATGGAACCCATGCCTATGGACGAGCTGCATATTGTCATTGAGGAGGATTCAGATGATGAAATGTAGGAGACCTCACCTTTGTTGGTAAATTGGAATATTGGGTTATATCATGTACATCTACTGGGTAGCAGATCAGAACAAGGGACCACGGAACGATTGATTACTTTTGCTGGAGTGGAATAGTGAGGATTATCGTGATCACAAGAAATTGAAACATCTGAATGATTGCAGCGATCAGTGTGAACGGGACTTCTTCAGTCAAAGAATCGTGAGATGAACGCCATGAATGCCATGATAATATTGAATATCATACCTCTGCTACAGCCATGGGCTGTCAGTGCGTATATGCGGTCCAGGATAGTTGAGAATTCAACATTGAGCAAACAAACCACCAAACTCTGACTCAGCTTGTTGACGCGAGCAGAGATGTCACGTCCAGGCTTAAGTGATGGCATTCACGTACTACTACTGTGACACATTATAATGTGGCTGCTCATTATAATGGATCTTGTCAGGCGAATCCTGTGGTACTCTATTTCTCGCATGGTATATACATATATACCTCTCATTCTATCAGTATGGACCATCCCAACGGTATGCCTGCTGCCAGTTCTTCCATCATCCGCCGTGTTTCTAACTTGAATAGTACGCCGTACCCTTCCAAACATCCTCCCCGCCCCACACTCTCCTTCGGGCAATTAGGTGCTCAGGATACACTCATGCAATCCTTCACAACGCGGGATCAAGCGCAGCGATTCAATAATCGCCGCCTCCAGAACTTACTCATTGAATTGGTTCCTAAACTGAAGGGCGGCCTCTGTGGAGCGGGCCACAGACTCAAAAAACCCAGGCTTTGCTACGGCGCACAAGCAGGCTTTCCTCGCTGGAGGATCGGTCACTGGTATCAATGGGTAGGCCTCTTTTTTTGCAACCCTGTCGTGATTTTGTCTGACCTGTGTTACAGTGTGTGGTTTGCGAGAAACAGGTTCGCCTTACACCCTTCCTTGATCAAACCATCCTCGAGAGCGAGCCGCTCGCAACCTACTTGGGAATATGGGAAGAACTTCTGGCCGGTGCGCGCCGACCCTCGTCACTGACTTCGTCATCCCATGTGCTGTACCAATTTTGGTCGGCTAACAAGCCCCCTTCCACCATCCGATTCAGCTATGTCGTCAGTGATAGATGTCGACTCTCTGAGTGACATAGAATTGGGTCCTCTCTCTGACTCGGATACCATTGTGCGAACCTCCGTCATTGATATGAACATGCCAGTAAAGCTGGTAATATGGGTTCCCATACGTGCTCTACTTATGCATCCGAGTCCCCTGTCTCGGTAAACTCATTCAACTTAAGGACAGCACCCATCCCCTCCAGTTTCTCTTGCACCCTCATGAGGGTGGGGTTTTGCGATTGATGGACCACGAAGTCACTCTGGAGCGACGGGGTGTTCTGGAGGGAAGGAGTTTGGAGATCTATAGAGGAGATCTTCAATGGGAGCGCCTTTTCTGGGATTCTGAAATCACTGTCGCGCACTCTCGTCAAGTCTTTCTTATCAAGGCCGCGGCTGTCTTGCACCCGCGAGAGTTTGATTTGTTTTTGGTGCAGGCAAACTGTTGAATTGTTGGTATGCCGTGGGAGGTACCGCGCCTCATGATTTCATCTATCGAGTTCCTCCTCATGCCAATTCATGTTCCTCGTATCCCTACAATATATTATTTTGTCAAGAACTTTGCATGAAATCAGGGACAACACCACTCAATAATAAACTAGTGTGCGATGGCATTCAGAGTTAGAATGAGGACATTGATCGTTGTATCACATGGATACCGGAGGGTGATTATAATGAAGGTGGAATTATAATGTGGCTGGACTTACAACAGGGCACGTAATTATTATGTCAGAGGAATATCAACAGTACTTGGGAATTATAATGTGGCTTGAAAGGTCATTATAATGCGGTGAATTGTAATGGGAACGGAATTATAGCGGGAAGGTAATTACCACGCGAATAGAATTATGACAAGGCCAGGAAGGTAATCATAATGTGAATAGAATTATGATAAGACGGGGAAGGTAATTATAATGTGAATAGAATTATAACAGGGAGAATTATAACAGGGGCGGGGACGGTAACTATAACGCCGCGGAGAGAGACTATACCAGGATTGGGGACGCTGGAAGCGTAATTATAATGTGGTGCTATTATCATGGCAGGCCCATTATAATTTGATGAATTTTGGGCTGAATTGCTGGTGTACACACATTATAATGAGTGAACATTAACACGAGATGTCTAGAAAATGCTGGAAACATTATCAAGACCTTACATGGATGCCTCACAAAAACCAGCATTTTCTTACTTCCTTCTTTCCACAACCACTTTCAACTACCTGTAATATATATATATTATTGAATCATTGTATGTAAACCTATTGAGACTATTCAAATAAAATTCAAGGACTTCATAAGGTGAATATGTGCAAAATGGGTCGAAAATTTGACCCAATTTTTTTATTTCAGCTTTGGATCCTCCACATCCAGATGATCTTACAGCACATTTGTTTTTCAAATTTGGTTCATTCATTAGGGAGATATGACACTTTTTCTGAAATCTGCATATTTCATTATTTCTATCTTATCTAGACTTCTAAAAATTATACACAGTGTGTCAGAAGGTGAATACATATTCCCGCAATGCATTTTGCGCATTGTTTATTATTATTTGGTCAGAGCACGGCACCTCTATAACTCAAAGTCCGTGGCGAAGTTTCACAAAATAAATACATACTTGATGATACATAGTCCCCTCCTGCCTAATTGATATAGTAGAAACCCTTACTTGTTCCTGTGTGGACATAATAAGCAGATGTGCGATGTTTTTGGGGATTTGTTTACATGTATTTGACACATTTGATGCGCGCATGATGCGTGTCATCCAACGTCGAAACGACGCATCCACCCCTTGCTGACTCTGCAATGAGGGCACACATGCCAAAAATCATGTGTTTGGATGGTTTAATCATGTGTGAACCTATATCAACAGCAAATTAACTAAGTAACATGGCTCTGGTGGACAATTTGTGATATTTGTATGGTTTAACTGAGTTTAACCAACAAATTAACCAAACCAATGAAAAATTAACTGGTTAATGATGGTTTGGTCTGGTTTAGATTTTTTTCTGAAAATTTCTTAACCAGTTAAGGTTTAGGTTAATGGTTTTGGGGTCAATTAACCAAACCAAACCAAACTTTTGAACACTACTAGTTGGAGGTGTTGGAGGTGTTGGACTGAGGAAATCGGATGGTTGCCCTTACAATCGATGTCCATCGCATTGGGGTCATGGATGGTTGGAGCCAGAGCAATGACTGTCGGAGGTGCATGCAGAATATAGGGTGTTCCATTTCTCCAGAAAGAATGGTGACAATAACCCCCGGTTGACCTAGGATACGCGCCCTTCACCAGCGACTCCCCTCTTGTTTCCAAGACCTTCTGGAGGTACCTGGGCTTCTTCTTCGATCGAAAGCTACTCTTCACTGAGCATGCTAAACGATATGCCACTAAGGCCTTCTCTGCAACCGGAGCCTTACTCTCACTGGGAAACTCAGTCCGAGGACTTACGCCCAAACACAAACACACCCTATACCGATCGTGTATCCTACCGATCACCCTGTATGGTGGTAATCTATGGAACTTTGATGGCACCCGTAACAAGGGTGTCATCAAGTCTATCTCCAGAGTCCAGCGGCGCGCAGCCCTGTGGATCCTGGGCGCCTTCTGTACCACCCCCACAGGGGCGGTCAAATCCCTTGCCAGTCTGCCCCCGGTGCACCTGCACCTAAAGAAGCTCTCCTGCAGAAACCATGTCCGTATGCACTCTCTTGCACCACGACACATGACTGTCATGGTCTGCAATGAGGAAGACCCCTCGAAGCGACCATGGTACTCCCCGGAGTTCATGTATAACCTTAAATCCCCCCTCATCGATATCTGGGCATACTGTGCAAATGTGACTATCCCCCTATCACCCTTCAATAATTACAATGAGCCAGGGAAACATGTCCTAGACTGCTTCCCCGACCGTATCATCCATGACATCACTCTTATCCACAGCAAAACCGCTAAGGAGCGAGCCGAAGCCAGGAAGCTGCACCTCATCACCCTTAACAAGGTGTTTGATGCCAACATCTGCTCTAACAAATCCGCCATCATTGTCACGGACACGGCCGTTCCCTCCCTAGCGTCGGGCCATCAAGCTGTTGCAGCTTGGGAAACCTGGCACATGGGATACTCCATCAACAAAGACTGGGCGGCTGGTGGCCTCGCAGTCTCTGACGACACTGAAACCTTAGCCATCGGACACGGGTTCTCCAACCTGGTCAGTCTGTTAGGGGGTCTCTCCAAACTGGAAGAAATCCACATTTTTACCGACTCAGTCAACGCCATCCGGCATGCCACTGACCCGGATCTCCACTCCTCGCAGGCAACTGCACTCGCCATCATCAGCAACCTGGTCCCTTGGTTTGAGGAACCAGGTCTGAAATCTAAGGTCTTCTTTCACCATGTCCCTGATTGCTCGGACCATGGCTTCGAACCCTATTTTGGAAGCTGTCACTCCCACACCACCTCCCACAACCAAACAACCCTCATATGTTGAACAATTTGCTCATCTCTTCGAGAAAGAGAACTTTGATAAGATCCCAAAGGAGAGGGAATGGGACCATGGTATTGAACTTACACTGGACGCACCAAAGGAACTAGGGGGAAATACATATCCTATGACGCAAAAGGAACAAGAAGAATTGGACGCATTCATTGATGAGGGTCTAGCAACAGGAAAGATCCGCCCATCCAAATCCCCTTATGCCTCCCCTTGCTTCTTCATCAACAAGAAGGATGGCTCCAAATGATTGGTACAAGATTACCACATGGTCAATAAATTCATGGTCAAAGACAAGTTCCCACTCCCACAAATATCCAATCGCTTGGACGTACTGAAAGATGCGGTCTACTTCAATAAAATGGACATCATGTGGGGCTATAACAACGTCCGGATTAAGGAGGGCAATGAACGGAAAGCTGCCTTCCTCACCAGTTGAGGATTGTTTGAACCATTGGTCATGTTTTTCAGTCTTTGCAACTCCCCGGGAACATTCTCTCGAATGATGGCTAGTCTATTCCGGGACCAGATCCGCCGACGTATCTGCATGATCTACATGGATGACATTGTGGTTATCGGTAAAACCAAGGAAGAACTCGCACGAAACACCAAAGAAATCCTACAGATCCTATCAGACAATGATTTGTTTCTAAAGGAGAAGAAGTGTTTATGGGAAGTAACAAAATGTCCTATATTGGGATATGTGGTTGGTGAGGGATGTGTTGAGATGGAAACTGAGAAGGTGGATACAATTCAAAACTGGCAAGCACCCACATCAAAAAAGGAAGTTCAGAAGTTCCTTGGATTTGCTAACTTCTATTGACGTTTTATTGAAGGGTACTCAAACATCGTGAAACCTCTCACCGCGCTCACAGGTGGTACGGCATTTACTTGGGGACCAACAGAGCAGCAAGCTTTTGAAGGTCTCATATGGGCAATTACATTGGCACCAGTCTTGGCATTACCGAAACCAGAGGGACAGTTCAGGGTTGAAACCGATGCATCGGGCTATGCAATTGGAGCAGTACTCTCTCAGAAGCAAGACGACAAATGGCACCCCATCGTGTTCTTGTCGCGGACCATGTCTGCGGCTGAACAGAATTACAAGATATACGACAAGGAACTTCTGGCAGTCGTGGAAGCATTAACAGATTGTAGACACTATCTGCTCGAAGCCAGGGAACGTTTTGAAATCTTGACCGATCACAAAAACCTGGAATATTTCCGTCATCCTCAGGACCTAAATCAACGACAGCGACGCTGGAAAATGAAGTTACAAGACTATGACTTCGAATTACGGCATGTGCCCAGCAAGACCAATGCGAAAGCGGACATCCTGTCACGCTTACCCTGGTATGAAGCGGAACTCGAACCACAGGACAGTGACCAAATGCTCAAGGAGGGACTATTCCTGAAACGGTTGGAATCAGAAGATGTGATACAAATGGAGATGTTCACGGAGGAACAATTCTTTGAAGGGGGTGAGACATCTGATTCCATCAAAATTGGAAACATCACAACCATCGAAAACCCATGGATTGCACGCATCAAGCGTTCAAACCGCATGGAGACAGAAGTAGTGCAGGGCCTAAAAAAGAATCCTCATTGGTATCAACAGGAGAATGGGATCACCTATGCAGGAGAATGAGTCTATGTCCCGCCAGATCCACAATTACGACAAGAATTGATGTTTGAGTCACACGATGCACCAGTGGCTGGACATCCAGGACAGTGCCGGACACATGAACTCCTCACTCGCACCTACTGGTGGCCTACCATACTGCATGATGTGAAGAAGTACGTGAAGGGTTGCGACACTTGTCAACGCAACAAGATTAACCGACAAAAGCGACATGCTCCGCTACATCCCCATGCAGCACCAAGTCACCCATGGGAAGACATAGGAATCAACGTCGTGGGACCGATACCAGAATCTGATGGAAAAAATGCAATTCTGGTCATCACAGATAGACATTTGAAGATGCTTCACCTCATTCCGACAACCGTGGAACTATCAGCTGAAGGATTAGCCAAGATCTATTGGGATCAGATATGGAAACTTCATGGGATCCCCAAGAAGATCATCAGCGATAGGGGACCGCACTTCACCGCGAAGTTCATGGAGATACTCTGCCGCATGTTAGGGATCAAGAGGAACCTGTCCACCGCATACCACCCACAGACTGATGGACAGGCCGAGCGATCGCATCAGGAGACGGAAGCGTTCTTACAAAACTTTGTCAACCATCTACAGGATGATTGGGCTGAATGGATCGCAATCACAGAGTTCCAGTACAATGACAAAGAACATCAGGCGACGAAGCACACCCCATTCTACCTCAACTATGGTTTACATCCATGGAAGGGAGAGCTCGTGTTAGAAGATACCAATCCGGCTGCCAACGACTTCTTGAAAAAACTCAAACAGGCATGAGAAGAAGCCAATGCAGCGCTGAAACAAGCACAGGATCAGATGAAGAAGACAGTTGACACACGGCAAAGTCCGTCTCGGAACTACCACATTGGAGACAAGGTGTGGCTGGAAGGGACTAACATCAGGACCGATCGCCCCTCAAAGAAACTCAATGCACTCCGACATGGACCATTCAAAGTCCTAGAGAAGAAAGGAGCTAGCGCGTACCTTCTTGATCTGCCGAAGACGTGGAAGATGATTCACCCTGTGTTCAACAAGACCCTGTTGTCACCATATGAAACTCCGAAGTACGCCATCCAGAAGAAGAAACCAGCCCCTGATCCGATCATCGTCAAAGGACGAGAAGAGTACCATGTGTCTACGATCCTAGACTCTCAAAAGTTCCGTGGAAAGATCCAGTACCTCATCCAGTGGGAAGGATATGGTCCAGAAGAGAACACATGGGAACCTTGAGCTAATGTTTAGAACGCTCAAAGTTTGATCCATGATTTCCATCGGTAGAACCCGTCTCACCCACGATAAAAGATAGCTCTCGGAATCCATGACAAGTATCGACCTCATCAGTCAAACCACACACCGAGTTCCCCGCTCTAGTCCTTTTCCCTGCCCAATATAGCCTCCCCCTTCTTCTTCTATCTCTCAACCATCCTCGCCGCCATGTCCAACACCACCGTTACCTCCACCTCCACCACCATCAAAGGCCTCGAACTTGCCGTAGCTATCAACGAGGAGTTGATATATGATCCGCTGTCATTGTCACCGACGCGGCTGTTCCCTCCCTCGTGTCGGGCCATCAAGCTGTTGCAGCTTGGGAAATCTGGCACATGGGGTACTCCATCAATAAAGACTGGGCGGCTGGTGGCCTCGCAGTCTCTGACGACACTGAAACTCTAGCAATAGGACACAGGTTTTCCAACCTGGTCACTCTGCTAGGGGGACTCTCTCAACTGGAAGAAATCCACATCTTCACTGACTCTGTTAACGCCATTCGGCGGGCCACAGACCCGGACCTCCACTCCTCACAGGCAACTGCGCTCGCTATCATCAGTAACCTGGTTCCTTGGTTTGAGGAACCAGGCCTGAAATCCAAGGTCTTCTTCCACCATGTCCCTGATTGCTCGGACCATGGCTTCGAACCCCACCGTGCAGTGCATGACTTTGCCTCCTCGATTCACATTGAGTGTGGTGAATTGGCCTCCAGATCCCTCGACTTCAACACGAAACAATTCACAGATGACATGCTAGGCGACTGGAACAACCTGTACCAGTCCCCCAAGTATGTTGGCCGTCACTACCAATTCCTGAGGTCGTGCGTCAGACGCCAAGACCACGCTCGGGCCAAAAGAATGAAACTGTCCCACCTCAAGGGCGGTACATGGCTTAAGGATGTGGGTCACTCCCAATCCCTCACGGCTCAAATGGTTCGCGGCCTCACCAGTCACACCCCAATTGGCCACTACAGACATAGGTTCAATATTGGCGACAAGACCGAACAATGCGACTGTGGAACAGGGTCCGTCGAGGACTTCGCCCACGTATTATACAAATGTCTGCACCACCCCACTAGGCCCCCAGACATGCCTATCTTCTCGAGAAACACTCCCACCTGGGACAACTTTGGGAAATTCATCATGGATAACCCAGGGGCGTTTGCCTTCAGGGATCGTCCAATGCCCAACACAACCGTTGGCGGTAATCGCATGGTAGCGCACTGGGTACAAAGGGGTGCAGCCCCCTCTGGCAAGCGAACACGATCGAAGGATAAGAACCGCACAGGCGCTTCTTTGGTGGGTAGGGCGCAGACACCCCCCAGCGCCGCTAACGGCCAACCTCACAAGGTTGGAGTGCTCTTGTATCGCGCGGCTGAATATTCAGATGCGCATACTAACACGTTTGTTTATAACAGACTCCCCCGTCCTGGCGCGAGGACTCACCAGCTCGACGGAGCTTTGCGCCGCTTGTTTTTCTTGCGTACGTAGGTCCTCAGACCAATGTAGTTTACTCTATGTCAAGCGGACTGTACCCCTAGTATACCGCTATACAAATTGTTGACCAAAAAAAAAAAAAAAAAAAGAGTTGATATATGATTGGAGCCTCAAGGAAAGTCCGAACTGGTCCGATCCCGGCAACAACGAGGGATGGGGACAGTGACTCTGTGAGGACACAGAGCTTGGAGAGGGGAACATGTTACAGACTCTACGGTATGAGGACCACGTCATATCTTTTACTTATCGGCCCGACTCGGCGCCCTCTTATGAACTCACTATGTCTAATGTCTACTTTTGCAACCTTCGATTCCCAGTCTGACTCATTACATTACTTTGTCATCCCCTTTAGTATACTTTGCTCCCGCGCTGACTCGCTTTCCGCAGTCAGCTTACTCACTGTACATAGCCTTCCGCAGTCGCCTTACTCATGTGCACTGCCTTCCGCAGTACTGACTTATCCGCTACCGCCTATAGTGAGTACCTATATAAACCTCTTGTACTATAGTAGATTCCTTAGATTTAGCAATCACTTTGCTCTTCGCCTTTCCACTTTCCTGCATACTCTGCCCGAACCTTGGAACGGTTTGTTAAGCATAACAACGCTCAGGCCAAACAAATGAAGCCGTCCCACCTTAAGGGCGGCACTTGGCTTAAGGATGTGGGCCACTCCCAATCCCTCATGGCACAAATGGTTCATGGCCTCACTAGTCATGCTCCAATTGGCCACTATAGACATAGGTTCAATATTGGTGACAAAATTGAACAATGCGACTGTGGATCGGGGTCTGTTGAGGACTTTGCCCACCTTCTTGAGGAACACTCCCATCTGGGACGTCTTCGGGAAATTCATCATGGACAACCCAGGGGCCTTTGCCTTTAGGGATCGTCCAATGCCCAACACAACCGTTGGCGGTAGTTGTGTGGTAGCGTGCTGGGTACAAAGGGGTGCAGCCCCCTCTGGCAAGCAAACATGATTGAAGGGTAAGAACCGCACAGGCACTTCTTTGGGGGGTAGGGTGCAGACACCCCCCAGCACCATCAACGGCCAACCTCGCAAGGTTGGAGTGCTCCTGTATCGTGTGGCCCAATATTCAGGCGCGCATTTGAATTTCCAGTGCATTGCCGCTTTCCAAACATGTACGCCTGATCTGGCCATAGCATCGCAAGAGTTGTCTGGGGGTTGAGTAAGGTCATGGTTGCGTCAAAGTTGGATGGGATCAGGATGAGCAAGGAGGCATTGCTGTTCTAAAATGATGGCTAGCTCCTGGTATTGTTGCTCAGCGAGATCGAGATCAGGAATATTAGCGGCCAACAGAGAAACAAGCTCATCCAGTTCCTCACCAGAACTGATACCCTCACAATCAGTACAATGCAAGGCCCGCATCTCTACGGTCTCAGGTTCCATGGCAGGAACTATCCATTGATGAGTAGGACATGGTGATTGCAAGTTGGGTGGAGCAGGGAAGGCAAGAGTGGTGTTATGTAGCAAGGGAGAACAATGGACAGTGCCACAAGCATTCTCATTGAAAATCACATCATGGGAGAAAAATGGTATGTGCCATCACTTGTAGACCAAATATGCCAGCCAACATGATCTTCTTCATAACCCACAAAAAGGGCCTCGAAGTGGTGGGGGGACCCAGGGCAATGTTTTTCAACAGGAATGATAGGCCAACAGAGGCACCCCCATGCACGAAGATGTGAAAGGTTAGGTCTAGATGATTTGTAGAGTTCATATGGTGTAACTCCCACTGGTAACGCTTTTGACGGGAGTCGGTTCCGTAGATACTGGACTGTCATCACTGCATCTATGAGATATGTGTTGGGGAGGCCAGAATCTGCTAGAAGAGTCTGTGCGCTGTCCTCCAAGGTTCATATAAAATACTCAGCTGTTCCATTCTGTGGATGTGCATATGGCGCCGTTTGTTGGACTGTGATACCATGCTGGGTTGGGCTATGATTTCAAATGGGCCAGCATATTTGTCGGATAACTTTTGGGTGGGTCGTGTGGTGCGGAAGAACTTGGCTTTAACAAAGACTTCTTGTCTGACGTGGAGCGGAGGAGGCAGGGACTGTTGGGCACACGAGGGGGCCGTTGGGCATGAAGGGACATTAGAGGGGGGTGTTGGATGCAAAGGGAGGCCGTTGGGTGTTAGAGGGGGCTGTTGGGCATGAGGGGCGGCCATTGGGCAGCGGTAGTGGTCATTGGGCAGAAGTGGAGCCAGGTGGAGTGGAGGTGGGGGGATAAAAGAAGTGTGGGAACATTTTGTTGGCTGTCTGTCGAATTATGGTTCAAGCTTCGGCAATTGCCAAAAGTGCTTGGCAGTTGATGCCGAGTGATGAGCATTGATGAAACATAAGGCCTCAATGCCCAAACCGTGGCATCACAGGCCTCAAGATAGCTTTGAACTTATGAATAGATGTATATAGAGTCATAAAAAGTATATATATAGTTGGGAACTCAAGCTATATATACTAGAGAATCTGTATTCTAAAATGATGCATCAAAACACACTGTACAGTCATCAACCACTCAGTGAGACACCACCACTCAGTGAGACGCTTCGATTTTTGGCCCATCGCGCCGTCGTTTGGCCTCGGACTTTTTGATAATGTTTAGAAACATTCTTTCTAAAGTGATCCCAGAACTACATAGCTGATAATTAGGAGTAGGTACTCTTTCGGAAGCAAATCTGGATGAGAGAATCATGTATTTAACAATTTACACTTGACAGTCAGAAGGAACTGCAATTTATTTTTGATATTGGTGTGAGGCATGACTATATATATCCTCTCAACATGCAGATCAGTTGCTAATGGACTAGGAAGACACAAAATGAGGAGGGTGCGGCGGGGGCAATGATATGAGATGTCACATCACGCCTTCCAAAAGGGGCTACTGGTACCCCCATTCTGGAGGCGTCGAAATTCCAATTCTCCCCTACTCTCGCATTCTACAGCCCAACATGGTTGGACGAGCAAAATCCAACAACGAAAAACGAAGAGAATATGTCATGCTACAAGAAAAATGGATGGGAAAGGCTGCGGAAGCATATCATGATCAAGAGGAGGGCAATAGAAGGAAGGGGTATCGGAAAATCTGCGAGGAGATGGTAGAGATGTGCTGGTCAAAGGACCATGTCAGGATATCCCTGGACAAGCAGACATTGTCCCAATGGATCAAGGGCAGGAAAAGCCAGGCGAGTTCAAATGCCGAAAAGGGATTGCTGACCAGGGCTGAAGAGGAACTCATTATTGACTACGCAACTGAACTTGCAGACCGCGGATGGCCACTGAGTCAAAAGCGGATGAGGGAGCATGCAAAAGAGCTGCTTAGTGCACGAGTCGGCCCAGATTGTGCACACCTTGGAGCGAACTGGACACAACGCTTCGTCGCGCGACACAAGGCACGACTTTCATCATACTGGTCGCGTCCTCTCGACCATTCACGAGCTCGTGCAGGGAATCCACACACGAAAAAGGCCTTCTTTGACCTTCTCAAGAAGACCATTGAGGGGGATCCAGACAATGGAGATGAGGAAATTCTACCCGAGCTCATCTACGGAACAGATGAGTCAGGCTTTCAGGAGGGGATTGGAACACGGGAGCGGGTATATGGTGCTCCTGGAAAGAAGATACAGGTTCAGCAACGTGGGGGTGGGAGAGAGAATACCACAGTTATTGTTACTATCTGTGCTGATGGAACATCTCTTCCTCCTGCTGTCATCTTCAAGGGCGAGGGATATCAGACGAACTGGAAGCAAGAGAACCCTTTGAACATGTCGTAAGTGGTTTGAAAATAGATGATGAACTACTTACACAGATATAATAGGCTTGGTCACCAAAAAAAAGGGTATACGAGCGGAGAGATTGGCGTCGAATGGATTAAAGATTTTGACAAAAGGACCAAGGCAAAGGCTGCCAGAAGGCGAAGACTGCTATTAGTGGATGGCCACAACTCCCATTATACACTGGCCTTTCTTACTTATGCGCGTGAGCATCGGATTGAAGTCCTCTGCTATCCGTCACACTCGACGCATCTCTACCAAGGCTTAGACGTCGTCATTTTTAGTGTGTTGAAGCGCACCTGGAGCGATGCCCGAGACACTTTTGAAGCAGAAAAAGGGAGTAAAGTTAACAAAACTAATTTTTTTCGAGTGTATGCTCAGGCTCACCAAAAAGCGCTAACGGCAGAGAATATCAAGTCAGCTTTCCGAAAAACTGGGGTGGTACCATTCAATCCCGATGTCATCACTGAACAGATGATGGCTCCCAGCCTCAGCTCATCAGTCACAGAGCCCCTCCCACTCCCACTTGAAGAGCCAACACAGATCATGACCGATATGATCCACGGAATTCTTGCTCATCAGGTTGTCAACATGGAAGCAGCGCCTGCGAACGACAATGCTGAAGCTAACATACCAACCCACCCACCAACGCCAGTCCGAAGGGCTGTTAACTCGCTTGCAGACTCGTCGTGCTCATTCCTCGTCACCCCTTCAACCCCCAAATCCAATATGTCCATCCCCCGCTATCACCCCTACACAATTTCACCCCATAAGAACCGATATCTCAATTTAGTCGAAAGCATACCACGAACGGAGGTTGAGCAACAGTTGATTGCAGCTCTCATTGAGTCTGAAAACCGGGACCGTCGCCGCAAGGACAACATGATCACGATGCAGGCAAATATCGTGCTCCAGAGCATGTGGACAAGCAAAATCAAGGGCCATCTGGAGGAACATGAGGCGAAGAAGACAACAAAGAAATCGAAACGCATCCTGGCAGATGGATTACCTCGCCTTCTCACCGACAATGATTTCACCGAGATTGTTCGACAGCATGAAGAGGATGCAATGAGGAAGAAAATTGAGAAACAGGAGAGAAAGGTGAAGAGGGAGCAGCATGGAGAGGTGGTGGCTGCATGGAAGAAGAATGAAAAGGCGAGGAAGGAGCGCAACATGGTGCGAAGAGAAGCTCATCACACAGCTGTCAGTGCCTGGGAAGCGAAGCGCCTGCTGGCCAAACAAGAGGGTCGACAATGGCCCAAAGCGGCAAAGAAGCCGACACTGACCGGGATAGAAAAACCGGTCAAGAGACCCACCCCCGCCCAAACCGAGGACGTCGATTCCAATGGCGAGGACGAGGACGAGGAAGTTGACGGTGATGATGACGATGATGATAACACTTAGATATGTAGATCCGATCTTTGCCAAATGCAGTCTATGCATATGGTCCCAACGGTCAACATCAGTGATGTGACCACCTTATCAGTCGTCTCACTGAGTGGTTTTCGCGTTGATAACGCAAAATCGGGCTGATTCTTCAATCGTCGCTGGAAAAGTGGGTATAGACTACTGATTATTATGTCCAGACTGTCGATTGAACATCTTGCAAAGACTCTGTCACATTAATTTTTACTTATTTCCGGCGTGGACTACTGAAGGATGGTTTTAAATTTCACCGTCTCACTGAGTGGTTGATGACTGTAAATCGTGATAAATAGTGCATCATCATGGGTTTTCTCAAACACAAAAACAACATTTTCTTACTTCCTCTCTTCCACAACCACTGTAGTCTGTATGTACTGTATATATACCATTGTAACATTGTATGTAAATCTACTCAGACCATTTGAATCAAGCCCAAGGACTTAATAAGGTGAATAGAAGCAAAATAGGTCGAAGATTTGACCAAAAAATTTTGTTTCAGCTTTGGATTCTCCTCATTCAGGGGACCTCACAGCACATCTGTTTTTCAAATTTGGTGCATTCATTATGGAGATATAACACTTTTACTGAAATATGCACATTTCATCATTTCTATTTATTTAGAGATCTAAAAATTATACAAGGTGTTTCAGAAGGTGAATACATATATATTGATGAGTTCTATCATGTTAAACTATTATTAGATTATGAGGAAGGCACCACACGCACCTGCGTGATGCATTTGCACATTGTTTACTATTATTTGGTGTAAAGTGTCGCATCGCTATATGCTCCAATCCATGGCAAAAATTCATGAAATAAATACATATTTACTGACATATGCTACTCTGGTACATAATTGATATAGTCTGTAAGCTTACCTGCTCCTGTGTAGCCATATTAAGGAGAAATGCGATGTTTTTTAAGTTTGTTTACATATATTTGACACATTTGATGTGCATGTGTTGCGCATCATCCAACATTGAATTGACATATCCACCCATTGCTCGCTCCGCAATGAGAGGCACACAGATATAACAAAAACAACACAGTAATAATAGTACAGATACAACAAAAATAGCACTGTAAACACAGATACAAAAAAATAACACTGTAATCATATGTTTTACCCTATGTTTTCACCATGTTTCACTCAATTCTTAACCTTTGTGACTCTGAGCAAGAGTTTATATACAAGCTAGAAATGTATTCCACTCAGTTGTAGCTTTAAAACAAGCCTTAGACCAATGAAATTGGACTATAAATATCTAGAATATTATGCAGATTACTGAAAAATCTCCAAAAATTGTAGAATATTAGGGGGGGTTGGAGGTGTATCCCAAAGGGCAAAAAGACCGGTCTTTTTGCGGTCTAAGTCAAAAAAAAAATCTAGACTGAACTGCAGTCTACATTTTCTAAAATGTATAGACCTTAGACCACGGTTCAGTCCAACGTGGTCTATTTTTCAGTTCAGTTCAGTCTGGTTCAGGTCTATGTAGACTGAACCTTCAAACACTAGTCTCATTTGACACAGGCTTGATTGACAATGTATCTCTGCTGAATAAATACGGGGATGAATATGCCATGTACGCTTGCCATTTTCATTCTTACTGGAATTAATTGACTTTCCACTACAGTGTCGTAGCACCAAGTGGGTCCGCACATTTATCATTCAACATCATAGATAACTCAAATCTACCTGTGGCACTCATTGCATGGACCTCGAAGGCAGTTAATGTCAAGTATTCTGGCACATCAACAAACCCAGATGTTTGGCTGTAGCAAACTGTAATAAATACTGTGATGCTGTAGCCACATGTAGTCACATGTAGCACTGTAGTGTCCCATAGTGCACTATAGTGCTGTACCATGGCAGTGCTGTAGTGTTGTAGGAGCTGTAGTATGATGTAGTGATGTAGTATGTGGTAGCACCATAGACATGTACTGATGCAGTATGTGGTAGCATCATGAGACTAACATTCATTATTTTTGCAAAGTGACCAGTTCCGCATTTTCATCTAAGTCCATTCAAACTCCGCTCGGTTATATCCAGCCATGTTCCTGGTTGTGATTGATACTCATCTTTTCCTCCCTCAACCACCATCTTCTCCCACTTTGGCTCCATCATGCCCAACAGCTGTCCTGTGTGCCCAACAACTGCCCCCATGCCCCAACGGCTGCCCCTTGCACCCAAGACCTGCCCTCCATCCCCAACGATCGCCCTCTGTGCCCAACAGCCATCCCGTGTGCCCAACTAGGCAATGGCACAGGTACTCCCATGGGTACAACAATGCTGACCCATACCCATACCCGCACGGGTAGCAACCCGTCGACCTGTGGGTAGATGCAGCGTGGGTACCGACGGGTTTGGGTTCCCGCATGGGTGTTCGCAGTAGAAAAAACATGTATTTAAACTACCAAACAAAAAACTACGAGACATGTGCAAGATGCATGTGTCATACTACACCCTGCTGGGGACTTGTTGTCCCCAGCCCCATCCTCCCAGCCCCACCCTTCTCCTCCAGGTGCGAGTGGGGCGTGATGCATGGCCATTCAGGGCAGTGGGCAGAAGTGGCGGCCAGTGGGCGCGTGTGGGGGCCGGTGGGCACAAGAGGTGCCCGTTGGAGCAAGTGGCGGCCATTGGGCATGGTTGGGCATGTGTGGCAGCTGGTGGGCGCGAGAGGTGTCGTTGGGGCGAGTGGCAGCCATTGGGCATGTGTGGCGGCCATTGGGGCAAGTGGCGGCAGTTGGTCATGTGTGGGGGTGGTTGGGCACGAGTGGCGGCTGTTGGGCATGTGGGGGGGCGGTTGGGCGCATGTGGGGACCGTTGGGCATGAGAGGTGCCCGTTGGGTGGCAAGAGACAGCCGTTGGGTGGCAGTGGGGTCGAGACGTGACCGTTGAGAGCGGCAGACTGCCGTTGGGTGTTTGGGCAGGAGCCAGCCTTGGGCACCAGGTGTGGGCATTGGCGAAGAGTCCCGAGGCAGTGCCACGTCAGAGCGTGACATGTGACAGGTACTGCCAGGGGTCGCGGGTTGCGAAAACATGACCCATACTCTGACCCGTTGATACCCCAACCCGTAACCTGGGGGGGTTACCCTGACCCGTGCCATTGCCTATGCCCAACCACTGCCCCCATGCCCCAACCACCACCCCTCACACCCAAGAGCTGCCCTCCATGCCCAACAACCACCCCTTGCACCCAAGAGCTGCCCCTCCATGCCCAACGGCCGTCCCGTGTGCCCAACAACTGCCTCCATGCCCAACAACCACCCCTCGGAACAATGCATGGGCGTAGCCCTAGCAAGATGCGAGAATGGCATCAGACGCGCAAACAGTGGGAGGGATCACATGAGGAACCACACGCCAACAACAAGGAGCTGTGGGAGGCGCATGACACCAGAAGTGTGGGAGGCATGAAGTGAGGGACTGCAAGGGATGATGCATGGCTGTAGCCTGAGCCTGACATGAGAATGGCAGATGTGGAAGGAGCTAGTAACTTTTGTTGAGTGCCCTTATGCATCTTAGCATACATATTGTATATGTGCCGAATTCACATGGTTTTTGCTTCATATGGTGTGATTGAGTCTTAAGCCTCTATCTACAACACTACACCTCACTAACATTGTCTACTATACTAGTACACTGTTACTCTATGTTGCACTATACAATAGATCCTGTCACTACAGTGCACTATACAATGTACCCTGTCACTACAGAGCACTACATCCTGCCTAACGGCCCCTACTCACGTTGACTCATGCCCAACGGCCCCCCCTTCGTGCCCAATGGCCCCTACTCACATCAACTCATGCCCACTCATGTCAACTCATGTCCAACGGCATCCAATGGCCCCCCCTTTGCCCCAACAGCCCCTACTCACATCGACTCATGCCCACTCATGTCAACTCACGCCCAACGGCATCCAATGGCCCCCCCTTTGTGCCCAACAGTCCCCTGTTGCACCTAACAACCCCCCTTCGCGCGCAATGGCCCCACTCACGCCCTCTTGCCTAACGGCCCTCACCATTCCCCACCCTCCCATACTCGCCCACTGCCACCACCTACCCATCTGCCAAATGGCGCGGGAGGCGAAGGCAGTGGCTAGAGAAGGGGAGGTGGGCTGGGAGGTCCACGACAGGGTGGGTGTAGTACGCGATAGCACTGGGATGCGACACGCGCATGAGGAGCGAGGAGGGTCATGTGTGCACCCCCACAAGATCCATGATGGCACGCGGCGCACAGACAGGCTGCATAGCACCAAGGGTGTCTACCCTTGTGTGCTGTCCTGCAGGTATTCCATACCCCCACATACCCTTGAAAGCCCTCACCTGTAGGGAGATGTACATCAAAAATACATATTTTACACCTAGCATTAGTATCTCATGGTAGATAAATATATAGAGACCTGCAGGGGCTGTCTCAGATGCATATCTACCCATAGCAAAAGACCCCAAAGGAATCCAGGCATTGTGGAAGACAGGAAGTAAGGTTTTGTCTGAAATGCACTTGTTCCAAACATGTTTTTGGGACTGAATCATGTCTCCCACCTTCCACACTCCACATATCTCTTTGGGGTCTTTTGCTATGGGTATATATGCATCTGAGACAGCCCCTGCAGGTCTCTATATATTTATCTACCATGAGATACTAATGCTAGGTGTAAAATATGTATTTTTGATGTACATCTCATCTTCTACACTTTCCTACCTGATCTACTCATTGCACACCTTGTACTACTGACGCTTGGAGACCTATTCATACCATAGAATAGGCCTACACAGGTGCCCTGACCATATTGAGGGCTCAAGATGATGATCTGTACCCCAGGTGAGTACACACATTTTCGCTCTTTTCACCATGTTCTACCCTTACTGGGGTGGCCATATACCTTCTCCCATACATTTATACACTCTATAATCAACCCACATGTAACACCCTGGCTGGGGAGGCCAGTAACCCAAGGGGGGGGTATATGCTCCTCCTCCTCCTCCTCAGCCCCACACCGCTTTTCTAGCTTTTTTAATCATCTTTTCCTCAAGGCACTGGTTGGAAATGAGGCTTGATATATTATACTATGTATTAGAACAGGTATACATGTATATAGACCATAGTATGGCTGTACAGGTAGGGGAATGGATGGTGTTGGTGTAGTATGCATAGGCTAGAGAGGCATAAGAGATTACCTATACCTCCTCTAATGTATATATAGTCATAGGATGGTGGGGAGATGAAGTGATGAGGAAAGGGGGAGGGAGGGGGTTCTGATGCATGGAAAGGGCATGGGAGTGTGCCTGAACATTGCTTGGGACTCGATCCGAACGGCATTGGTGACATGGAAGACAATGTGGATGGGCCCTGAGATGTTGATGGTGATGACAATGTGACGTGAGATGTTGATGGGGTGGCGATTGATGGCACCAGTAGGTTCTGAACGAGACAAGGGACTTCATCAAGTATTTAGGGCTTTTATCCAGCATTTAACGAGGTTTGGGGAGATTGAACAAAAAGGGCTCTAATTAGAGGTGCATGTGTATTCCCTTGCTTGCAAGGGTGCATTGGGACCCCTTAATTACAAATCTTTTTTCTCACACTCTCCCTGCTTGATCCATGTATCTTGAGCGTTATTTTCCTGCAGGCTGGTGTTTTTCCAGGTGCGCTTTTTTGAAAGACCTTTCCCCCCACCCACCCGCGCAGGCGCTCTCAGTTCAGTGTAACTTTGCATGTTATTTGCTGTCTAGATATGTATAAAAGTGTCGTAACTTTCCTTGTTTTCTTGGTCTAATTTTCGAAGCCTCTCATCTTCTTTCAGTAATTCTGCATCAGGGCTTTTCAGAAAGTTACGTTCATCAAAGTCTTGCAATAACCTTATAGTATTCCGACCTGAACTCCGAGAAAGGGTGACATAGAGATTGAACATGTTCAATCCTGTGGTGGGCGGCGTGGCTATGTCGGCAATGATGTATGGTATTGTTTGGCCTTGTGATCAATAATTGGTGAAAGCATAGGCTGCTATCAGGCTGAATTGTCTTCTCTGTACTGTACATGTCAACTTTTTCCCCTCCTTTGTCATCATTTTCACTCTGTATGTCGTCCATGTCGGCACGACAGGAATGACTTGTGGCTCGAGTCCTTCAAGTGTTCCTGTCACGTAGCATTTTCTCAACGTTGGAAAACATCAGATGAGTCTGAGCGGAGTAGCGGAGGAGCGGATGTGATAAGTGCGACGTTGGCAGAAAGGACCTGGCTTCAACTTGTGCGTTGCGCCCCACTCTTTGACGTGGTCCTCGATTTCGGATTGGCGGATGTCGGATGAGCAGATGAGCAGATGAGCAGATGAGCAGATGAGTGGAGGTGACGGAGAGAATGCTCAAAGGCAAGTAGAGACGGATGCGAATGAGGTGTAACATATGATATTTGAACTGAGGTTCTACGACAGGTTTGTACACTATTTATAGTAGACTAGAATGATCAGCATTACTATAAGTGATGTGCAGATATTGGAGTTGACCATCAGAACATTCGGAGTACGAGAGTAGCAAATGAAAAGTGAACAACATATGTCTACTTGTAAGTATGATTGAGATGTTACGTAGTAGAAATATAATCAAATATAAATAGAATGTTGTTGGAGCGGATGTCGGAGCAGATGAATTGTCGGAGTCGTCGGATAAGTCGGATGTGAATTGTATGGTTATGACAGTTCCTGCTCGAGTGCGTTTGAGTTTGATCAGAAGGAAAAGTGGGAGATATTTCAGCTTTTCTTTTGGTGTTCCTGCGAGTCGAGGTTCTCTAGGATTGTTGATGATTTCTATGATTTTGCCGCATGCTCCATTTGTTATGTCCAGGTCAGTTTCTATGTTTTCTGTCATGATCACCTTCATACCCACTGCTACTTCTATTTGATATGATAGATCCTTTGACGCTCTCCTTGATGATGTTCAAGTATGCCTATTTCCATCTTCGTGAGTGGTCTCCCTTTGAATGTGTCTTCAGATGTGCAGACAAGTAATTGTGTTTGTTTCTGTTTGCAGAATTTTCGTAAAGAATGCTCATTCCATGCAATGCATACTGCATGTCGTGGAGTAATGAGAACATATTCATTCCAGGGTGGTTCATTGAAGTTCACAGGTGTTGAAGTCGAGTGTCCAATTATGAGAGAGCGCAACATCTCGATGTCTTTTGAATCAACAGTCCCGTAGCGCATGTGTTGGAGAAAGGTATGCCAAGTCTCATCTTTGATCCATAATTGTTCTTTTAACACTATGACAGTATCAAATTCTTCATATATGGCTTGGCCGAACATTGCCTGGACTGTATCTCTCTGCTATGTGATGGGATAAAAGAGTGCATCTCGGATCGATTGTGCCACTGGTGGAAATTGAAAAAAATCTCCCAACAAAATTACATGGATTCCTCCGAAAGCTTTATTTGATTCATCGTTCTTTCCTATGGCTGCGTTTTGTGACACCAAAGTGAAGAAATCCTTTGATAACATTGACATCTCATCGATGATCAGAAACCATATTTGGGACCACATTTTTTCAAGTTTGCTTTTCGACTCGCTGCTGACTTTATGTTTGGTAGTATTGTGTCCACTTGTCAAAGACATCGAACCAATGGTATGTGTTGTTTTACCATTAATCAATGATGCTGCTACTCCAGTATAGGCAGATTTCAGAAGACGATGGCCACAGCCTTGTTCTTCGAAAGCTGATGTGACCAACTGTATTATTTTGGATTTTCCTGTGCCGCCTTTGCCATAGATGATCATTTTTAGTGGCTCAATTTTGTCACCTGCGATTTGTCGATCAAGATGTTGTGTAATGATCTCATATGTGTATCTTGGTTTGGCATTAAGAATAGAGGGATCCCCACCACTTTCAACGCATGCAGTCGCTGATGTTGTGGATGATAGATAAACGACCCCACTCCCTTTGCCCACTACTTCATGTGTAAGATGTATGATGTTCTGTGTCCTTTGTCCATACTATGATTCAAGGCATCTGCTTTTGGTACATTTATTTTGGCTATTATATTTTGTAATTGATTTTGCCATTTTGCCAGTTGCTGGACATGTTCCTGTGTTCCCTGGGTATGGCCAATGCCCGTTTGTCAGGTGTACCAATTCTCAAATTCACTGGTACTATTGCTAAAAATGGAAGAGTGCTTTGCAAGCTCAATTGCCATTTTTGCATGGAAATCTTCTTCCCATGATGTTTGTGTCTTTATAATAGCCTTGAGTGATATATCTTGCATAGTACCAAGCACTGCTGTCTCCTCCACATTATCATCTTCATTGTCCATTGTGTTGTCATAAGTTGTTTCTCTTTCTCTATCATTTGTGTTTTTTTCTGTGGCTGATCGAGTTTCATGGAAATAGTCAATGCCTGCAAGTATATTTTGTTTTTCTTTCTCAGTGTTTTCTTCCATCTCCTGCAAAGCCTGTTGCCATGACTCCTCAGGTTTTTTAAGATCATATTGGATGTTTTGCCATGGTTTTAACAACATAAGCATGGAACTGCAATACAGATTTATTGTTTCTGGATCATCACAATGAGGGAAGGCTGCTCCCACAAAGTTAGGCAAGTTATGGTGCCCTTTTTGTCGCACTACTCTCATGGATGTTGCTGCCTTAGAATGTTCTGCATGATAAGAAATCCAGTTGTGTCAAGGATGGCCACGTTTCATTGTGCTTTCATTTGTGTCTGTCAACTCTAACTGTCTGTCAACTGCTGTCTTGGTGTTTCATAGGTACCGCTGAAATATTCCACAATGTTGTAATGCTCCAGGGCATCTCCTCGAGCCACATAATCTGTTATTTGACTTTTTTGAAACAAATACCCCTTGACTCGCCATGTCCAAAATGATGTTGTCATTGTTGGTGCCTTCCTCGTCATCCTATATTTCCATAAATTATATTTAATGCACTTCGACAGTTCTAGACTTACGATGACATCTCCCACTGCCGCTGAACCTTTATTTATCCTCTCTTCATTACTTTCATTCCCATGTCTATGGAAAAAGTTAAAACTGTTGAATCTTTTGATAAAAGTATGTTTTACCTTTGAATGTCCGGGAAACTTTTGATCAAATACCATTTAAAAGATGACCAGTAAATCAGAGTGTAATGATGTGAAACAAAGGTATCACCCCATCCCATAAGATATGATACGACCATTGGTGCTGACAACTCCTGTTCACAATTGACAGCGTGCACAAGATGAAACAGCAATAACCTTTGATATCCACAAATTTCATCAACATATTCCTTATCATATAAATGGGCTTGATGATAAGCATAGCCACTCGCCATGACAGCTGACATGTTATAGTTCTGTCCCTGCTTTTTTGCCATGTACAATGTGGCATAACCCATTACATTTTGAGTGTCAGCGCCGTTTGTGAGAAGTTTCCCATCACAATTGCAGTGAACACAGACAATAACTGCTGGAATCCATCCATTTATGAAAGGAAAGAGGCGCTTTTGCCACCAATGTCCTTCTTTGTCTATGCCATCATCATCTGCAACTGGAAAAGGAGCTCATCTTTTACATCGGTATATTCCTTCTTGGTTTTGGACAAGACATTGATGAACACGACAGGAATGAATTTGTTCGGTGCGTGCGAGACGCAATTCAAAGTCCTGAAGTTTTTTGCAATAATTGTCATTGTCAGGGTTAGGGGGCCAATTGAATGCTATGTTCTTCTCCCTGGGAATGCAGTGAATGGATTCCTCACTCTCAAGACCAGGGATATATGCCTGAAAGTTTGCTTGAATGAGCTTCTTCACTTTTTCTCTAAAATCTTCTTTCTTCAGGAGCTCTTTCATTTCTTCGCCTGTAGGTGCATTGACCAGCCATATCAGCATATGTAAATGCAGTGTGCCGCGTCCTTGAGACTCCACTGTTCCAAAATATGCCAAAACTCGCCTGCAAACACCAATCCGATTGTTGATGTTGAACTTGTTTCGATGTACTCCGAACAGAGTCTCAAGAACAATATGTATCTCTGTGCAAGAGGATCATGTATGTCCGATGGATTGATAGTCATCCAAATTGAAGGAGGGTTCAACATAAGGGATGTCGACCATATCTGACTTTGCAATTTTATCCAGGACTGATTGGAACCAGACACACAAGATGCGACAGCAAACAATTGTTTGTGAAGAGCATGGACTGCTGGATCTGATATAGGTTTGTTTTTGGTTTCCTCCTCCACTGCTTTTTGCAGCTTCTCAATTGTTAATGTTGATAAAAGATTGGCTTGCACCTCAAATTCCCACTGACTAATTTGAAGACGAGCAGAAAATAGAGCCTGGCGCTTCTGGTATATTCCGAATGTGACAAATATGAATGTTTCATGTTGACAAAACCATCGATCATGATACTGAAGCGCCCATTGGATATGGTCAAGAAACTTGACTTCTTGTCCTTGTTTTCCTTCAATACCTCCACGACCATATGGGAAAAGGACGGGAAATGCGCGTTCAAAATAATTCAGTTGATTGTTTAGGCTGCTTGTGTCGCCTGATTTTTTCCGACCGAAATCAACAACAGGAAGTCCACCTGGGCAAATTCCATAGGCACCCTCACTCTTTTCATTCCTCAAATTTGCTAACCCCCACATCATAAGATCCGTTGAAGACAACTTTGTCAAATCAACATCCATAGATCCATTGAACTTCAATGGAATAACTGTTGGTTGATCTGTGTAATCTTAGTTCAACCACTCCTCCTTTGCATAGTTTTCCTTACTTTCTTTTCTATTATCATCTGTTTCTGATTCATCTTCACCAACTTCATAATTGAGTAGATTTTCTGATAAATCCTTTTAAACTTTTTTTTTTCACAATGAAATTAAACTTACCTAAACTAAAATCTGTTTCTTCCTCCACTTCTTCAGCATTGACGTAGCCTTTGCTTTCTTGAGCTGTGATATCTTCATCTGTTGAGTTACGGATAATGCTTAGAAGTTCCACAGGTACGTCGTCTTCAGGTAACATCTGTAATCGTGTTTCATCAATGATGATATCGCCATAGTATTGGGGATTATTTGCTTTTAGCCATTTCAGAGCCTTATAAACTTTCTGTTGACGAACACAAAACAATGATCATATGGATATTTTTTGCAATTGCCGGACTCCAATATATGTTATTGTGATAATGGAGGGTAGGATTTGGGGGGCCGGGGCATTAATTTGCCTTCCAACATTGAGATAATTCCTGTCTGGCTCAATTCATATGACGTTACTGTCCCGTGCATAGCCCTTTGAAGATGTGAAGCATCTCCTGGAAAACCCTTTTTCGGAAAGAGTTTGAATACAAAAATTCGAGGATGAACTTGGGCAACAAGTTGTTGTTCAGGAAAAGTGAGTGTTGTCAATTTGGCTGGTTGTTCTCCAATCCATAGATTATTGGCAAGACTGAAAGGAGGTTGGAGATTGGGAGATGCCTTTTCTAAACTGACAAGGCAATGTCAACAGACATTAACACTATGATTGTCTCCATTTCCAATGATGCCTGCGGGTTTGAAAAGTCGTTCGTTGAACAACGTATGTTTTGGATGAATCTCTGAAGGGATCAAATGGTGACTATTTGGCAACTCCATAAGTGGTATTCTCCTCATATCATGATCACCGCAATGCAATTCTCTTGCGCAGACTCCACATACATTTGTGATGAATGCTGCTGCAGATGTCGCTTCATAGAAGTTATGATAGCATGCGTGAACTTCTGCTTCAGAAGGAACATCCAAATAACGACCAGGATCATATTCGCAATGATGAATCACGCCTTCAAAATTGGCCACATGTGAATGCACATTTCGTACATTTTCATCATCTCCGTCTATTTTCTCTCGCTTTTTTCCTAATTTTTTTCTCTTAGCTTTTTTCACCACTGCCGCTGCGTCCAAAGCATTCTGGAATTCCTCTGATCCATGAACAGCGATCAAGTTGAGAAGATGAGCCTTGGTATTATTGTGAGTTGTGTGTGGCACAATGAACCTGTTGTTTCGTGATATCTTGAGAATTTCTTTGATGGTGAGCAATGCTCTGTTGTCGGTAGTATTGTCCATGATGGAATTTGATTTCCCTTTCATCCCCACCTCAGAACCATTCCCCTTGCTTCAGGTACTGGTTCTTTTTCTCAGCATCTTTTTTTTGAATTGCTTGTTGACCATCACAAACAGATAAACTTTGCCGCTCTACAAAAATCTGTAATCTCACTCCAATTTTTCCATTCATGCAAACCAATCCTAGAAAAGACTTGGCGTAGGTTTTTGGGGGGTTCTTGGTATTAAACATGTGTTTCGGTGAATTGACCATGCTTACTAAGTTGTTTCAAGGGGCAGGTCTGAATTCCTACATTAAAGAAGCCCGAAAGCACGTAAAAACCTATTCTTCCTCTCAACCAATGCTACCATGACTCAGACAAAAGCAGATTCTTCCTCAGCTCCTTTGCAATCTTCACTCCCCTCTACATCTACTCCCACATCTACACCTCCATCGACTTCTCATGATAATTTCCTCTCTAATCGCACAGATTTAATTGCCAACACATATTATTTCGGCAATCCAAGCACTTCCTTCAGAAATGACCTTCAATGGAAGCGATATGGTAATGAACACTGCATCGTAACACAAAATGATGTTGATATTGCCAACAATGAAAATATTCAACTCGAGGAAGAACCAGGCCCAACCGCCAATATGATCTCTATATGTGCAAAAGAGAACAATCCCCCACCTTCTTCGATCGTGCCTTCTCCCACCATTATCTTTGATGATGCATTTTTATCTGTCATCATGTCCGTTTCCCTCTCCAACTTTTGGCACTCTGGATACTAAACGTAACTTTGAGAAGATGATTCTCTCTTTCCAAGGAGAAAAACCTTCCTTCATCACTGTCTTTGCAACTGACTATATAACGGCTATAGACAACGCTAACTGGCTCATGTCTACCGTTGCAAAACCGAAAGGCATCAAATGAGACTAGGCAATGGCATGGGTACTCCCACGGGTACAACAACACCAACCCGTACCCATACCCGCACGGTACCAACAGGTACCAATGGGTACCAATGGGTTCGGGTTCCCGCATGGGTGTTCGCAGTAGAAAAAACATGTATTTCAAGTACCAAACAAAAAACTACGAGACACGTGCAAGATGCACGTGTCATACTACACCCTGCTGGGGACTTGTTGTCCCCAGCCCCATCCTCCCAGCCCCACCCTTCTCCTCCAGGTGCGAGTGGGGCATGATGCATGGCCATTCAGGGTGGTGGGCGCAAGTGGCGGCCAGTGGGCACGTGTGGGGGCTGGTGGGCACAAGAGGTGCCCGTTGGGGCAAGTGGCGGCCGTTGGGCATGCGGTTGGGCATGTGTGGCAGCTGGTGGGTGCGAGAGGTGTCGTTGGGGCAAGTGGCGGCCGTTGGGCATGTGTGGCGGCCATTGGGGCAAGTGGCGGCAGTTGGTCATGTGTGGGGGTGGTTGGGTGCAAGTGGCAGCCGTTGGGCATGTGGGGGGGCGGTTGGGCGCATGTGGGGACCGTTGGGCATGAGACGTGACTGTTGAGAGTGGCAGACAGCCGTTGGGTGTTTGGGCAAGAGCCAGCCTTGGGCACCAGGTGTGGGCGTTGGTGAAGAGTCCCGAGGCAGTGCCACATCAGAGCGTGACATGTGACGGGTACTGCCAGGGGTCGCGGGTTGCAAAAACACGACCCGTACCCTGACCCGTTGATACCCCAACCCGTAACCCGGGGGGGTTACCCTGACCCATGCCATTGCCTAAACGAGACTTTCTGATCCCAGACAAAGATGGCCTTCAACCAAGCTTCAGATTCCGTCATAAACTTTTTGAGGTATCTTCACAAATTTTGATTCAATCTCTTTTTTCTTACATATATTTATTCAAAATTAATCTGTCTTTTAGATGATTGGTCGCTGATGAAATTACCTTGCAAATCTGATGACGCAATTGAAGAATGTGATAAGCTTGTAAAGAAAGAAACACATACCATCATACCTCTCCCAGCATACAACATTGATGGTAACTTGATCAAACCCTTAAATTATGAAAAAGAGCTTAAAGGAGCTCTTGTCCGTGTAACCTTTACTCTGCCTTGCTATTACTTTGATATTGGTTCCATCAACAGCTTCAATGCTAATATCAAATCCATTCGTGTCCTCGCCAAACCTCTTCCTATTACACCTTCTAAATGAAGGACGGCGAGGCATGAACCAATACTTACAAGCCCCTCCAAAAGAAAACGTAACCAATTTCCTTAGTTTACCTTTCATTCTAACACTTGTTGAACACATTTGAAATTTTCAATCTGTAAATTTACAGTGCCTCACAAAACTGATTCAATGTTTGCTACTTTGTGAATACCTTCAAAATAACTTTGCAAATAATGCCAATCAAAAGAAGGTATTGGTACCTGGTTAAAAGCCCTGCTTCAGGACTCTCGGAATCTGCAATAATTATGTAATTCCCATAAGAAATGATCAATATATGATCAAATTACTCCAGGGACTCATTGAATCAGTTTTGTGAGTATGTACAATAAATACAGTATTTTATACTTTAGTACTTGGTATTACCCCCCTTAGCTTTGATTACTGCCTCTACCCTTCTTGGCATACTTTCTATCAGGTTTTGACACACTTCTGGCTCTATATTATTCCACACCTCTGCTGCTCTGTCCCAAATCTCCCAGACTCCCTTGGGTGGTGTTGGATATTCATTCAACTTCCTTTTAATATGAACCCAGAGGTGTTCAATAGCATTGAGGTCTGGGAACTGTGCAGGCCAATCCAGCAGAGCAATATTCTTGCTGTCCATCCATTTTTTGGCCTTCTTGGAGGTGTGCTTGGGGTCATTGTCCTGCTGAAAAATGATCTACTCTTCAGAGATTCCACTCTCCTCCATGCTGGGCAGCAAATTGTCCTCCAAAATGGACACATACTGATCAGCATACATCCTCCCCTCAACCTCTGCAAGTCTCCCCACACCTTCTTAACCCATACAACCCCAAACCATAATATTTCCTCCCCCAAACTTGACTGTGCTGTTAAGTGGGTGAAACATCAGAGCTTTGTCAGAGTCTGTCGGAGGTCAGACGTAGGACTGAGACTGGAGCTGAACTCCGGAAATGTGGAGGAACAACGAAGGGGAGGGACATGGCTTCAATGTATGTGTTGCGCCGCCGTTTGTTGGATAAGGTGTCCCAATTTCAGGAGGTCGGAGGAGAGGTCAGAGGTGCGGAGGTCGGAGGAGAGATCTCGGTGAGAGACACATTGATGTGGAAGTGGTCGGACAACGTCAGAGTTGTGACCTGGACACAGTACTGAGCTCATTGAAGGGTAACAATGGAGGAAGAGCAGTAGATGAGGATGTCATCGGCGTATTGTACCACGGCGAGGATCTCTGGCATGAACGGGGAGTAGAGGAGTCAACTTTGTTGATATTTGAACTGAGGAACTACAGGTATGGTACGAGCTTAAATACCTAAATGTTATTACTTTACGGAGATGGTCGGAGTAGGTCTGGAGTTGTGGCGTAAGTTGCCAGCGACTGTAATGAACATTGGAGATGTCGGTCAATGGACCATGCAGAAAAGGCGATGCATAAGTAAACAGGAATATGAATATGAAATGCATAAAGGCATGGAGTTATGAATATGAAATGCACGATGGCAATGTGCAGAGATGCGGAGGTAACTGATGTCCGGAATGTTGGAGGACGATCGGAGTGGATCGGAGATTCAGAGACGGATATAACAGTATTCCCCTCTTAGGTCTGACACCCATGGAAGACCACGAGAAAATAAACAAGGTCATGTGGTCTCAGTTATTTAAAGGAGATGAGCGGCCCAAGGGTTTTCTTCCAGTTACCACCAACATGCCCCAAGACCTGAACACACAACCCGTGTGCTCCAGCGCCAACCTCGACGACTCTGAAGAGGAGCTCCTGCGCCGTCTGGCGCAGGTATGCAAGGAGAAGGAGGAGGCAGAGGTAAGAAAGAAGGCAGAGGAGGCCGTCGCGGAGGTCGCGGGGCGAAGGGCTGCTGCGGTGCAGGGGTCGTGGAGGAGAAGGAGGAGAAGGAGGAGCGGTCGGCGAGGGTTGGTTGGGCGCTGCTCCGGCAGCTGCAGATTTTAAACAACCATCTCGCCTACCAGAACTTTCTGCTGGAGGCGGCGGCTCTGGAGTCGGAGACGGAGGACGGAGAAGAGGAAGATGGAGAGGAAGAGGATGAGGGGGAGGACGAGGGGTTGGCAGACGGGGAGCTTGCGGAACTGCAAGCGAAGAAAGAGGAGGTGGAGGGAGAACCGGAGGATGAGTCGGAGGATGACGGTCCGCCGGCCAAGAAGGCCAAAACCCAGTAGCCCCTCCCCTCTAATTTTTATTATTATTTTTTATTTTTGCAATATGAATGTCTTGCGGGGTTCTATAGGCGTGATAAGGGACCTGGTTTCTCCGGATACGCAGAGTGGAAGTCTGCAACTAAGTCCGTCGCGTGTTCGAGTTCCGTGGCAGGTAGCCAGGACTGTTCCTCATCGGTTCCTTCATAGCCTAGCCAACAGACTAGGTAGAGCAGTTTGCAAGAACGCCACCGATCCAGTTTGGTGTCAAGGATTTTGGCGATTTTGTATTCCACTTCTCCTTCAACGTCGATTGGAGGAGGTGGAGTTACTGTCCGGTTCGGAATGTCATTTAGAACAGATGGCTCCAGCATGGAGATGTGGAAAATGGGGTGAACACCGCGTATGGTGTCCGGAAGTCGGAGGGTGTAAGAGTGTGTACCATTCCTGGCAAGGATGTCAAAGGGGCCAAGGTACTTTTCAGACAGCTTTTTGGAGGGTCATGTAGTGCAGAAAAACTTAGCCTTCACAAAAGCTTGCTGTCCTACTTTGAGCGGAGGGGGCGGAGCACGCCGGAGATCGGCGGGGCCTTGATAACGTCGTTGAGCTTCTAGGATTGTAGATTTGAGTTCTTGGTGAAGCTCGTCCAGGTCTACAATGAATTGTTGGGCACGGGCGGATGCGAGGTCACGCTCCGGATGGACGGAGAGGTTCGGATGATAACCTTTATTGGCGAAGAAGGGCAAGATCCCAGTCGTAGCACTCAGAGCATTGTTGTACGCGAACTCCACAAGCGGAAGTAGCTCGGACCAATTGTCCTGCTGATAGTTGCAGAAGATGCGGAGGTACTGTTCCAAGGTTTGGTTGGTACATTCGGTTTAACCATCGCCTTCAGGATGGTAGCCAGAGGTGAAGTGCAGAGTCATGTTGAGGGCTTTTCCGAGGGAGTGGAAAAAGCGGGAGACGAACTCCGGGCCTCGGTCGGAGGTGACATGTTCCGGTACTCCGTGCTTGGAGAACACATGCAGGATGAACAATGTGGCTAGATCTTCGGAGGTGCAGTGGATTGTAGTCGGAACAAAAATGCTTTGTTTTGTCATTCGGTCAACAATAACAAGGATTGCGTCAAAACCCCCGGAGGTTGGAAGTGTCTTGATGAAGTCCATGGATATGGAGTTCCACGGAAGGTTCGGAACTGGAAGTTGCTTCAGCATACCATAGGGCTTGTGGCGTTGAGGTTTAGAGTGCATGCAAGTGGTGCAGGATTTGCAGTACTTTTTGACAAAGTCTCAAACACTGTTATGGTTGACAAACCCATGCAATGCTTAGGCAGAGAGGCTTAAGTAGCAAAGGCGGATACCAAGGTGATTGCTAGATCTGGGGAATACATGCAATGTATGTACCTTATATATACTAGAAGGTCGAGTCATCTAGATAACTCTAGAGCGGTTCCGGTCTGACTCCAGAAGCGGACCCGGAGTAGGTGTTCATGGTAACTGCTGCGGTGTGAGTCAGAGTATCTAAGTATAGTCCAATAAGTAACACGATGTCAAGGATGTGTGAGAGTAACCATCTAGATATGGTAACAATGACCATACTGTAGTGAGTAAGCGGAGGCCAGGGCCCGAATGATGTAAAAGTGAATAGTAAGCCTGAAACCAATAGATAAGATGAAACTGGCCATTAATCAGATAAGGCCTCTATGTCTTGTATCTTGTCTGAGTAATCAATGCCATGAATAGCGAATCCATAACAAACACCAGGCCAAGTATAATCTTGTTGAATGAGACTAACTGTCTTGTTCTGTCCGGGGTGTCCAGAGAGAATATGGTCGTGCTTGTTGCGGAGGGTGCGGAGCCGGAGGTTATCGGAGTCGGGAACATAAATGTGACCACTATGACGGAGGAAACCGTCGGAGTCTACGGACCAGTGCAGCTTGGGCTCCTTGAGATGGTCGGCATAGATTGGGTCAGATGGGAGTGAACGGAGGATGTCGGAGTGCAACTGTTCAATGTCCATTATGACTGTGGCATGGAGAACAGGGGTGAACAACTCTGTAGCTCAGAGAGATGCGGACAGCTGTTCTTGGGAAAAGACTGGTCGGAAGTTGCTTGGGTTTACCGACACATAGTCGCTATTCCCCTCTTTGGGATAGATGTCCCATCGTCTAGTCAAAGAGTCCGGTTTGGTACCGAGACATCCGGGGCGGAAGCGAATCAATAGATTGAACTGAGAGAGGAACTCGGACCACCGGGCCTGTCAGCGGGTGAGAACCTTTGTAGTGGCGAAGTACTCCAGGTTCTTGTGGTCCGTGACAATGTCGATCGGAGCAGCGGAGCCTTCAAGGTAATGTTGCCATACCTTGAATGCTTCATGGATAGCAAGTAACTCCTTGTCGTGCATGTCGTAGTTGAGTTCCGGGGCAGTGAAGGCGCGGGAGTGGAACACTACTGGGTGTATCTCCTCGTTGGAGGTCCGGATGGACAAAATAGCACCAAGTGCGTAGTTGGAGGCGTCCGTCTCGATGATAATAGGTCAATCAGGAATCCAATGAGTGAGGAAATGCACTCCGTGCAGAGTCGGAGAAATGGAACGGAGTACCCTTCCGGGTGAGTTGAGTGAGCGGAACAATGATGTCCGAATAACTGTGAATGAAACGTCGATAGAAATTTGTGAATCCAAGGAAAGACTGTATGTCCTTCACTTTTCGAGGTTCGGGCCACTCTTGGATGGTCTTCACCTTGGTTTCGGACATGCGGAGACCGGAGGGAGAAAGGATGAAACCAAGATATTTGACTGTGTCGACAGAAAATTCGCACTTGTCGGAGCGGACGTAAAGTCCGTTCTTGCGGAGACGTCGGAGAACTTCCTTGACATCGTTGGGGTGCTTGGCAGGGTCGTCGGAGTAAATGAGAATGTCATTGAGGTAGACCACCACTGTAACATTGAGGAGGTCACTGAAGATATCATTCACAAATTGCTGAAAAGCAGCAGGGGCGTTGGATAGTCCAAAAGGCATAACAAGCCATTCAAACGATCTGTAACGAGTGCGGAAAGCGGTTTTCCATTCATCTCCATCAGCAATGCAGACAAGATGATATGCATGTCGGAGATCAAGAGTGGTATAAACACGCGCTTTTCCGGCAGTGGAAAGGAGGTCGGAGATGAGCGGAAGAGGGTATTGATCCTTCTTGGTAACTTTGTTCAGGCCCCGATAGTCAATGCACAGGCAGAGGGAACCGTCCTTCTTTCATACAAAGAGGACCGGAGCACCGTGCGGAGAGCGAGAGGGGCGAATGAAACCAATGGCCAAATGTTTGTCTATGAAGTTTCGCAGGGCAGATACAGTAGTTTGGATTGTGAAATGGAGTACATAGGGCCAATAGGGGGAGTCGATCCGTCTTCTAACTCGATGCGGAGGTCATACAGACGATGCAGAGCGAGGGTGTCTGCTTTTGTCTTGCTAAAAACATCGGCAAAATCGTGATATTCCTCTGGGATATGGGAGAGGTCAGGAGGTTCCTCGGACATGGAAGCGGATTGGGTGGAGATCGTGTGGTTGGAGAGGTGAGCTCACACAAATGCAGCTGCATTTATCAATGCAATATTTGGAACAACATCCAGAGTTATAGCAGGTGTGCCGGAGTTGGAGGTCGGAGTATCGGGAGAGGTCTGCGGAGGTAGCGGAGCTGACCTGGCAGAAGACGTCAAGGTTGGAGACTCCTTCAAGAGCTGTGGACGGAAAGTAATACTGCCCAATACCCAGTCAATCATAGGATTGTAGTGGGTGAGCCAGTTGTATCCAAGAACTATAGAAGAGGAGGAATCGAGCAGAGTCACATAGGCTGTAATTGTTAAGAACTGATCGACAAAACATCGGAGCTACGTCGGACGCGTCGGAAAGTCGGAGGGTCGAAGCGCATGCAACGTAGGGGCAAGGACTTGGCTTCAACTTGTGTGTTGCGCCCTCGCTAATATGTTGGTGTCCTTATTTTGGAGGATCGGAGGATTGGAGGTCGGAGGTCGGACTCAAGTTAAGAGTCGGAAAGAGGACGGGAGGTATGATGTCGAATCTAAGTTGATATTCAAACTGAAGCTAATACACGATTCTACATAAGTTTAAATACTATGTCGGAGGACGTGTGGCTTCGTCGGAGTCGGATAACGAGTGGCTGTCGGAGATTCTTAACATAAGTAAAATGGTCGGATGTAAGTAATGTATGTAGTAACGAGATTCATAACAGTAAGTATGCATAATAAGTATTAGTCAAAATGTCGGAGGTGTCGGAGGTCTCGGGATTGGTGGGAAATCGTCGGAATGGATCGGAATGTAACAGTATTTCCCCCTTAGGGCCGAACCCATGAGGCCTAAGGACCTAGGTGGTCGGTGCGCGTGAACTGCGTCATGTGATGCATTGGTTGAAAATACCGTCTGAGTGGTTCTTTCTTCTTGTTCCCCCATTCTTGTTATGGATTTGCTATCCATGGCATTGATCGCTCAGACAAGATACAAGACATAGAGGCCTTATCTGATTAATGGCCAGTTTCATCTTATCTATTGGTTTCAGGCTTACTATTCACTTTTACATCATTCGGGCCCCGGCCTCCGCTTACTCACTACAGTATGGTCATTGTTACCATATCTAGATGGTTACTCTCACACATCCTTGACATTGTGTTACTTATTGGACTATACTTAGATACTCTGACTCACGCCGCAGCAGTTACCATAGACACCTACTCCGGGTCCGCTTCTGGAGTCAGACCGGAACCGCTCTAGAGTCATCTAGATGACTCGACCTTCTAGTATATATAGGGTACATACATTGCATGTATTCCCCAGATCTAGCAATCACCTTGGTATCCGCCTTTGCTACTTAAGCCTCTCTGCCTAAGCATTGCATGGGTTCGTCAACCATAACAATTCTCTTTTTGTTTTAAACTCTTCCGAAAAAACCTCAATATGTCGGCCGATTTTCAAAAGGAGATGGAGGCGCTGCAGGCTAAGCTCGCGGAGGTGGAGGCAAAAAAGCGAGCAGCGGAGGAGGAGGCTGCGAGGAAGGCTGAGGAGGAGCGGAGAGCGGAGGAAGAGAGGGCTGCGGAGGCGGCGCGGTTAGCAGAGGAGATGCAGGTAGCGGAGGAGATATGGGGTCAGGTTTGGGTGCAGATTCTTCTGTGGGAATATCTTGGAATGTATGTAGAAATGTCGCCCTGGTGTCCTGCAGGTTTGAAGCTTCCGCTGCGGCTGCTGCTGCGCAGGAGTTCTGAGTGTTGCGGGCTGCCATAACTGGAATTTGAAATATGGATAAGCGAGTGGCAGTTTGAATATACTGTTAAGAACTGATCGACAAAATGTCGGAGCTACGTCGGACGCGTCGGAAAGTCGGAGGGTCGAAGCACGTGCAACGTAGGGGCAAGGACTTGGCTTCAACTTGTGTGTTGCGCCCTCGCTAATATGTTGGTGTCCTTATTTTGGAGGATCGGAGGATTGGAGGTCGGAGGTCGGACTCAAGTTAAGAGTCGGAAAGAGGACGGGAGGTATGATGTCGAATCTAAGTTGATATTCAAACTGAAGCTAATACATGATTCTACATAAGTTTAAATACTATGTCGGAGGACGTGTGGCTTCGTCGGAGTCGGATAACGAGTGGCTGTCGGAGATTCTTAACATAAGTAAAATGGTCGGATGTAAGTAATGTATGTAGTAACAAGATTCATAACAGTAAGTATGCATAATAAGTATTAGTCAAAATGTCGGAGGTGTCGGAGGTGTTGGGATTGGTCGGAAATCGTCGGAATGGATCGGAATGTAACAGTAATGGCCATATATTCATCGGAGGAAAAGTATACAGGGAGATCAACTGCCTGAGTAATGACGGAGTTGGACGTTCCATCAAATAATTTAAGTTTGATCGGAGGTATGGAGGTGAAAGGGAGTTTATAGGATGAAGCATAACGGGAGTCAATAAAACAATGAGTAGAGCCGGAGTCCACAAGGGCGGCTATTGGAGAAGAATTGGAGATAAGCGGAGATGTAAGTCGGACACGGAGCGAATTGGGGTCAGAAAGAGCGGAAGCATTGAGTAGAGCGGTAGTACGGATGGGTTCAACGCAGTCCTCAGGCCGTACAGAGTCCTATGGACTGCCCGCTAATTTTTTGTTTTGTCCATGGTCTTGGCTTGGGCAGCGTGCGCCTTAGCCTTAGAGGCGGAGGACGAAGACTTTAGGCAATCTTTCACGACGTGTCCAGCTTTGCCACAAAACATACAGAGGTTGTTGTCAAAACGGCGTTTGCATTCCTCCGGAGTTAGCTTCCCGTCTTTTCTGAGTTTGTCGGAGATGTCAGACTTGGGAGCAGAGGAAGGCTTCAACTGTTTGCCCTGGTTCTGCATCTGCGGTTTGGCTTTGGAGTTTTTATCAGAGTTTGTGGAGGGGGTTTTAGCTTCGGATTTGTTGGAGCGGGATTTCTTGCACTGACGTTCCCAGTGGCAAGCATCAATAGTCTGTGCTAGCTCCCTAAGTGCTGGTAACGTGCTTGGCTTTGCTTGAGTCCCAAGGACATCTTTAATCCGCTCCGCCAACCCGGAGTAGTACCGGTGATGCAGGGCGGAGCTGTCCCAGTGCATTTTGGCAGCAATGCGTGTGAACTCAATATTATACTTGAGAATATATTGATTTTCGCGCATTTTGAGATTGTCCAGAGAGTTGGCAGCATCTGCAACGGGGTCAATGACCCCGAATTCCATGCGGAGTGTGTGGAGGAATGCGGACCAATCTTCGTACCAGTCCGGGGGATTGTCCGGGTCCGGTTCGATGGTGAAATGCTCGAAGTAATCGAGGGCTGTGCCTCGGAGGAAAGAGATGGCGAGAGTGATTTTGGCAGAGTCATCGTCATACTCGGAGTTGTCGTGGAAGAACAATGTGCATTGGAGGATGAACTGGTTCAGTTTCCGGGGATTGGAACCGTCGAAGGTGTCCGGATCCTTAGCCTTTTTGTGATGCTTGTGACCTTTGCTGCATTTGAGTTCATTGGTCATTAAGAGGAAAGCATCTGCAAGGGCTTGTGGGCCAAAAATATTCTGAGGAGATGGGGGTGCAGATTCTATGGGGGAAGTGGGGATCGGAATATTATGCGGAGGTGTGATGGGCCGAAAACCCGGAGGTGTCGGAGTAGTCGGAGTTACAGGGGATAGTTCTGTTAAATGTTGTTCAACATTTTGTAGAACTTGCTGCCTAGAAGTGCCAGCTTCTGTGGCTTTTGCTGTCTTGGTGTTTTGGAGTGCCATGACTAGCAGGAATCCAAAAACGGTTTGAGTTCGAATATACTGTTAAGTGGGTGAAACGTCGGAGCTTCGTCGGAGGAAGTCGGAGGTCGGACATAGGACTGAGACCAGAGCTGAACTCCGGAAATGCGGAGGAACAACGAAGGGGAGGGATGTGGCTTCAATGTACATATGTGTTGCGCCGCCGTTTGTTGGATAAGGTGTCCCAATTTCAGGAGGTCAGAGAAGAGGTCAGAGGTGCGGAGGTCCTCGGAGAGATCTCGGTGAGAGACACATTGACGTGGAAGTGGTCGGACAATGTTGGAGTTGTGACTCAGACACATTACTGAGCTCGTCAAAGGGTAATGATGGAGGAAGAGCAGTAGATGAGGATGTCGTCGGTGTATTGTACCACGGCGAGGATCTCTGGCATGAACGGGGAGTAGAGGAGTCAACTTTGTTGATATTTGAACTGAGGAACTACAGGTATGGTACGAGCTTAAATACCTAAATGTGATTACTTTACGGAGATGGTCGGAGTAGGTCCGGAGTTTGTGGCATAAGTTGCCAGCGACTGTAACGAACATTGGAGATGTCGGTCAACGGACCATGCAGAAAAGGCGATGCATAAGTAAACAGGAATATGAATATGAAATGCATAAATGCATGGAGTTATGAATATGAAATGCAACATGTGGAGATGTGGAGGTAACAGATGTCCAGAATGTCGGAGGACGATCGGAGTGGATCGGAGACTCGGAGACGGATATAACATGTGCCCTGAACCTCTCTTTCAATAAGCCCCTCACCCTTCTTTTTCCAGACCCATTCCTTGCCATCTGACCCAAACCTGTTGATTTTGGTCTCATCTGACCAAATGACCCTCTTCCAGTCCTCCACTGTCCATTCCCTGTGCTTCATAGCAAATGCCAACCGCCAAAGGTCTTTTCTTCTTTGTTACAGCCTTGAATTCATGTTTTCTGAGAACCCTTCTCACAGTTTCTGGGGAGACAGGATTGGAGATGACAGTGTCGATGTGTTTGGTAGCCTGCACAGCATTGGAGGCTCTCTCTGAGGTGATTTGTGAAAGTGTGTTTCGTGTGTTGGTGGGAGAAAGCTTGGATGGACGACCACCAGAAGAGAGATTGCGATGAGGAAGAAGATTCTGAAGCACTCCAGAGACAGTTGGTTGGCTGACACCCAGGTTAGAGGCAATATGACAAGTGGAGTGACCATTGGAGGCCAGAGAAAGAATGTTTTTCTTGTGGGAAGAGGAGATAGGGCGCATGATTAATTATGGAGGCTGTTGATGTTGGATTCTTCTTATACAACTTTCCTTGACAACCCATCAGGGTTCTATTCAAATTCCATCAGTAAGTCATGACAACTGGTTACCATACAACCAGTGAAGCATTTGATTCTGATAATTGCCATAGGTACTCACAAAACTGATTCAATGAGTTGCTGATTTAATTTAATCATATCTCCATGGATTCTGATCTAAATCATATGATTCCTTTATATTCTGAAAGCCCTGAAGTAGGGCCTTCAATTATATACCAAAGGTTTAATTCAATTGGTATTCTTTGCAGAGTTATCTTGAAGGTATTCAAAAAGCAACAAACATTGAATCAGTTTTGTGAGGCACTGTACATTGAGGGCTTGATTGGAGACATTCTCGTGAGAGGCTTGGCAAATGTGCGCCTTGCTTCGCGTCCAAATGGTCCATATGGGGAATAGCCAATGACATTGGATCAAACAGACCGAGATCGAGTTTAATACACCGCGATCAATGTGCATTACATGGCAGACATATTGATATGGATCGGTTGTTGATCAGTTGCTTACTGAGATGACCCTTAATCAAAGCATATGATACCTCGCAGTAACTCATTGGCATCATCGTGAGGTGTATCAATAGACCAAGATAGTGGAATAGTGTCCTCACAAGCATGATAGAGGTAGAATATGGAGAAAAGAACATACCTGTCACATTGTCAACCACATGGGCGCATCAAAACAACTTTAGTGAAGGTCATTTGACTGGATACCATTTATCAATACCACATGCAACCTTTTTCTATATTTATTGCTGCTCATGTATAAAATCTCGTAGTTTTGTCGTAGATAGGTTAGGTTAGATTGTGCCCCAGAATTGATAGCATTTGTCTTGTGCATCTGTCGTCGTTTGCGAGTATCATTGAAGCCTCAAGATCCTTTGGTTTGCATTGGAAGTCAATCCCGATTGTGTTTTGTGTGTTCGAGAACTTGTCAATCATCAAATCGTGTTATCTATCAGTCGTATTGGTCATTGTCGTGTTCATATTCGGTTGAGATCATGTTCGCAAAGTCTTGTTGGTTCGGAAATCACAAACCTCGGTTCATTATCTATTGAGAACTATCTCTAAGTCTTGTTCGAGACTTATCGAGCCATCGCTAAACGAGTTATTCAATTGTTGTTTGGAAGAGTTGCATCCTGAGTGATCCCACTCATCACCCCAAACTATATCAATTGAGAAGTACACATCACGAGACTTGTTCGGTCTTCGTTGTTGTGTTTGGTGTTTGTGTGTGTGATAGAGATATCGCTCGCACTCATCCCCAGACTCACTTCCTTCGTTTCACCATGAATGCATGTGGTGGCCGGAGGTTTGATTGGGATACAATGCAATAATGCGCCAAGCAGTCGGGCAGCCATTCCATGTTGAGGACTTGATTGGCTTGCGCAGGCAAGTCACTTGTCCACCAATCACAGAGATAGCTCTCGACCATGCCGGTCAGATGGCTTGGGTGTGAGCCGGCATCCAGGGTGAGCAACAAGTCCAAGGTGAGAGGTGGTGCATTGGGAGTCTCCAGCCAGTTCCGGGACAGATGCCAGGTAATGACCGGCACATCTACTGCTGGGCCGGATGCCACGGCAATAGCAATGAATTGTAACAAAAACATCTACAAGGCAATCTTATCAGCATGTGTTTATTGTGATGCAGTGGGTGTGACAGTCACAAGTTCATGTCACATGAGTTGGGGGATCTGTTCTTCTTTGGTCCCTGTCATGGCATTGAGCATGGCACAAAAACGCGACTCACAATATGACACAATCTCTTGTGGGTCCACAATAGAAGGAGTGCAGGTGGTTGGGGTGGAGGACATGATGAACAGCACAATAATAATAATGTTGTGGTTGGAGATCAAGTTGATAAATCATGTGATCATGAAAATTTTCTGTTTACTAAAGTTAACACCAATCCATTGCTGGCCAGAGGTTGCCGGCCAAAGGTTGCCGGTAGAACACAATTTGCTGCTTGTGTCTGCATTGTGGGTCATTTACATTGATGGGAACATGATGCTGGTAGAGTTCCGGGTGCCAGTTACTAGTCGGTTGGAGAGCAGATGCCAGTTGAGTCCATCTTACCGGTTTCTGGTGCCAGATGGATACTGTGGCATACATCGTCTGTAAATTTATGCCTTACATACAACTGGACAGGGATGTCAAATCAACTGGGTGGTGTATGATCTATCAACCAGAGCAAATGCTCTGTTGGCATCAGCAGCCAGGATACGCCACATTGCTGACTTCCTGCAAGCATATGCTGCTGGTCCTGCATGGGACACATTCTCCTCCTTCCACTCATTCCACCAACTGGCCTTGAACAGAAAATACCTGACGGTCCACTGGTTTCATATCCAACAAGAACGGTTTCCTCTTCCCAATGAAGTTTCTGGGCCCGGCCATGTAACCAGTGCACACGTTGGACTGGAAAGTGTCATGATACTCAAGGGTCAACAATAGGTTAACACGCACATTCTTGCAATGCCTGTGGGGTGGTTTGGTTCGTAGGCTGCCCAGTCTGCCATATCCATGACAGCCAGAGGTTTGAGGACCCAGGAGTGTTAGGATTTGTCATGAAGAACTCAGTGAGAGACCGATGTCAAGAAATTCAACGGCGGATGACGGCTAGATTCGATTCTCAACTTCACCTTACTTATTATAATATATAGGCCAAACGAGTTGTGGAAAATTAAACAAAATAAAATAAAGCTCTTATGCAATCAACGAATCCCCAAAATCCAACCCTCACAGACCAAACCAGACCAGCCCGGTCAGATCAATCATCAACCAAGGAAACCAGAGTCGAAAGCACCCTCCATCTCCCCAGCTACGTCCTCGAAGGTGGTGGCAGCCATGACAGGAGTAATAGCGGTCGCGGCGGTTGAAAGGGGCGCGGTAGCCGCGGTGATGGTAGCAGTCGCAATCGTGATAGCTGGGGTAGTCGGAAACGCTTTCTTGAAACCGAGGTCGGGGGGGTTGAAATCAAGCCATCGCCGCCATAGTAACCTCCATAGCCGACGTCTCCCGCGTATCGCGCATATCCATCTCCGAAAATCCTCTCTCTGCCATAAGGATTATCACCACCATACCCAGATTCATAACCACCATATCGAACACCGTATTCATCGTCACCGCCATGATCTCCACGACCACGATTGTTGTTATAGCCCTTGTCCTTTCAAGTTCAGACGATGGTCAAGTTGGATTCGACAAGGGAAAGGTGGCTGAACTTACGTTATGGTGGAAGGGAGCGGGTGTAGCCATGACGGCAGCAGTGGCGGCGAGAAGGAGAGAGACAAGTCTTGTGGTAGGATGCATCATGTGTTGAATTTGAAAGGAATGTGGGGTTCGGAAAGAGCGTATGATCCAGATGTTGGATGAGTGCTGGTAAGATAAAGAAGGGAATGAAGATGGGGGAACGGTAGCACGGATCCTTTATAGGCTGGAGGAGGCTGACTGACATTTTGAGGCCCGGCGGATGACAGGAGTGTTAGAGTAGCCTGGTAGCATGGGCGAAAAACTCTGATTCTATAAGTCTGACGAACGGAGTCGGCTGTTCTTTGGGACCTAGAAAATGATGATTGTTGTATTAAAAAGTTGATTGAGAAACCTACAGGTTACTGTTATTTTAAAATGGTTTGAACTTGAGTTGACTCAGGAGTGGAAACACGTCCCGTCACAACATGCGAGTGTGACCATCGTCACGCCCATTGTTCAGACTTTGATTGGCCAAAATTCGAGCCGCTTTGACCATTCTTCGAACGCTTTGGCTCCGCCGAGGATTGTGATAAAGCAGTTTCAATATGTCGACCTCCACAAGAGCCTCACGTTCTGCTTCCTATTCGTGCTCTTCCGACATTTCAAATTCGTCCTCGGTAGATTCGTGCTGTTCAGGTAAGTCTCCATGAAGCCATGGAATAGGATAATGACATTGAGAAACACATGAGTAGATATGTCGACACCTAGCAAGCGCGGGGTCGTCGGGCTCCCAGAAAATGCCACTCGCTCTACCATTCGTCCCTCATTGGAGGATGATATCAAACACAAAATATTCCTCACAGACGTCAGGCTGTTCGTTCAGCACGTGTGGGGCGTAGACGAGACCACCATCGATCTCATCCGAAAGGGGACGTGGACTATCAAACCCGATGCTCTCCAAAGGTACAACGAGAAGACCAACGATGAGACTGAGCTCTACCCCATATTCGTAGAAATCGCGGAAGATCTCATAGCAAAGGTCCGCACATTTGTCAAGCGCACAGGAAAAGGGTCTGTCGTATTCTGGGACAAAGGTGGCACCTGCAAGATCAAGTCACGATTCACGCGCCTGCAACCCGATATGTTGACATTGGCAGAGATGATCGAACGCCCCGTCTGGCTGATGCCGTGGCAGATATTCGAGTTCAAGAAGAAGCGAAGACCGGAAGCAGACCGGAAGCGAGGAGCTATTGCGTCTTCTACGAGCTCTGCTGTGCCTTCGCACTTGAGGGGTGTCAGTTCAAGTGCCCGGTCTTTTGGTAAACCGTCGAAGCAGGTACCCTCGAGTTCGCTGGCCATGAAGCGTCATGCGAAGGCTGCCGTTAGCGCGGAACCCGTCCGCCGCCGGAGCGCGAGGATCGCCGCAGGCAGCGCATCTACCAGCCGTGGTACCCGAACCTCCAGTGGCAGTGGCGCAGGTGCTTTTGGCGTCCTCCCACCGCCTCAAACCACGAGTCAGAAGCGCAAAAATAACGACGACGGCGGCAGTCAACGTCCAGCAAAACGCAGAAACATAGGCTACACCCAGGGCGAGCTGCAACTCGCCACGTACGCGCTGGAATGCATGACCAGCTCCACCCGCCTTTACACGTCAGGCATCTTCATCGACCGGACGTTTTTATCCTTGTGGTACTACGACAGCGCGTGCATCGTCCGCACTCTAGCCTTCAATTTTGCCGAGTTCCCCACTGCTCTCGCGCTAGTCGTCTACGCTCTCAGCGCCTGCGATCGCAAACACGCTGGCTTCGACCCTTGTATGGAGATAGGTACCGCTCCCGATGACGCTTCGAAAGGCGCGGGGCTTCCCCACATCGTCGGTTCCTGCATGACATTTCCGCTGCGCGACGGTTCTGGACGATCTGTGTCGTGGACCATCCAGAAAATCTTGTTTGAGTACCACGGCCTTATCGGTCGAGCGACGAAGGTCTACTCCGCATTGCCAGATGGGGGTACAGAGCCTGAGGCCCTCAAAATCAGCTGGCCGCTTGTGTCACGCCAAAAGGAAGCGGTCATCATCAAGAAGGTCGTTGACGCCCTTCCGGGTTGGAGGGACCATCTTCCTGAAATCACGTTCTCCGCCACATACAACGCCGAGTTTTTGGACCTCCCTCGCGTTGAGCTCTTGAAATCAGTTTCAGCGACTGAATTTGAAGATCGCGAACTGCATGCGATAGCAATGAAACTGTACAAGAAATTGTGGGAAGTGGATGACGTCCAAGAGTTCAAGAGAGCTTTCGTCGATTGTGTGGAATGTGGGTTTTCGTTGCTCTTTCTTCTTTCTTATATGCTAACACGTTCCCTCTAGGTCACTACCATGCATATACCGTAGCCAAGGTGCTTCACCGAGATCTCAGCGAGAACAACCTCATGTTCAAGCGCAAAGAAGGCGAGGTCAAGGGCATCGTCAACGATTGGGACATGGCTTCAGTCTTGAATGATGCCGGTGAAGTCCCTACTTCCGCAGCAAAGCACAGAACAGGGACTGTTCCATTCATGGCGCGCGATCTCCTGGTGGAGAACCCTCCGCCTCATCTCTACCGCCATGATTTGGAGTCATTCTTCTTCGTGCTTGTTTGGGCCGCGATTCACTATGATCTCAAGAATAAAACTCGGCTGGACACCGTCAAGCGTCTCGAGAACTGGAATTCCGAGCTCTCCCTAGCCCTTGATGTGAAGTCCGCATTCGTTATCAGCATGCAAACGTCTGATGAGGTGCTTGATTTAATTCGGGAGGAAATGCGGGAGCTCCTCGAATGGATAGAGCCCCTCTTGGATCTTTTTCGTGCAGCAACGTTATCGCGGCCGAAGAGAAGGGATGTCGTAGCGCTTGTGGAGTACGATGACGCGACCTATGGCGGTCATCTTACATTCCACACCTTTATGGCAGCTATCAATCAGTCTTCGTAGCTGCTGAAATAGGGACCATCGATACCCCATTACATATATTAAATACCATTGTACTAGTATATCATCTATATGACATACATAGAATACCCTCTCACCTAGCTTCTCGTATTTGTTATGTATTACCTCGCCGTACTCTGGAAGACCTGAATGTGATGCAAATCACACTCATCGAACCCCTGGCACCTAGTGTTCCCACATACCCAGGCTGGGACGACATTTGATGCGCGCGTGATGAACATCGGAATCAAACTACTGTGACAGTGAGTCACCCCGATTACGACTTGGAACCAGATGCCCTTTTTTGTTTTTTCATTGCACATGCACCAGTCTAATTATTCAAGGTATACTAGTACATAGGTTGGTGACTGCAGTTGGGTCAGGGATATGGATCTCATTGCTGTGCGGGAATTTCATATAAAAATAGTATATTGACAAACTACAGGTATAGAAGTGATATTTCTGAACTTTATGATTGAGCACCCCACTAAGCACATTAGAATACTGTATCATTTCAACCAAGTGTTCATGCCCTGTGACACGTGACACCAAGTGTTCACTGGAACAGGTGTTCACTGCTTATAAATATTACCAAATATGGTATTTTTGATCGAATCCGAGGGCCTCTGAGGCCAAAAGTCGGTCAAAATGGCTGATTTTAGGGCCTGTGATGTGTGACACATACCCAAAGTGTTCAGTACTCAGTTCACGGCCCTCTGTGATGCGTGATGTGAACACTTGGTCGAAATGGTACAGTATAGCTAAATAAAGCCAACTGATCACCTGATGTACCCACAATACCCCTCTAATTAGAGGTACATAATATACTAGAGTGCTGACTTTGTCAGCCAAACCCTTGCTTGGAAATAGTCGGAGTCCATTCATTCAGGTAGGTATTGTACATCAGTTGGTGTAATAGCAATCAGGCCATAGAGGTACACTGCCTCACAAAACTGATTCAATGTTTGTTGCTTTTTGAATACCTTCAAGATAACTCTGCAAAGAATACCAATTGAATTAAACCTTTGGTATATAATTGAAAGCCCTACTTCAGGGCTTTCAGAATATAAAGGAATCATATGATTTAGATCAGAATCCATGGAGATATGACTAAATTAAATCAGCAACTCATTGAATCAGTTTTGTGAGTACCTGTGGCAATTATCAGAATCAAATGCTTCACTGGTTGTATGGTAACCAGTTGTCATGACTTACTGATGGAACTTGAATAGAACCCTGATGGGTTGTCAAGGAAAGTTGTATAAGAAGAATCCAACATCAACAGCCTCCATAATTAATCATGCGCCCTATCTCCTCTTCCCACAAGGAAAACATTCTTTCTCTGGCCTCCAATGGTCACTCCACTTGTCATATTGCCTCTAACCTGGGTGTCAGCCAACCAACTGTCTCTGGAGTGCTTCAGAATCTTCTTCCTCATCGCAATCTCTCTTCTGGTGGTCATCCATCCAAGCTTTCTCCCACCAACACACGAAACACACTTTCACAAATCACCCTCAGTAAAAAGGCCGTGTAGGCAATGTGTCGTGTGAATGTCAGGATGTGCAGATTCATGCGGATTCAGCGCTTTTTCGAAAATTTACATGACAATTACCTGCAATTTGCCCACTGTTGTCATCAATGCATGTCCTCATGACAGTGGGCAAATTGCAGGTAAATTGTCATGTGAGTGCAGATCTGTGCGGATTCTGCTGTTTTTCGGGGATTTACATGCATCAAAACCTTCTCACCTGCATTTTGCCCAAATTTTGCCTACCCGGCCTTTTTACTGAGAATCACCTCAGAGAGAGCCTCCAATGCTGTGCAGGCTACCAAACACATCGACACTGTCATCTCCAATCCTGTCTCCCCAGAAACTGTGAGAAGGGTTCTCAGAAAACATGAATTCAAGGCTGTAACAAAGAAGAAAAGACCTTTCTTAAAGGCCATACATCGGAAGAGGCGGTTGGCATTTGCTATGAAGCACAGGGAATGGACAGTGGAGGACTGGAAGAGGGTCATTTGGTCATGTTATGCTTAACAAACCGTTCCAAGGTTCGGGCAGAGTATGCAGGAAAGGGGAAAGGCGAAGAGCAAAGTGATTGCTAAATCTAAGGAATCTACTATAGTACAAGAGGTTTATATAGGTACTGACTATAGGCGGTAGCGGATAAGTCAGTACTGCGGAAGGCTATGTACAGTGAGTAAGCTGACTGCGGAAAGCGAGTCAGCGCGGGAGCAAAGTATACTAAAGGGGATGACGATGTAATGTAATGAGTCAGACTGGAAATCGAAGGTTGCGAAAGTAGACATTAGACATAGTAAGTTCGTAAGAGGGCGCCAAGTCGGGCCGATAAGTAAAAGATATGACGTGGTCCTCATACCGTAGAGTCTGTAACATGTTCCCCTCTCCAAGCTCTGTGTGTTGAAACTTTTCCATCACATAGATTAGATTAGATTAGATTATATCACGTGACCTTAGACATCTTCGATTACATACTTGTTTGGTTGGTACAAACAGTAGTACGGTATATAAGACCAGGAAACTGTCAATACCAACAAGTTGTCTCTTGACTCTTAACCAGCTCCATTGCTCTTATCAGCCTCAACCGCTCTCACCAGCCTCACCCTCCCAAACCATGTAAGTGGCTAGAATGGTTAAGTAGAGTACTTCCACACTGTAGCTGTGTTGCTCAGTACACCTGTGGCTAGCGCCCAGGTGGAACTTCAACACTGTGTCCTCACAGAGTCACTGTCCCCATCCCTCATTGTTGCCGGGATCGGACCAGTTCGGACTTTCCTTGAGGCTCCAATCATATATCAACTCCTCGTTGATAGCTACGGCGAGTTCGAGGCCTTTGATACAGTGCCTCACAAAACTGATTCAATGTTTGCTACTTTGTGAATACCTTCAAACAAACCCAAACCATAATATTTCCTCCCCCAAACTTGACTGTGCCCTGAACCTCTCTTTCAATAAGCCCCTCACCCTTCTTTTTCCAGACCCATTCCTTGCCATCTGACCCAAACCTGTTGATTTGGGTCTCATCTGACCTGTTATGGACTCTACGGTATGAGGACCACGTCATATCTTTTACTTATCGGCCCGACTCGGCGCCCTCTTATGAACTCACTATGTCTAATGTCTACTTTCACAACCTTCGATTCCCAGTCTGACTCATTACATTACTTCATCATCCCCTTTAGTATACTTTGCTCCCGCGCTGACTCGCTTTCCGCAGTCAGCTTACTCACTGTACATAGCCTTCCGCAGTCACCTTACTCATGCGCACTGCCTTCCGCAGTACTGACTTATCCGCTACCGCCTATAGTCAGTACCTATATAAACCTCTTGTACTATAGTAGATTCCTTAGATTTAGCAATCACTTTGCTCTTCACCTTTCCACTTTCCTGCATACTCTGCCCGAACCTTGGAACAGTTTGTTAAGCATAACAAGTTGCTAAATCTCGTTAGGTTCACCCAGAGCGAAGAGAGCAACTACCAGACGAGTCAAGACGTCGCGCTTCTTTGAAGACTTCACCAGTAACCCATTCAGCATGCCAGAAGCCCGACAGGAGGAGCTAAGTCCTCGAGACAGTATCGATTTTACGCTTATCCAGCAGTACATCGAATCGGAGATCCGTCGCATCTTACAGCAGGTGCTTGACGAAGAACTAGATAACGACGAGCATCGCCCCCACGGCGAGATAGCATAGAGCATCCATCTTGTTCGGCAACACCAGATCGCACGTTACAACGCCCAACAGAACGAACTTGAAAGCTTTTGCGTTCAAGAAGGACCTCAGACAGGTCGGATCACAGAGATCAGAGAGTTTATCGGTGTCGAGACAACCGTTATCAGAAGATTGATTAGGACGCTCACATTGAGACGTCCCAGAGCCACATCATCACGTCTTACTCGAAGCAGCAGATCTACGCCCACTTCACCACCGAAGAACAACAGACCAAGTACAACCGTTGGGCACAAAACGAGAGACTTGACCCCTTCTCGCGACCAACAGACACACAGGAACAGAGATTCCTTAGAGATTTACAGAGGAAATACTCTGAACATTTTGCCACCGATTCTGCCGATGAGTCCCCTGATGAATTTACTTTTGACTCCACACAGTCAGATATCGAACAGACGCCTAGAACAGGGACTCATTTTCAATCCCTACCTGTATCCCGAACCCCATCTTCATCCCAACAACCCGACCCCTCTTCTCCTCCGCAGACTCTAGACATGGCAGAAGCTCCGGCTGTACAAACAATGGATACATCCAAGATCATCAAGGATCCTGGGATGTTCAAGGACAGATACACCTTTGACAAGTGGTGGAAAGCCACCAAACTATACATCAGGTTCCAAAAGAGCCTCACAGATGATCAGAAGATTCTTGCGGTGCTATCCTGCATGATGGAAGGGTCCGGCAGACACTGGGCCAGTAACAAATTACAGTAGACGCTCTTGCTGTTGACAATGAGAACATCACCTGGCTAGGTTTTTCCGATGATATCGCCACACGATTCTCCATCGCCAACAAATCGGTCGCTGCCAAAGCCAGACTCGAAGTCCTGAAACAAGAGAAATGCACCGTTGATGAATTCTTAGATGAATTTGAAGAACTCTTGAAACTGTCAAACCTTGGCGAAGAAACTGGGAAATACATCCTAGAGAAGAACATCAACCACAGAATCTCTGAACAAGTGGCTAGTGATGGCAAGATGTACTCCAAGTACGCAAAGGAAATCCGAAACAAGGGACAACAGATGGAAGGACATGCACTGGTCATCCAAGGTGGCGGCAACATGCACACTGGATCGGGTACCACTTATGGTGGTCAGAGCAAAGCCATGGAGATTGACAAAGCAGGAGTAGCCCATTGCTACAACTGTCAACGCTTCGGTCACCTGGCTAAAGACTGTAGTGCTCCAAAGAAGAAAGATGGTCACAAGTGTTTCAACTGCAACCAAGAAGGCCATATTGTGTGCAACTGCCGCAAGCTGAAGAAGAACTCTGGAAGGGTTAGGAAGGTGTCCAAAGAAGATGCTGAGAATGATGAAACCACAATCTTAGAAGCCGACGAGAAGGATTTTCCCGAAGGGTCCGATTAAACAACGCTAAGTTGCGACCCTTATCTATTAAACGGACTTGCTTGCCTTGTATGACTGCAGACAATAGAACCTATGTCATCCCTGCCAAGCGAGCCACTGCGTCGACTAAGATTGTGAAGGGAGATAAACCTCCGAAAAGATGAGAGATCAGGCTGTTAGCTCAGCTCAAAACACGATGAGGACCAAAGGTTATCCGACCTGAGGTTGACAGCGGATGTGAATGCACATGCATCCATCCCAGAATAGTACGCGAACAGAACCTCCCCACGTGAGGAATACCGCCCATAGCAATTCTAAATGCGGATGGATCACCAAATTGACAACAGAAAGCGAGCCAACTTGCCGAAGTCAAACTGGATTTGGGAGCACATCAGGAAACCATGGAAGCAATGGTACTGGACATTGGGAGAACGGACATGCTCTTGGGACATGACTGGTTGGTACACCACAACCCCACAATCAATTGGACAACCGGCATGGTAACATTTAACCGGTGCCCAACAACGTGTCGAACCAAACACTCGGATTTCAGGATTAACCTTAATGGTCGCAAACACCGGGTTCACATGGTTGAGGTGCGCGACAAAGATGCACCCAAAAAGTCGGATCAGAAATGGAAGCCTGGAGACCCTATTTTGGAAGCTATCACTCCCACACCACCTCCCACGACCAAACGACCCTCATATGTTGAACGATTTGCTCATCTCTTCGAAAAAGAGAACTTTGATAAGATCCCAAAGGAGAGGGAATGGGACCATGGTATCGAACTTACACCGGACGCACCAAAGGAACTAGGGGGAAATACATATCCTATGACACAAAAGGAACAAGAGGAGCTGGACGCATTCATCAATGAGGGTCTAGCAACAGGAAATATCTGCCCGTCCAAATCCTTATGCCTCCCCTTGCTTCTTCATCAACAAAAAGGATGGTTCCAAATGATTGGTACAAGATTACCACATGGTCAATAAATTCACGGTCAAAGACAAGTTCCCACTCCCATGAATATCCGATCTCTTGGACATGCTGAAAGGTGCAGTCTACTTCAATAAGATGGACATCATGTGGGGCTATAACAATGTCCGGATTAAGGAGGGCAATGAATGAGAAGCTGCCTTCCTCACCAGGATTGTTCGAACCATTGGTCATGTTTTTTGGTCTTTGCAACTCCCCAGGAACTTTCTCTCAAACGATGGCTAGTCTATTCTGGGACCAGATCTGCCAACGTATCTGTGTGATCTACATGGATGACATCGTGGTTATCAGTAAAACCAAGGAAGAACTTGCGCAAAACACCAAAGAAATCCTACAGATCCTATCGGACAATGATTTGTTCCTAAAGGAGAAGAAGTGTTTATGGGAAGTAACGAAATGTCCTATATTGGGATATGTGGTTGGTGAGGGACGTGTTGAGATGGAAACTGAGAAGGTGGATACAATTCGAAACTGGCAAGCACCCACATCAAAAAAGGAAGTTCAGAAGTTCCTTGGATTTGCTAACTTCTATCGACGCTTTATTGAAGGGTATTCAAACATCACAAAACCTCTCACCACGCTCACAGGCGGTACGGCATTTACTTGGGGACCAACAGAGCAACAAGCTTTTGAAGGTCTCATACGGGCAATTACATTGGCACCAGTCTTGGCATTACCAAAACCAGAGGGACAGTTCAGGGTTGAAACCGATGCATCGGGCTATGCAATTGGAGCAGTACTCTCTCAGAAGCAAGACGACAACCGAATAGAATTACGAGATATATGACAAGGAACTCCTGGTGGTCATGGAAGCATTAAAAGATTGGAGACACTATCTGCTCGAAGCCAGGGAATGTTTCGAAACCTTGACCGATCACAAGAACCTGGAATATTTCCGTCGTCCTCAGGACCTGAATAAGTTTCAACATAGTATATGTACAGTATATGTAGACTAAAGTGGTTGTAGGAAGGAGGAAGTAAGGAAATCTTGTTTTTTGTGTTTGAGGAAACCCATGATGCACTGTTGCATCATGATTTTGACTATGTTTGATGTATAATTTTGGAATACAGGCTCTCTACTATACATTCATGTATCCAACTGTATATTTACTTCTTATAGGTTCCTACACATCTCTACATAAGTTAGCAAATACATCTGCAACCTGTGATGCCACAGTTTGGGCATCGAGGCCTTGAGTTTCATTGCTTGGCATTGACTGCCAAGCACTCTTGGCAATTGCTGAAAGTTGAACCAATAATTTTGACAGGCAATGAACATTCCCACAGTTTTTTTATCCCCCACCTCCACTCCATCTGGCCACCACTTCTGCCCAACGGCCACCACTCATGCCCAACAACTTGAGTTCTCACACCCAACATGCCAAATGGCCCCACCTAATGCCCAATGGTCCTCTCTAACGCCCAGCCACTCTTTCTATGCCCAACAGCCCACTCTGGGCCTCAACTCACGCCCAATGCCCTTTACTCATGCCCAATGCCCAAGTTGTGGCCAATGGCCCGCTATTGCCTCCTCTAGCATCCAATGGCCTACTTTCACAGACAACGGCCTCCGTTCATGCCCAACGCCTCCACCCACACTCAACGGCCCCTCCTGTACCCAACAGCCCCCTCTCATGCCCAACGGCCTCAACTCACCCCCAATGCCACTCCACCCATGCCCAATGGCCTCTGTTCACACCCAATGCCTCCACCCATGCCCAACGGCGTTGACTTGCATCCAACGGCCCCCTTTCGTGCCAAACAGCCTCCAGTGCCACTCACGCCCAATGGCATCCACCCATGCCCAATGCCCCCTATCGTGCCCAACAGCAGCTGAATCACACCCAAAGCCACCAAATCATGCCCAACAGCGCCGACTCACACCCAACATGTCGAACAGCCTCCGTTCATGCCCAACGGCTACCACTCCCATAGGTATATATATTTAGCCACCATGTATAATTAATCGACCCACCAAACCAGTTCTGACCAATGCAGACCGGTTCGGTCCACCGTCCATGGGTCCAATGGTCTGGTCCTGAGTGGTCCAGTCCAGTTTTTTGCCCTTTTGTCATATATGAAGACCAGTCTCGGTCTCGGTCTATGCCCCTCAGAGGCAAAAAACTGAACTGAACCGAATCCTCGAGAATACTGTTGGTGATGTCGATGTGCTGACAACTTGTACATCACTTGCATGTGGGGTGGGGTGGTGTCCCACCTATATACTTGGCTTTTATATTTCTTTTTTACTTTGAATATTGAAAGATTGTGGTTAGCAATCTCAAATGGGGGTATGTTATGGAGACATACTATACTTAGATGACAGACCTATATTTATATCATGGGCACTTATATAATAGTAGTTCTTTTCTTCTTGCTACGTGTACATAGTGCTACCTATAAACTGGTCGAGCTCTGTTGTGCCCTGCAAGCAAGTCTAGACTCCACAAGCATAACAACTGTTATAGTTTTCAATCATTTTTACAAGAGTTTATATCCAAAATGCTTGAGAAACATGTTATTGATAACAAATTGAGTATATTTACAAGTTTCTGATTGGAAAAAACAGGCTTTTGGTTGGTTTATAAATGGTTGAGGATTTTACCAGTTTAAACCAGTCTTTACCAGTCCAGTTTTGTCAGACTTTGAGAAAAAAAAATGAACTGCCAGTCTCCAGTTCATCTATTTTTTGGTCAAAAAACCGGACTGGACTGAACCCTTGAACACTATGCTCAAGTACCATACAGGTATTCTCGTTCACAGGTACTTGAATATACAGTTGTCTTGTACAGACCTCTGAGCTACCCTTGTTCACAGGTGAGGGCTCCGCAATTCTTTCCTTGAGAACAACATCATCGCATTTTCATACATATGGTGCAAACCACTTAGTCACTGCTACTTTGTGACAGCCACCAAATTGGGGTCCAGTCAACTGAACATCGGTAGAGGTGGCCAGCGGCCACATCAGGCAGTTAGATTTTTGTGCTTTGTGATAGATAATGATAAGGGCCTTTGTTGCCAGTGCTTTACAATGTACAATACCAGTCAATGCCCCCAAAAAAGTATCTCAAGGAAGCTGCAGCATGAGCTCAGGACTGTTATGCTTAACAAACTGTTCCAAGGTTCGGGCAGAGTTTGCAGGAAAGTGGAAAGGCAAAGAGCAAAGTGATTGCTAAATCTAAGGAATCTACTACAGTACAAGAGGTTTATATAGGTACTGACTATAGGCGGTAGCGGATGAGTCAGTACTGCGGAAGGCAGTGCGCATGAGTAAGGCGACTGCGGAAGGCTATGTACAGTGAGTAAGCTGACTGCAGAAAGCGAGTCAGCGTGGGAGCAAAGTATACTAAAGGGGATGACAAAGTAATGTAATGAGTCAGACGGGGAATCGAAGGTTGCAAAAGTAGACATTAGACATAGTAAGTTCGTAAGAGGGCGCTGAGTCGGGCCGATAAGCAAAAGATATGATGTGGTCCTCATACCGTAGAGTCCGTAACATGTTCCCCTCTCCAATCCCTGTGTCCTCACAGAGTCACTGTCCCCATCCCTCGTTATTGTTGGGATCAGACCAGTTCGGACTCTCCTTGAGGCTCCAATCATATATCAACTCCTCATTGATGGCTACGGCGAGTTCGAGGCCTTTGATGGCCAGCTGAATGCGTCGATTTTCGATGATGAGGGTGCTGGTGTAATTCCCGAGAATTTGTTTCTCTTCAGGAGTCGGGGCGATGGGGAGATTGGACAATGAATGAAGTCAGATATTCATCTGGCAATGAAGGAGGTTGGTGAGGGAAGTTTCAAGGGCATGGATTTGGTCTCTCGTGGAGAGCGCTTCGTTCATAAGGACGGCGATGGCGGGGTTGATGTCGGTGGTGGAGGTGGAGGTGACGATGGTATTTGACATGGCGGTGAGGATGGTTGAGAGATAAAAGAAGAATGGGGTGGCTATATTGGGCAGGGAAAAGACTAGAGCGGAAAACTCGGTGTGTGGTTGACTGATGAGGTCGATACTGCCGTGGGTTTTGAGAACTCATCTTTTATTGTGGACAAGACAGGTTCTGCCGATGGAAATCACGGATCAAATCTTGAGTGTTCTGAACATTAGCTCGAGGTTCCCATGTGTTCTCTTCTGGACCATATCCTTCCCACTGGACGAGGTACTGGATCTTTCTGCAGAACTTTCGAGAGTCTAGGATCGTAGACACATGGTATTCTCATCCTTCAACGATGATCAGATCAGGGGCTGGTTTCTTTTTCTGGATGGCGTACTTCGGAGTTTCATATGGTGACAACAGGGTCTTGTTGAACACAGGGTGAATCATCTTCCAAGTCTTTGGAAGATCAAGAAGGTACATGCTAGCTCCTTTCTTCTCTAGGACTTTGAATGGTGCAAGTCGGAGTGCATCAAGTTTCTTTGAGGGGCGATCGGTCCTGCTGTTAGTCCCTTCCAGCCACACCTTGTCTCCGATATGGTAGTCCCGAGATGGACTTTGCCATGTGTCAACTGTCTTCTTCATCTGATCCTGTGCTTGTTTCAGCGCGGCATTGGCTTCTTCTTGTGCCTGTTTAAGTTTTTTCAAGAAGTCATTGGCAGCCGGATTGGTATCTTCTAACACGAGCTCTCCCTTCCACGGATGTAAACTGTAGTTGAGGTAGAATGGGGTGTGCTTTGTTGCCTGATGTTCTTTGTCATTGTACTGGAACTCTGTGATTGCGATCCATTCAGCCCAATCATCCTGTAGATGGTTGACAAAGTTTTGTAAGAACACTTCTGTAAGGGCGATCTTACGATCCAAGACTCAAACTCAGATACTTGCAAGGGAGATCCGAAGTTTAGATTGAGCAGTCTGATAAGTAATACAACACACACCTTGCAAGGGAGATCCAAAGAGAAAGTTCTAAGGATTCCCCTGCAAGCTAGCGAGATAAATAGTAAAATGAGATATGAAATAAGAGATAAAACGAGACGCATGAATGATGAGCAATGATTGGGAGTAGCGATGAAGGATGAATGGAAACAAGATGAATGATAGTACCTGTGATCCGATGTGCAGAGTAGCGGATGGGGGCGGAGTTGTCGGATGTGGAGAGGCGGATAAGATGTCGGAGACAGTGGATACGATTGGAGGACGTCGGAGATGGTGGAATAGAAAGGAAAGGAAGAAAGTAAAGGAAAAGTGAAAAGTGAAAGTGGTTGCCCTTACATCACCCCCCCTTCAAGGCACGGCGTCTCGATGTGTCAGGTGAAACGAGTCGAATATTGCGGCGGCGATCCGCCACAGAGCTCCCAGATGACGTCGGTAGAAGTCGCGGACTAGGCGCGGAGCGTGGACATTGTCTTCTGCTTCCCAGGAATTCTCTTCGTAGCTATATCCCTTCCATTTGACCAAGAATTGAAGCTTGCCTCGATGCAGTCGGCTGTCCAAGAGGTTTTCAACATCGTACTCTAATTCTTCTCTGATTACCGTCGGAGGTGGAGGAGAGCGGACTTGGCGTCGGAAAGGGTCGTCGGGAGCTAGTGAAAGTTTGACGACATGGAATACTGGGTGAACGCGGGACATGGAAGGGGGAAGGCAAAGTTCATAGGCATGTGTTCCGACAGGTCGGACCACTGGGAAAGGGCCTATGTATCGATGTGCAAGCTTTTTTGTGGGTCGGGTGGTTTTGAGGTCTGATGAGTCTAAAAAGATCTTGTCCCCCGGGCGGAATGTCGGAGTGGTGCTCCGATGTTGGTTGTAGTATTGCGCCATGTCATCTTTTGCCTTTGTCAGTGCTGCGCGAGCCTCCTCTAGAGCGGACTTCATCTGCTGGCTGAAATTTGCTACTGCCTCGATCTCTGTCTGCTTCTCGCGAGGTTCGAATCCCATGCGTGGATGGCGGCCGGTGTCAATGTAGAATGGAGTTTGACGTGTCAATGCATGAACATGGTTGTTGTATGCAAATTCAGCCATCGGAAGCCATTCATCCCAATCGTCTTGACGTTCATTGACGAATAGGCGAAGGTATTGTTCCAATCCTTGATTGACCCGCTCCGTCTGTCCATCTGACTGCGGATGGTAGGCTGTCGAGGCAGCAACCTTAATGTTAAGCAGCCTGTATAGTTCGCGCATGAACTTGGCGACAAACTGTGGTCCTCGGTCGGAGACAATGGCCTCCGGTAGTCCGTGGAGTTTCCAGACATTTTGAACATAGGAGCGTGCAGTCCTGAGTGTGGAGATGTCGGAGTGCATCGGGATGAAGTGTCCCCGCTTCCCTACTGAGTCCACTATGACCATGATAGCGTCGTAGCCATGGGCTTCTGGTAGTTCAGTAATGAAGTCAACACTGGTTACTTGCCATCGCTCCGTGGGGACCGGTAGTGGATTGAGCTCTCCAGAGGGCGGAGTACGTCGGACCTTGGTGCGGAGGCAAGGGTCGCATGTCTTGCAATATTGACCTATTAAACGAGACATGTGTGGCCACCAGTAATTGCGCGACACCAGTTCCAAGGTTTTCCACCGTCCAGGATGTCCGGCCACCGGAGTGTCATGGTGTTGTGTGAGGATCCGATGATGCAGTTTGGGATTGTTAGGAACATAGATACGATCCCTGAAGTAGAGCAAACCTTCCGCTTGCCTCCACTCCGCACTATGGACGGACCCCCCTCCAACGGTCGGAAGGGATTTGACAACCTCCGCCACACTATCTTCCAGTAACCCCTCTCGGATTTCCTGTCGGACCTGGCAGAGGACGTCGTGTTCTTCCCCTTGAACAGTTACCCCCCGCATTGCTCACACTGCAAACAATTCTGGTCGAAGAAGGATGATGTTTTCATTGTCCCGCGATCCGTCTCCGTGGTCCGCTCATTGGGACAAAGCGTCGGACTTGCCCATTGACTTGCCAGGTCGATGGTGCATTTTGAAATCAAAACAAGCGAGGTATAAGGACCATCTAGCCTGTTGTCGATTTAGTTTTTGAGCTGTCATGAAATACTCAAGATTTTTGTGGTCCGTCCAAATCTCCACTGTCTTCTCCACTCCTCCAATGCGCGGACCACTGCCAACATCTCCTTGTCATAGATCTCATAGTTGCATTCCACCGGACTAAGGCTTTTGGAATAGAATGCGACAGGGTGCCACTTACCGTCCTCTGTTGGTTGGGACAGTACTGCTCCGGTTGCAAAGTCCGAGCTATCCGCTTCTATCCACCACTTCTTTTCATGATCAGCTAAGACCAGGATCGGAGCGGATGTAATCCTCCGCTTCAACTCCGCAAATGCGGACACTTCTCCCTCCTTCCAAGACCAGAGGTGCCCTTTCTTCGTGAGCTCGAAAAGAGGGCGCGCGATGTCCAAAAACCCTTCAATAAAACGGCGATAGAAGTTAGTGAATCCTAGAAAGGACTGTACTTCTCGGACATTTGTCGGAGCAGGCCACTCTGCGACCCCCGCTACCTTCACCAGATCCATCTCTACGTGTCCTTGTTCAATAATAAGGCCTAGGTATTCAATGTGCATTTGTTCAAACTCACATTTCTCTGGTTTTAGATAGAGTTTGTGTTCGCGAAGTCGTTCCAGTACGATCCGTGTGACTCTCCGATGCTCCGCAAGGGTCTCCGTGAAGATGAGTATGTCGTCGAGGTAAACACAGACTACACCTTCAGTGATAAGGTCCTGAAAGATCTCGTTCATCATAGTCTGGAATGTGGATGGACTATTAGTGAGGCCGAAGAACATCACCAATGGTTCATAGAGTCCGCAATTGGTCCGAAAAGCAGCCTTCCACTCATCTCCGGGTTTTATCTGCACATTGTTGTAGCCCCAGCGGATGTCGAGCTTGGTGAAGTATTGAGCGCATTGAAGTTTATTGATCAGTTCGGATATGAGCGGAAGTGGATACTTGTTTTTGATAGTTTTGGAGTTGAGTGACCGGTAGTCTTGTACAAGACGAAGCGAGCCATCCTTCTTCTTGATGTAGAATACCAGAGATGCCATCGGAGACTTGGAAGGGCGGATCCGACCAGTTGCAAGGTTTTCCTCCAAAAACGCGTCGAGTTCCTTCTGTTCGTTCGGAGCAAGCGGATATACCTTACACCCCGCCGGAGAGGCGTCCGGAACAAGTTCAATGGCGTGGTCCCAAGTCCGCTCTTCCGGTAAGGTGTCAAAAGAGGTCTTTGAGAATACGTCTTCGAAGTCAAACAAGTGGTCTGGTACAGAGTCACGGAAAGATTTAGGTTTTTGGTTACTGAGGAATGCCTCCAATAGGCGTTGCGAGATATTGGATGAAGCGCAGATGAACTCTGCCTCCGCGGGTACTGTTCCGACAAAAAGGCGATCTCCCTCCTCAAACTCATCCTCTTCCTCATCATCTTCCGCTAACTCCTCCAGTTCCTCTCCTTCTGTGACATCCTCCACCCATGGGCCACGTGGAGCCTCCTCCTCTAGACCGGACATCGGAGTGGAACCCATCCGACAGGCTCGGATGCAGACTTGTTCAAACTTCCGCTCCTTCCGCTCTTGGGCTGCCTCCTGGTGGCATGTCCGACATTGTGCAGGACACCGGCTCATCTTCACTTCCCCTGATGTCCAATCTATCTCGGGGTTGTGTTCTTTGAGCCAAGTGAAGCCTAACACAATTTCTTGTTTTCCCAAACTTGTGACTGCAAGCTGGGTCCGTTCCGAGTGATCCCGATAGCGGAGTACTATATCCAACACCTCTGTTATTGCTCCAGCCTCATTTGGAGTTCCGTTGATGTTGTATACCAGAATTGCGCGTTGTAGTTTTCGAGTAGAGAGTCGATGTTTCTCAACCAGAGTGCGTTCAATAAACCACCCTGTTGCCCCGCTGTCGAGTAAGGCCTTTTGTGATAGTGTGTCTTTGGTGTCGGTAGTTTCAAGAACTATGTCTAGTTCAATAGAATTGTCGGAGTGAGCAGAGGCGAGGACATATTGTTTTGGAAGCCGACGCTCCCATTTAGAGAGGCGAAGGCGGATGGGATTTGCGGAGTTGGGTGCGACTATGGGATCGTTTGCAGGCTTAGAGATGGAGGGTATAGGATCATATTGTTCCATAAATAAGGCAGCATAATGATTTTTAGCAGACAATGAGGGCGCACTGTTCACTCGCTGTGGGGAGGAAAATCCTCCTGTCCTTCCTCCGACTCCGCAGACTCCGTGGGTAGAACGGAGTTGCCTTCCGCTGCATCCTTGACCACGAGTTGTTCCATAACAAACTCATCCTGCTCCTCCGTTGTCATGAAGCAAACGTCGAAGCAAAGGGGGCATTCACGACTAAAGTGACCTGTTTTGTTACATCTGAAGCATGCATTGGCATTCTTGCCTTTGACGCGTGTCATAACCATACGATTCACATCCGACTTATCCGACGACTCTGACATTTCATCCGCTCCGACATCCGCTCCAACAACATTCTATTTATATTGAATATACTACTACTACGTAACATTTCAACCATATTTACAAGTAGACATATGTTGTTCACTTTTCATTTGCTACTCTCCGTACTCCGAATGTTCCGATGGTCAACTCCGATATCTGCACATCACTTATAGTAATGCTGATCATTCTAGTCTACTATAAATAGTGTACAAACCTGTCGTAGAACCTCAGTTCAAATATCATATGTTATACCTCATTCGCATCCGTCTCTACTTGCCTTTGAGCATTCTCTCCGTCACCTCCGCTCATCCGCTCATCCGCTCATCCGACATCCGCCAATCTGAAATCGAGGACCACGTCAAAGAGTGGGGCGCAATGCACAAGTTGAAGCCAGGTCCTTTCTGCCAACGTCGCACTTACCGCATTCCGCTCCTCCGCTACTCCGCTCTGACTCGTCCGATGTTTTCCGACGTTGAGAAACACGCTACGTGACAACGCGTGAAGTATCAATGTCCATTGCATTGGGGTCCCTTGTCGGCGGAGCGGATGCGGATGCGAGCAGAGTTGTATGCGGAGTGAATGGAATGTAGGGGCAAGGGAATACTGAGGTGCCAGGTACTCGTGGTCCGACAACGTTGTGGAAGGCGGAGGTGCGGGTCGGAGCAGTGGCTTTGAAGGCTTTGTTGGCAATCCTATTGTCATCATTGGCTCGTGCTGCAGAGTACCACTCATCGGGGTTGTCATCCGCAGGCCGTCTGTGGGTCAGGGTGGCAATCTCATTCTGAATGTCGGAATGGAGACCATGGCAGAATTTGAGTATGATGTTGGTATCCTCCTGATAGCCCGCTTTGTCAATGTAGTCTTTGAACTCATCAATATAGGTCTCAACATCCCGTTGACCTTGATAATAGGATTCTCCTTCGAGGATCAGTCTCGCATCCTGTTCCTCATTCTTCGGAGTGAACTCCACTGTAAAGACTGCACGGAAGTCCACCCAAGTCCGATAAGGCGGAGCACCGGTTCTCCGCTCCTGTCGGATAATGCGATCTGCAAAGCGTGCTGCGTGTCCACTCTTCATGAAAGATAAGGCCCAATAAATTTTAGCGTGGTCATCTGCAAACTGTTCCAGAGCCAGCCCCATAAACAATTCACAGGAGTTTAGAAAGGTCCAGCCATTTGCGCGCGATCCGTCGAAGTCTGACGGATTGGCGGGTTTTGCTCGACGCACGCCCGGATTGGCCGGAGCGAGCGGAGCGAGCGGAGCAGGTGGAGGTGCGGGTGCGGGAGCAGGTGGGATAGGTGGCGGAGCTGGGGCAGGAATTGCGTTGAAGGCGAGGAGGAGTTGGTCAAGTTGAGTCGAGATATCAGCGAGAGTTTGACGTTGTTCCTGGAACTCGTGCTCGAGCTGTTCAAGGCGATTGGGGTCGTCCATTACTATGCGCGGAGCAGAATCACCAGTTACGGAGAGGTAATTAGAAGAACTGGAAGGGGTGTGAGATGTATCGGAGTCAGACGCGGACGAAGCTGCTCCGAAGCGTGGAATCGTGACAACGATGCAATCGGACCCAGTCCAATTAGAAGAGAACTTTCTACTGTAAGGGCGACCTTACGATCCAAGACTCAAACTCAGATACTTGCAAGGGAGATCCAAAGTTTAGATTGAGCAGTCTGATAAGTAATACAACACACACCTTGCAAGGGAGATCCGAAGAGAAAGTTCTAAGGATTCCCCTGCAAGCTAGCGAGATAAATAGTAAAATGAGATATGAAATAAGAGATAAAACGAGATGCATGAATGATGAGCAATGATCGGGAGTAGCGATGAAGGATGAATGGAAACAAGATGAATGATAGTACCTGTGATCCGACGTGCGGAGTAGCAGATGGGGGCGGAGTCGTCGGATGCGGAGAGGCAGATAAGATGTCGGAGACAGCGGATACGATCGGAGGACGTCGGAGATGGTGGAATAGAAAGGAAAGGAAGAAAGTAAAGGAAAAGTGAAAAGTGAAAGTGGTTGCCCTTACAGCTTCCATCTCCTGATGCGATCGCTCAGCCTGTCCATCAGTCTGTGGGTGGTATGCGGTGGACAGGTTCCTCTTGATTCCTAGCATGTGGCAGAGTATCTCCATGAACTTCGCGGCGAACTGCGGTCCCCTATCGCTGATGATCTTCTTGGGGATCCCATGAAGCTTCCATATCTGATCCTGATAGATCTTGGCTAATCCTTCAGCTGATAGTTCCACGGTTGTCGGAATGAGGTGAAGCATCTTCGAATGTCTATCTGTGATGACCAGAATTGCGTTTTTTCCATCAGATTCTGGTATCGGTCCCACAACGTCGATTCCTATGTCTTCCCATGAGTGACTTGGTGCTGCATGGGGATGTAGTGGAGCATGTCGCTTTTGTCAGTTAATCTTGTTGCATTGACAAGTGTCGCAACCCTTCACATACTTCTTCACATCATGCAGTATGGTAGGCCACCAGTAGGTGCGAGTGAGGAGTTCATGTGTCCGGTACTGTCCTGGATGTCCAGCCACTGGTGCATCGTGTGACTCAAACATCAATTCTTGTCGTAATTGTGGATCTGGCGGGACATAGACTCGTTCTCCTGCATAGGTGATCCCATTCTCCTGTTGATACCAATGAGGATTCTTTTTTAGGCCCTGCGCTACTTCTGTCTCCATGCGGTTCGAAGCCTTGATGCGTGCGATCCATGGGTTTTCGATGGTTGTGATGTTTCCAATTTTGATGGAATCAGATGTCTCACCCCCTTCAAAGAATTGTTCCTCCGTGAACATCTCCATTTGTATCACATCTTCTGATTCCAACTGTTTCAGGAATAGTCCCTCCTTGAGCATTTGGTCACTGTCCTGTGGTTCGAGTTCCGCTTCATACCAGGGTAAGCGTGACAGGATGTCCGCTTTCGCATTGGTCTTGCTGGGCACATGCCGTAATTCGAAGTCATAGTCTTGTAACTTCATTTTCCAGCGTCGCTGTCGTTGATTCAGTTCCTGAGGACGACGGAAATATTCCAGGTTCTTGTGATCGGTCAAGATTTCGAAACATTCGCTGGCTTCGAGCAGATAGTGTCTCCAATCTTTTAATGCTTCCACGACTGCCAGGAGTTCCTTGTCGTATATCTCGTAATTCTGTTCAGCCGCAGACATGGTCCGCGACAAGAACGCGATGGGGTGCCATTTGTCGTCTTGCTTCTGAGAGAGTACTGCTCCAATTGCATAGCCCAATGCATCAGTTTCAACCCTGAACTGTCCCTCTGGTTTCGGTAATGCCAAGACTGGTGCCGATATAATTGCCCATATGAGACCTTCAAAAGCTTGCTGCTCTGTTGGTCCCCAAGTAAATGCCGTACCGCCTGTGAGCGTGGTGAGAGGTTTCGCGATGTTTGAGTACCCTTCAATAAAACGTCAATAGAAGTTAGCAAATCCAAGGAACTTCTGAACTTCCTTTTTTGATGTGGGTGCTTGCCAGTTTTGAATTGTATCCACCTTCTCAGTTTCCATCTCAACACGTCCCTCACCAACCACATATCCCAATATAGGACATTTCGTTACTTCCCATAAACACTTCTTCTCCTTTAGGAACAAATCATTGTCCGATAGGATCTGTAGGATTTCTTTGGTGTTTCGCGCAAGTTCTTCCTTGGTTTTACCGAAAACCACGATGTCATCCATGTAGATTACGCAGATACGTCGGCGGATCTGGTCCCGGAATAGACTAGCCATCATTTGAGAGAACGTTCCCAGGAAGTTGCAAAGACCAAAAAACATGACCAATGGTTCGAACAATCCTCGACTGGTGAGGAAGGCAGCTTTCCATTCATTGCCGTCCTTAATCCAGACATTGTTATAGCCCCACATGATGTCCATTTTATTGAAGTAGACTGCATCTTTCAGTACGTCCAAGAGATCGGATATTCGTGGGAGTGGGAACTTGTCTTTGACCATGAATTTATTGACCATGTGGTAATCTTGTACCAATCATTTGGAGCCATCCTTCTTGTTGATGAAGAAGCAAGGGGAGGCGTAAGGGGATTTGGACGGGCGGATCTTTCCTGTTGCTAGACCCTCATCAATGAATGCGTCCAATTCCTCTTGTTCCTTTTGTGTCATAGGATATGTATTTCCCCCTAGTTCCTTTGGTGCGTCCGGTGTAAGTTCGATACCATGGTCCCATTCCCTCTCCTTTGGGATCTTATCAAAGTTCTCTTTTTCGAAGAGATGAGCAAATCGTTCAACATATGAGGGTCGTTTGGTCGTGGGAGGTGGTGTGGGAGTGATAGCTTCCAAAATAGGGTCTCCAGGCTTCCATTTCTGATCCGACTTTTTGGGTGCATCTTTGTCGCGCACCTCAACCATGTGAACCCGGTGTTTGCGACCATTAAGGTTAATCCTGAAATCCGAGTGTTTGGTTCGACACGTTGTTGGGCACCGGTTAAATGTTACCATGCCGGTTGTCCAATTGATTGTGGGGTTGTGGTGTACCAACCAGTCATGTCCCAAGAGCATGTCCGTTCTCCCAATGTCCAGTACCATTGCTTCCATGGTTTCCTGATGTGCTCCCAAATCCAGTTTGACTTCGGCAAGTTGGCTCGCTTTCTGTTGTCAATTTGGTGATCCATCCGCATTTAGAATTGCTATGGGCGGTATTCCTCACGTGGGGAGGTTCTGTTCGCGTACTATTCTGGGATGGATGCATGTGCATTCACATCCGCTGTCAACCTCAGGTCGGATAACCTTTGGTCCTCATCGTGTTTTGAGCTGAGCTAACAGCCTGATCTCTCATCTTTTCGGAGGTTTATCTCCCTTCACAATCTTAGTCGACGCAGTGGCTCGCTTGGCAGGGATGACATAGGTTCTATTGTCTGCAGTCATACAAGGCAAGCAAGTCCGTTTAATAGATAAGGGTCGCAACTTAGCGTTGTTTAATCGGACCCTTCGGGAAAATCCTTCTCGTCGGCTTCTAAGATTGTGGTTTCATCATTCTCAGCATCTTCTTTGGACACCTTCCTAACCCTTCCAGAGTTCTTCTTCAGCTTGCGGCAGTTGCACACAATATGGCCTTCTTGGTTGCAGTTGAAACACTTGTGACCATCTTTCTTCTTTGGAGCACTACAGTCTTTAGCCAGGTGACCGAAGCGTTGACAGTTGTAGCAATGGGCTACTCCTGCTTTGTCAATCTCCATGGCTTTGCTCTGACCACCATAAGTGGTACCCGATCCAGTGTGCATGTTGCCGCCACCTTGGATGACCAGTGCATGTCCTTCCATCTGTTGTCCCTTGTTTCGGATTTCCTTTGCGTACTTGGAGTACATCTTGCCATCACTAGCCACTTGTTCAGAGATTCTGTGGTTGATGTTCTTCTCTAGGATGTATTTCCCAGTTTCTTCGCCAAGGTTTGACAGTTTCAAGAGTTCTTCAAATTCATCTAAGAATTCATCAACGGTGCATTTCTCTTGTTTCAGGACTTCGAGTCTGGCTTTGGCAGCGACCGATTTGTTGGCGATGGAGAATCGTGTGGCGATATCATCGGAAAAACCTAGCCAGGTGATGTTCTCATTGTCAACAGCAAGAGCGTCTACTGTAATTTGTTACTGGCCCAGTGTCTGCCGGACCCTTCCATCATGCAGGATAGCACCGCAAGAATCTTCTGATCATCTGTGAGGCTCTTTTGGAACCTGATGTATAGTTTGGTGGCTTTCCACCACTTGTCAAAGGTGTATCTGTCCTTGAACATCCCAGGATCCTTGATGATCTTGGATGTATCCATTGTTTGTACAGCCGGAGCTTCTGCCATGTCTAGAGTCTGCGGAGGAGAAGAGGGGTCGGGTTGTTGGGATGAAGATGGGGTTCGGGATACAGGTAGGGATTGAAAATGAGTCCCTGTTCTAGGCGTCTGTTCGATATCTGACTGTGTGGAGTCAAAAGTAAATTCATCAGGGGACTCATCGGCAGAATCGGTGGCAAAATGTTCAGAGTATTTCCTCTGTAAATCTCTAAGGAATCTCTGTTCCTGTGTGTCTGTTGGTCGCGAGAAGGGGTCAAGTCTCTCGTTTTGTGCCCAACGGTTGTACTTGGTCTGTTGTTCTTCGGTGGTGAAGTGGGCGTAGATCTGCTGCTTCGAGTAAGACGTGATGATGTGGCTCTGGGACGTCTCAATGTGAGCGTCCTAATCAATCTTCTGATAACGGTTGTCTCGACACCGATAAACTCTCTGATCTCTGTGATCCGACCTGTCTGAGGTCCTTCTTGAACGCAAAAGCTTTCGAGTTCGTTCTGTCGGGCATTGTAACATGCGATCTGGTGTTGCCGAGCAAGATGGATGCTCTCTGCTATCTCGCCGTGGGGGCGATGCTCATCGTTATCTAGTTCTTCGTCAAGCACCTGCTGTAAGATGCGACGGATCTCCGATTCGATGTACTGCTGGATAAGCGTAAAATCGATACTGTCTCGAGGACTTAGCTCCTCCTGTCGGGCTTCTGGCGTGCTGAATGGGTTACTGGTGAAGTCTTCAAAGAAGCGCGACGTCTTGACTCGTCTGGTAGTTGCTCTCTTCGCTCTGGGTGAACCTAACGAGATTTAGCAACTTGTTATGCTTAACAAACCGTTCCAAGGTTCGGGCAGAGTATGCAGGAAAGTGGAAAGGTGAAGAGCAAAGTGATTGCTAAATCTAAGTCTCTCACAAAATTACAAATGAACGAGGACATCTGTTATGCTTAACAAACTGTTCCAAGGTTTGGGCAGAGTATGCAGGAAGTGGAAAGGCGAAGAGGAAAGTGATTGCTAAATCTAAGGAATCTACTACAGTACAAGAGGTTTATATAGGTACTGACTATAGGCAGTAGCGGATGAGTCAGTACTGCAGAAGGCACTGCGCATGAGTAAGGCGACTGTGGAAGGCTATGTACAGTGAGTAAGCTGACTGCGGAAAGCGAGTCAGCGCGGGAGTGAAGTATACTAAAGGGGATGATGAAGTAATGTAATGAGTCAGATGGGGAATCGAAGGTTGCGAAAGTAGACATTAGACATAGTAAGTTCGTAAGAGGGCGCCGAGTCGGGCCGATAAGCAAAAGATATGATGTGGTCCTCATACCGTAGAGTCCGTAACAAGGACACCACTTTGCAAGCACAAACACTGGCCGCCCGCTCTAGTTCCACTAAGTACAAGTCTCACCATCATATGCCTGAGTCTGAAGTGGCGGCATTCAATGTGTAGGTGGTAAATTTCCTTTAGTACTATTACTAATCCATCAAACATACGGAAGGTCGCCAAATCTAAGTATCCTCGGTAAAAATTTGAACTCCCTCAGTTTTGAAGCAATACAAATTCTGTCTTGGGGATCTATTCCCCTTATCAAATAGAGCACTTTGGCAAGAAGAATAAGAAAAACCTCAAAAATTGAGTGCTCCCATATCATTGTCACAAATTGGCGGTGACTAAGTGGTTTGCACCATACTTCATGTTCTCATTCTCAAATCATCTGCATGTGGAAAACTCTTCAGCCTTCAAGCAACACTGTTGAATCTTCAAGCTCAGTTGCTTCAAGGTTATGGGATATCCCAATCTAATCTTGGCTGGGCCCTTTGTCAGAAAAAAACCAGCCTACCTAGAGACCCCATGTCACCCAAAAGGCCGGTGATAACCGTGTTGTTACCAGATGCAAGTATAATAAACTTATAAAGGCAATATATAGTAATTTTTACTTGGGTTAAGGTAGGGGTCATCCACGCCCAACTAATGTCACATGGGGTGACTCTCAAACTTGGATTGACACAAGATTAGACATTATAAAAGATGTATGTAGTGTACAGCCAATTGGTCCCTATGAATTATAGATGTATATATCATAATGTAAGATCTGATGTGGATTAGAAAAATAACAAAAAATGCGCAAGAAGATAGTCAAAAACACAAATTCATAGACCTCTGCTTTACGACAGTCAGCCAGGCTATACCAGATGTCTGATTTTGTGTTTTTGGCTATCTTCTTGTGCATTTTTTGTTATTTTTCTAATCCACATCAGATCTTACATTATGATATATACATCTATAATTCATAGGGACCGATTGGCTGTAAACTACATACATACTTTATAATGTCTAATCTTGTGTCGATCCAAGTTTGAGAGTCACCCCACGTGACGTTAGTTAGGCGTGGATGACCCCTACCTTATAATGGTTATAAACCCCCTTCTGTGATATCCTGGTGATCATCTGGTGATAACCGAGGCTCCGGTGACAACCGGCTTCGGGCTTTTCCGACATTTGGAGAGACTCAGGCTGACGAAGGTAGTATGACAGAGTACGGCGAGGTAGAACGGATAACGGATACGAGAAGCTAAGATATAGATGATATGATATACAGTGGTATTTACTATGTTCTTGGGATATATATGTATATGTAATGGGGTATCGAAGGGTCAATTTCCTGGTGCCTATTTGAGTGCCTACGAAGACTAGGTCGTCTGGTTGATAGCTGCCATAAAGGTGTGGAATGTAAGATGACCGCCATAGGTTGCATCGTCGTACTCCGCAAGCGCTACAACATCCCTTCTCTTCGGCCGCGATAACGTTGCTGCACGAAAAAGATCCAAGAGGGGCTCTATCCATTCGAGGAGCTCCCGCACATCAGGAAAACCCCCAATACGCAAATGGACCTGATTGAGCAAAATAGTGTCCCAGTAGAATGAAATTGAGCTAAATTTGGCATATTGATCAATATTGGCACAAAGTGGTCCGTTGAGTCAGATGAAAAGTCGCAATGATGACAGCTGGTCATTCAAATGATGAGAGACGGACATTGAGCTCAACCTTGTCCATTTTGGAACTTATGAGCACTCATGAGAAACAGCTGAGACAGTCATAATATGGCTCAATTGGAGCATTTCGCATTCATTTTAACGAAAGATGTTCAAACTTTAATCCAATTGAACATTTAACAAGGACAAATGTGATGTAAACGAGCGGTGTTGAAAAGAATAATCGAGCTAATCAAACTTCCATTCCCTCCAGATCCAGGATGGCCATGGAGTTGTTGGCAACAGCGAGGGCCGAATGCGATTGTGAAGCACTTGACATCAATCAGTTTGCGTAACCACCATGAAATTGGTCAGCACTCACTTGACTTCCTTGTAAATGTTCGCCAAAAGGCGGTGGTAGGCAGGTAGATTGTCACGACGGATATTGTTGAGGAAGAGCAGATGACCACGGTAGACATCCTCGTTCGCCTCGGAATTGAACTCAGTCCTCCTTAGAAACCCCCCACTCCAGTCTTGAAGAGACGCATGGACCTAAAAAAAAATGAGACAGAAGTAACAAAGGATAGTCTAGAAGGCTAACAGCAGTCGCAATCATGCACACCATTGTGGCAGGCACTTCTAGTTCTGAGCGTTGAGGGTCAGCATCTGTCATGCTCGAGGTAAAGCGGTGTGAGTGTCGATCGGCCATGGAGCCCCGCGAGCCTGAGAAATAATAATCTCTGATGCTTGAAATGATGACTGCATGGTTGAATGGTCGCGTTCGACGTATCAAACCAGTCTGAGATAGTATTAATATAATGAAGAAAGGATGCCAAAATTACTTGCCTCCGTACGCGGGTAAATATAGTCACCCGTCGTCAAAAGCTTCTTGACCTGTTCTTTACAGTCTGTGATATTACCAGAGAGCTGAAATGAAAGCTCGATTTTCGGAGTGGTAATCTTCTTTGCACCGCACCGGACATTTGAAATACGTGTTGCCAGCTAGAAAAAAACATCAGGAGAGCAGAACTTTTTTAAAATCCAACACTTACTAAACGTGAAACAAATCGCAGTAATCTCTTGTCCGTGTTGAGACGATGAGAGAGCTCCTTGAATGTCATATCCGTCGCGAGGCTGGTAAGTATATCCCGATAATACTCGTCTGCAAGAGCTGTTGCTGGATAGGCATCGCTGAATAATGCATCACCTGTGACATGACGGATGGCAGCTTTGATGAGTGCCTGGACTTGTGGTGGCTGAGAGTTGAGCGAAATATTACGGGCACCCGGCTGAGGAGGCACATAGCTTGCCTCTTCAGGCCAGTGGGTACCACAATCCTCCGTGTCTGAGGCGTTACCATTGGGACCTGTATCTTCAGCCCCCTCTTCCTTGCAAGCTGCCCATTTTGGAACCTCATTCATACGCGCTAATGCACGTTGCAATCGGACCTGGTGCTAATGATCAATGACATTGAAGGATTGGAGAGACGTTCCATACCTGTTTCATGACATACTCTGGTTCATCGTCCAGCTCGTCGAATGCTGGCGGATATTCACCATTCGGGTAGACATCCTCCTCCTCTGATTCGGAGGCATGTGGGTCTTCCTCGTCATCAATGGTAGAGGCCTTGGTCTTGGCTGAAGCGTTGGAGCCCCAATGGGGACGCTGTAACCATGTCAGTACGTTGCGTGAGAAAACATTTTCAGCATGCATTACTTCGGCAGCCAGCTTTTTTCTCAGAGCGGCATGATCAAGGCCATCAAGGTCATCGTCAGGCTCGTCAGACTGGTCAGCATCAGAGACCTCAGCTTGGGGATCGGAGTCATCGCCAGACTCATCGCCATTGTTGGGCTCGTGTTTCTTCTGTTGATGGTCTGAGGGATTGCTGGCAGCCATGCAGGTGTCCTCGTCATCAGAGTTAATAATAGCAGGAGCTTTGCGCGATAGCTTCGGAGCAGATACTGAGCAAGATAGGCCTTTAGTAAAATTGAATTTCTGCTTCGATGTCAAGGAAATGACACACCATTTGCATTCAAGTTCAACTTGGTGGAAATAGGTCTGTGGCCCGACGATTTCATAGCAGCTGCGTAAAAGATTGAGTGTCGTTATGAAAAAGCTCATTGGGCTGAGGAGATGTACCTTGCTTCTTCGCCGCTGGCAGAACTTGAGATGGAGATGCAGCACGTTTTCGAGCTCCCTTTGGTGCAGCTCCTTGGGCTATCTACAGGTTAAATGACGCCAAATATGAGTAGCAGTACGTACTACTAGCAACTTGGCGTGCTTTTTGTTTAGCTTGGCGGCCACCTGCTAAGGGTGTGAGCAATGGGTTTTCATCTCGAGAGTTGGCGGCATACCTGGTGGGGGGTCTGCCGAGACATTTGTGGTTGGTGGTTGAACATTTTCTTTACCCATGTTGCGGTTAGCAGCGCGTTCCATGCGAGACTTGATGGCACCTGTCTTGGGCATTGTCTTTAAAAGAGGGCAAGGTTAGATGTTGAATGGAGAGGGAAAGAGTAAGAAGTTGGATGAAACAAGAGGATGTTTGGGTTTGAGAAGAATAAGGAGTGGTCCAAAATAATAACAGAGGACCAGCCTACTGTCAGTTTGAAACAACGGTCAACGTCTTAGAGGTGGGGGAAGTGAGGAATGAGGGTTCCGTTGGAAAGCGACCAAGATATAATAAGTAAGAAAAACAGGCAACATGTTGCATGACAACACGCAGTCCTCAAATCATCTGATTCTGAATGAAACGAGATCCATATTCTTAAAAGTTCACCATGCACATTATCTGCCCAGGCTGTGGATTTTCAGTCAAACAAACGGGCTTCAGAAATCATACACATACCAGTGGTGACCCACGATGCAGAGCCAAACGACCTCCAATCCATACACCTACGTTCGAACCTCCCCCACAATCCTCAAACAACAAAACTGTTCCTGACCCTGGAGGCGACATGGTTGTGGAGCCGTCTGGGGACTTCTTCGGAAATTATGCCGATTACAGTGAACGGGATTTCGGGCTTGAGCCTGAAGCGAAGGAAGCCATGCCCTCTACAGCCGAATTTGAAGCAAAGGAAGCCGTTTCACCTGCAGATGATTTTTTTTCAGACGACAGGATTGATGATCATGACGTGGAGGCTTACGGAGAGGAGGAGATAGATGTGGAGGATCTCGATGCAGCAAATGCCGAGCAGGAAACTGGACTGGAGCCAGAACGCCCACCATGTGATGACCTCCCACAACCTGAACATGAGGAACCAAGCCTACAACACAATCTCAGCGAAGCACGTCGTATTCGAGGGGGTGCAGAGGAACCTCTTACCCAGAAGCCCTTTGTTGTCAACTTTCCCAATGCCAATGCTGGCAAAATCTACTCCCGCGAGTCCCTTGGGACGAACGACCACTATACAGAGAAACTTGCTGCGCCCAACAACCCATATGCACCATTCTCTTCGAAGCTTGAATGGGAGATTGCAAGGTGGGCCAAGCTCCGTGGGCCAGGCTCGACGGCATTCACAGAACTTCTGAAGATCGATGGGGTAAGCGAAAGTTTGGAAAGTCTGCCGAGGCAGTTGGCTCACTTGTGCTGCAGGTTGTACAAGCCCTCGGACTCTCTTTCAAGAACTCTCTTGAGCTCAACCGAATCATTGATAACAGTCTTCCGGGTCGGCCATGCTTCAAGCGTCGTGAGGTGATGATCGAAGGGGAGGTCTGCGAAGTCTTCTTTCGAGATGTGATACCCTGCATTCAGGCGTTATTCAGTGACCAAGAGTTTGCCCCATACATGGTCTTCGCTCCAGAGAGACATTATACGGATGAAGAAGAGACAACTCGGATGTATCACGATGTGCATACTGGACGATGGTGGTGGTCAACACAGGTATGCAGTGTTTGATGTTGTGGGTCCCTATATATATTTACACATATGTCAAACGCAGGAAGTTCTAGAGCGCGACAAACCTGGCGCGACAATTATACCACTCATTATTTCAACCGACAAGACACAGTTAACCCTTTTCCGTAACAAATCTGCATATCCCATCTACTTGACGATCGGAAACATCCCAAAAGAAATACGTCGCAAACCATCATGCCGTGCCTATGTGCTATTGGGCTATCTTCCAACCACTCGCCTTGAACATGTCGCAAATAAAACCGCCCGGCGGCGCGAGCTTGCAAACCTCTATCATGCCTGTATGGGAAAGATCTTGAAACCGTTGAGGACAGCTGGGAGAAATGGGTTATTCTTGACAACTGGCGATGGCATCACCCGCCGCGGTCATCCCCTCTTGGCTTGCATTGTCAGCGACTATCCTGAACACATTCTTACGACCTGCACCTTCACTGGTCAATGCCCATCATGTCCAACTCCACATGACGAATTGGGGTCTTATGACCCTCAAAACCCTCCAAAACTCCGAGAGCTAGAACATGTTTTAGACGCTCTTGATTCATTCGATGCTGATCCGGGCGGTTTCCTCCAAACTTGCAAAAAGGCTGGTGTGAAACCGATTGTCAATCCATTCTGGAAAGATCTCCCCTACGTCCACATCTATCGCTCCATTACGCCTGATGTCTTGCACCAACTGTACCAAGGCATTATGAAGCATTTGATTAACTGGGTTACCCAGGCATGTGGGGCTGCGGAAATCGATGCACGGTGTCGCCGTATGCCTCCAAACCACAACACTCGCCTTTTCATGAAGGGTATATCCAGTCTCTCGCGCGTTTCTGGTCAAGAACATGACCAAATGTGTCGAATCCTCATCGGCCTGATCATTGACGCTCCGCTTCCTGGGGGACTCTCAAACGCGAGACTACTCGCTTCCGTCAGAGCCCTCCTCGACTTCCTCTATCTGGCTCAATACCCTATCCATACTGACGAGACAATCACACTACTTGAAGACGCACTTGAACGGTTCCACAACAACAAATCCATCTTCATCGACCTTGGCATACGTGAGAACTTCAATATCCCGAAACTCCATTGGGCCCGCCATTATGCTGCAGCCATCAAGCTCTATGGTACAACAGACAACGTGAACACCCAGTACACCGAGCGGTTACACATCGACCTTGCGAAGGATGCCTATGCTGCGACAAACCGTAAAGATGAGTTTTCACAGATGACAGTATGGGTCGAACGGAAGGAGAAGATTCTTCGCCATTCGCAGTACATCGCCTGGCGTCGACAAGGATCTCCGAGAGTCAAACCGAAGGAATGGCTCCCACCAGGTCTTGAACTTGACCGTGTAATGCACCTGAGCAAGCATCCGACTGTTCGCGCAGTCACCTTTGACAAGTTGGGAGAGCAATACGGTGCCCAATTTTTCCGAACGGCACTGGCTCGCTATGTTATTCTTGTCAATGAACCTAACATTACAGCTGCCCAGCTCGAACGCCGTCTATGGACTATTCAAATCCCCTTCCAAAAGGTTCCAGTTTGGCATCGTTTGAAGTACTTACAGACGGATCCGGTCACTAGCGTGTCGTCAACTGCGGATGCGGTGCTAGTTCGGCCGGAGGCGAGAGATCGACGGGGGCGGTTGGTTCCTGGACGGTTTGACACCGTACTCATCAACGATGGTACAGGCCAGGCAGGTGGAATCGAAGGTGAGTTCGAAATGTTCAACTTCCCTCCGACCCGACCATTGTCTAACTAGTACATTACAGGATATCGTGTTGGGCGCGTTCGCGTCATCTTCTCGTTGCCAGAGAAGTCTCACCATATCTTGTTCAACGACCCGAATATCTGTGTTCCTCGTCACCATGCCTATGTTGAGTGGTTCTCACCATTCCAAGCTCCCGAACCCCACCATCTCTTGCATAAAATTTCGGTTCTCAAAGACCCCAATGGAGGACGTATCTGTAGTATCATCCCTGTATCCAGCATTCGACGGAGCGTACAACTTTTCCCCAAGTTCGGTGCTCGGGCACCATCAGATTGGACGAGTAGCAATGTTCTTGATGTTTGTAATAATTTTTTCGTCAACGTTTTTACAGACCGACACGTCTATAGAGTTTTGTATTAGTGGGTCAAATTGTGCACAAATTATCATCATAGCGCAAACATTTTACACCTTGAATTTGAATGCCCGAGAATTCGGCACAATTATACACTATTCGACTCAACGGAGCATCAAATGCTCAATCTGATCTATTAGTACACGTTTTCAGATAATTGACGCTCATCTTGGTCAATTTCACAGTTTAGGTTTTTCCTGATGTTTTCGGAGATGGATATGCGCGATACGCGGGAGACGTCGGCTATGGAGGTTACTACGGCGGCGATGGCTTGAACGTCGAGGATGCCGCGAAGGACGATTTCAACCCTTTCAAGAAAGCGTTTCCGACTACACCAGCTATCACGATTGCAACTGCTACCATCACCGCGGCTACCGCGCCCCTTTCAACCGCCGCGACCGCTACCACTCCTGTCATGGCTGCCACCACCTTCGAGGACGTAGCTGGGGAGATGGAGGGTGCTTTCGACTCTGGCTTCCTTGGTTGATGATTGATCTGACGGGGCTGGTCTGGTTTGGTCTGTGAGGGTTGGATTTTGGGGATTCGTTGATTGCAGAACACACCGTAAGAGCTTTATTTTATTTTGTTTAATTTTCCACAACTCGTTTGGCCTATATATTATAATAAGTAAGGTGAAGTTGAGAATCGAATCTAGCCGTCATCCGCCGTTGAATTTCTTGACGTCGGTCTCTCACTGAGTTCTTCATGACTGAATCATCTTTTACGATAGCTACCCAATCCGACTCGGATGGGAGTGGATGAAGAACGTGGATTGGGAATAGAAGATAAATGAATAGAATTCTCATTGGAAATTGGCATACAGTATTATTATTAAGTTAAATTGCGGCAAATCATTTTGTCGGCCCAGCCGAATGCCCACCCGATCAGTACGTCCAGCCATCGACAATTCCCGTGTAAGCAGGCTTCTTATCCAAATTCTGCAGGAGGCGTGCATTAAAATCAGGAATCCAGTCCTAGAAAATCAGTCACGTACATGGTCCCAAGGGCAAGCAGCACCGTGTCCCGAGAAGACGCCCGGTATCCAAGAATACTGTTTAAAGTACGTCTTCAGCGGCCGGAAATCAAAAACAAAAAAGTCATTATACCGACTTTATCACTATAATCCCAAAGTGTGACACCAACGCACCCAGCGACTGCCTTGCAGGTGGAGATGACCGTCTGATAGTCCTTGGCCTGTTGAGCGAGCAGAGCAGGCGTAGCAGGCAGCGTCATCCGGATGTCCAACTCGGTGATGGCAACTTCAACACCAAGGGCCGTGAATGCCTCGAGGTTCTCCTTGAGAGTCGAAGGAACCTGGCCGACGATGAGGTGGCCCTGTACACCGATGCCATCAATCGGGACATCAGAGGTTTTGAGGGACCTGACGAGGTTTATCATGCCAGTCGACTTGGCTCCACTCCCTTCGATGTTGTAGTCGTTGATCTGTTACACGCGCGGGGTAGGCTTCACGTTGGACCAAACTGGGTCAGGGATAACTCACGTAGAGCTTAGCAGCGGGATCTGCTGCGCGGGCCGCCTTAAGGGCGATTGACATATAAGACTCGCCGAGCGTTTCATAGAACACATCCCGGCGGAACGATCCATCTTCGTTGAGAGGCTCTGGAAAGTATTTATTCAGTCGGTAGAAAGCTTATTGTCTTTAGTCTTACCATTGACGACATCCCAACTGTCTATTGGAAGGATCAATATGATAAGTCAAAGGAAAGGGTGTACGACGTACAACTTGAAGATGCATCATTAACGTGAAAAAGACACGAAGAAGAAGATCACTTACATCTGTCCCCTGAAATGCCCCACGAGTGTCTCGCAGTGGTGTTGGATGACAGACGCGAGTTGGGCGGCGTCGAATCTTGAGTTTGACACCCAGCTGGGCAGCTGGCTGTACCAGACGCAATTGTGTCCTATCACGCAACCTCAGCATGGGAGATGTAAAGACGGAAACAAGGCATATGCCTCGAATTAGCTGTCCATTCCTTTGCGCCATGGAAACGATAGCTTCTGCCTTGGTAAAAGTAAAAGTTCCTTGGGAAAGTTCCGTCGCGTCCTATAGACGTGACAAGCCTTGCTTCATTCCGATATCATGCGTACAATCCCAACGAGTGCTTACCCATTTCATGCTGTTTCCCTGGGTTCCACGTCAACTATCGTTTATCTCAAGAGTCAAAAACACATAAAACGCACCGGGGTAATCTGACCAAAGTCCGCAACGTTACGCAGGCCAGCTACATAGGGCTCATCCCCGAGCTCGGCATTGTCTGTGGCAGAACCAAAGTATTTCTTTCCTGCGGCCTTGGCTAACTTGTTAAGGCCAGTTTCAGCCCAGGTCGCGATTGTCGATGTCGTTGCCCATCTGGACACTGTTCCATTAGCTGTAAGAGGGCCACTCGGCGGGGGCAACGCGAGGGTAGGAGCCAAAAGAACGGCGAGAACGGCGAATACTGACAACGAGGATTCCATTTGATGTACCATAGGCGAGAAAACTTGGGGGAACACCCTTGCCTTTCGGGGCCTTTAAGAGGTTGGTTTCCGCTGAACATCCGACATGAACCCGTAGATCGCACACAGACCGCTAAAACACAACGCAAACCCGCATGCCGAATGTACCACAAGTGGCCCTCTCGTTTCCAGGCTTGAATGCAGGCTTCCATCGCGTCCCACAGAACCGGGTTTCAGATATCGGGAGAACTTGAATCTTCAAAAAAAAAAAAGAGTTACGTTCGAGTAGGTTCGTCGGTTTGCGTTCGCTGACAACGAAGATACTGCCAATGAGCCGTTCCAGCCAAGGAAAACAGTCCTCTCAAAAACGAGCTCGACAGTGCCCCAATAAGAGACTGACAGTCAGACTCCTCGCCTGATTTCGCTTGAACACCTCGTCCCGTAGTCGCTCCGCTACACATTTCCGCTTATCCAGGTGTCGAGTTAGAATGGCACAAGCGGTTTTCCCCCGTGACGACGATCTTGGGATGATTCCGGCGCTCCGGCCAATGGGTCCCCAAGGAACATGTTCAGATTGCCGTTTTATGTTTGGGGAAAGATTTGAGGAGCATACTTGCCCTCCCCACAGTAGGTTGAAAAGGGCGAAGGATCGGAGTCCCAAAGGTTTGAATTTGGTTCGACTTACCTGAAGGCCTGACGGTTGCTACTTAGAGTATGTAAGTTCAGCCCCTGCTTCTTGAGCTCATCCGAGCTCATTCGACTCATGAAACAGCTCCATTGATTCCTTCGTCGATACGGAAGCTTACGGGAAGTCTACTGTGCCAGAATCTCCGAAAGGATTTGCTGGGGCCACCATGCGTGTGAGTACTTTTGTCGGATTCACCCTTGATTCACTCTGATACTTGAACATGGCACAGTAAAGGGTGAGTTGTATCCTAATATAACTGTTTCTATGTATACAATATCACTCTGAACGACACTTTCAGAACAATTCCCATCACGAACACCACCGGCATCAGGTACATCTTTCAGGACTCGTGTATAGCCAAAATGAACAAATTCCTACTTGAAATGAAGCCGGCTGGAATCAAAACACAACGAGAGCAGGAAATTGTCCTCCTCTAGCCGACCCCTCCCTCTGGAAACTTTCCTGGCGAGATCTTCTATTACGTTGATCTTAACACCCTCTGGACAATCTCTTCAGTCAATCAAACATTAAATGCTAGCCTGGCGAACTTGATCCTCAGCAAGAGTGGGAATAGCACAGGACGAGCCTGAGTTTCTTTGCCCAGAGACGTCCTTGAAGCTAGCTATTGATCATCTTTCCGGCGTAGGCCATGTGCTACTGTTCAATGAAGTTTTTGGTTGATTGTGCAGATGGTAACTACAGATGGTGAGAATGGTGTTTCACGGCCCAATCACGTACGTACAGCAAGGAGTGTGAGGTGGTACTTTGGTGGTGCCATCGGGAGAATCATACTCTAAAGTATTTCAACCCCTTTCCCCCCCTAAAGTGGACTGCACCAAGACTGCACAGTTTGTCTTGTATCCACGATCTTCAGATGAAGAGATAAGCAAGAGATAAGTTCTGTCAAAACAGATAACACACTCATGATTGATTCATAACCCATGCACATGCTGGGCTTTCCTCCCTCTCGACTTCCAAAATGAATAGTGCCTTTACCATGGCAAATGGAGGGCCTTGCTGGGAATCGAACCCAGGCCACTTGCAGTCCTGAAAAGCCCAAAGCAAGTATCGTACCTCTAGACTACAAGGCCATTTTAAATGCATCAAACACGACATTGAACACGCTACTTACTACGAACTGAAATCGTTTCCAACTTCCTTTCAAAATTCTGCCTTCCTTCACAGTTTAAATAATGGCATCCGTCAAGCTTGCTACACTCGTCATCCGGGTACGAACAGGCGCCTCCAAACATTCCTTCTCTTGCCACTGACCTCTCCTGATACATACACAGACATTAGCCAAACCCATCAGCAGCAGACTGAAAGCACAGGCAACACAGTCCGTCCGCCCGCAATTCGAGGATTGCCACACAAAAAGCTGACCGAAACACAGACACCCGCGGTTCCGTGAACTCTGCGTGGGCTTTGCGCAGACGATGCACCGCACCGAAGTCAAGATGCGGACCCAGCTCATGGGCGAGCCCGCTAAGCATATCCGGCCTCTTTCGGAGACGCGGTACGTTCTTCCTTCGTGTCCTTGTCCTCGTCTATTCATTTTCATCTGGCCCCCCTCCCTCCTCCCCCCTCCCCTCCCCACCTACTTCTAAATAACAGAGCGATCGAAAACGGCGCCAACGCCATCGCAGAGGGCTTCCTCTTCTCCGTCGCGGCCGCACTCATAATAGGCGAGACGTGGCGCTCGTCCCGGAGCCAGTCAAAGCGGCGGGACGACGTCGACGAGCAGCTCGATGCCCTCGGGACAAAGGTGACGGAACTCAACAGTCGGGTGGACAGTTTGGCCGAGAAATGGGAGACGGATCTGGGTGACGAGCGGCAGAGGTGCGTTTTTTTTCCCTTTCCCTTTCCCTTTCCTGTTCCCCACTGAAATTGTGCTTTCGGAAGAAACGAGGAGCTCGCCCGGATTCTAGATCGCGTAGTGGAAATTGGCCTGCGTGGTGGATGGGCCGAGTTTCAGGACACGCCCCTGCGGTTTCCGCGTACAGAGTTGGCGCCCCATCGAGGCTCTTCTTCGTCATCACCAGTCTCACCCCCAACAACACCATCTGACATATCCTCGCAACACACTCCGATAGATAGCGATACCCAGAACTCCAGTTCTACCTCATTCTCCTCCTCATCTCGGTCCACATAACGATTACTTACAGTCATCAACCACTCAGTGAGACGGTGAAATTTAAAACCATCCTTCAGTAGTCCACGCCGGAAATAAGTAAAAATTAATGTGACAGAGTCTTTGCAAGATGTTCAATCGACAGTCTGGACATAATAATCAGTAGTCTATACCCACTTTTCCAGCGACGATTGAAGAATCAGCCCGATTTTGCGTTATCAACGCGAAAACCACTCAGTGAGACGACTGATAAGGTGGTCACATCACTGATGTTGACCGTTGGGACCATATGCATAGACTGCATTTGGCAAAGATCGGATCTACATATCTAAGCGTTATCATCATCGTCATCATCACCGTCAACTTCCTCGTCCTCGTCCTCGCCATTGGAATCGACGTCCTCGGTTTGGGCGGGGGTGGGTCTCTTGACCGGTTTTTCTATCCCGGTCAGTGTCGGCTTCTTTGCCGCTTTGGGCCATTGTCGACCCTCTTGTTTGGCCAGCAGGCGCTTCGCTTCCCAGGCACTGACAGCTGTGTGATGAGCTTCTCTTCGCACCATGTTGCGCTCCTTCCTCGCCTTTTCATTCTTCTTCCATGCAGCCACCACCTCTCCATGCTGCTCCCTCTTCACCTTTCTCTCCTGTTTCTCAATTTTCTTCCTCATTGCATCCTCTTCATGCTGTCGAACAATCTCGGTGAAATCATTGTCGGTGAGAAGGCGAGGTAATCCATCTGCCAGGATGCGTTTCGATTTCTTTGTTGTCTTCTTCGCCTCATGTTCCTCCAGATGGCCCTTGATTTTGCTTGTCCACATGCTCTGGAGCACGATATTTGCCTGCATCGTGATCATGTTGTCCTTGCGGCGACGGTCCCGGTTTTCAGACTCAATGAGAGCTGCAATCAACTGTTGCTCAACCTCCGTTCGTGGTATGCTTTCGACTAAATTGAGATATCGGTTCTTATGGGGTGAAATTGTGTAGGGGTGATAGCGGGGGATGGACATATTGGATTTGGGGGTTGAAGGGGTGACGAGGAATGAGCACGACGAGTCTGCAAGCGAGTTAACAGCCCTTCGGACTGGCGTTGGTGGGTGGGTTGGTATGTTAGCTTCAGCATTGTCGTTCGCAGGCGCTGCTTCCATGTTGACAACCTGATGAGCAAGAATTCCGTGGATCATATCGGTCATGATCTGTGTTGGCTCTTCAAGTGGGAGTGGGAGGGGCTCTGTGACTGATGAGCTGAGGCTGGGAGCCATCATCTGTTCAGTGATGACATCGGGATTGAATGGTACCACCCCAGTTTTTCGGAAAGCTGACTTGATATTCTCTGCCGTTAGCGCTTTTTGGTGAGCCTGAGCATACACTCGAAAAAAATTAGTTTTGTTAACTTTACTCCCTTTTTCTGCTTCAAAAGTGTCTCGGGCATCGCTCCAGGTGCGCTTCAACACACTAAAAATGACGACGTCTAAGCCTTGGTAGAGATGCGTCGAGTGTGACGGATAGCAGAGGACTTCAATCCGATGCTCACGCGCATAAGTAAGAAAGGCCAGTGTATAATGGGAGTTGTGGCCATCCACTAATAGCAGTCTTCGCCTTCTGGCAGCCTTTGCCTTGGTCCTTTTGTCAAAATCTTTAATCCATTCGACGCCAATCTCTCCGCTCGTATACCCTTTTTTTTGGTGACCAAGCCTATTATATCTGTGTAAGTAGTTCATCATCTATTTTCAAACCACTTACGACATGTTCAAAGGGTTCTCTTGCTTCCAGTTCGTCTGATATCCCTCGCCCTTGAAGATGACAGCAGGAGGAAGAGATGTTCCATCAGCACAGATAGTAACAATAACTGTGGTATTCTCTCTCCCACCCCCACGTTGCTGAACCTGTATCTTCTTTCCAGGAGCACCATATACCCGCTCCCGTGTTCCAATCCCCTCCTGAAAGCCTGACTCATCTGTTCCATAGATGAGCTCGGGTAGAATTTCCTCATCTCCATTGTCTGGATCCCCCTCAATGGTCTTCTTGAGAAGGTCAAAGAAGGCCTTTTTCGTGTGTGGATTCCCTGCACGAGCTCGTGAATGGTCGAGAGGACGCGACCAGTATGATGAAAGTCGTGCCTTGTGTCGCGCGACGAAGCGTTGTGTCCAGTTCGCTCCAAGGTGTGCACAATCTGGGCCGACTCGTGCACTAAGCAGCTCTTTTGCATGCTCCCTCATCCGCTTTTGACTCAGTGGCCATCCGCGGTCTGCAAGTTCAGTTGCGTAGTCAATAATGAGTTCCTCTTCAGCCCTGGTCAGCAATCCCTTTTCGGCATTTGAACTCGCCTGGCTTTTCCTGCCCTTGATCCGTTGGGACAATGTCTGCTTGTCCAGGGATATCCTGACATGGTCCTTTGACCAGCACATCTCTACCATCTCCTCGCAGATTTTCCGATACCCCTTCCTTCTATTGCCCTCCTCTTGATCATGATATGCTTCCGCAGCCTTTCCCATCCATTTTTCTTGTAGCATGACATATTCTCTTCGTTTTTCGTTGTTGGATTTTGCTCGTCCAACCATGTTGGGCTGTAGAATGCGAGAGTAGGGGAGAATTGGAATTTCGACGCCTCCAGAATGGGGGTACCAGTAGCCCCTTTTGGAAGGCGTGATGTGACATCTCATATCATTGCCCCCGCCGCACCCTCCTCATTTTGTGTCTTCCTAGTCCATTAGCAACTGATCTGCATGTTGAGAGGATATATATAGTCATGCCTCACACCAATATCAAAAATAAATTGCAGTTCCTTCTGACTGTCAAGTGTAAATTGTTAAATACATGATTCTCTCATCCAGATTTGCTTCCGAAAGAGTACCTACTCCTAATTATCAGCTATGTAGTTCTGGGATCACTTTAGAAAGAATGTTTCTAAACATTATCAAAAAGTCCGAGGCCAAACGACGGCGCGATGGGCCAAAAATCGAAGCGTCTCACTGAGTGGTGGTGTCTCACTGAGTGGTTGATGACTGTACACTAATACTCAGATTGATAGAACTGAGTCCAGGATACATGTACAAATCCAATGCAAAATCATGAACCATATTGCATGCGTGATACAGAATAACTAAATAGTGTCCATGAAAGAGAGTGTTCAAGACCGTAACAACTTAAAGCATCCAAAGACACAGTCAGAGCACAAAACACTGACATATCTTCTCGCACCAGCTCTCCCACCACATCTTCTTCCTCACCAATGACCTAATCACACCCTTCCTCCTCCTTATCTCAATCGTGTACTCCCTCACCCCCTCCCCCTCCCCAGGCACATCGTACCACCACTTGAGCATCTGCCCCTCCACCTCCCACCGCCCCGCACTGACCTTCACATCCAGATCCACCAGATCCCTCGGCAACGGGCCCTCCTCCACCGTAGTGCTCCCAGGGTCCAAACTCGCATTCGTCATCCCGCCCCAAATCGGCAAATCAACACTCGACGCAAACCTCGAGCTCCGCCCGCTCGTGAACGCACTCACCACCCCATTATCATCCACACTCCCGCTCCTCCTCGGCTCCATCTCCGTCTTGCCCTTGATAGACGTCGGGCCATCATCACCCAGCCCACGGCTCTTCTTCACCAGCACATCAGCAGCATAATGCACAAGCGGGACATATATCTCCGTCGCCAGCGGCTCCTTCTCATCCTCATCCTCACCCTCACCACCCCCACCACGTGTGGATCCGTCCTCCGCCGACACGCGCACGACGAGCTTGAACGACGGCTTCCCAATATCAAACTTCATGTCCACCGGGATACCGACGACTTTGTGCGGCCACGGACGCGCGAAGGCACGGACTGCACGCGCACCATTCGTCAAGAAGCCGTACGGGTCCTCGAGCCAGTCGCGCAGTGTGGGCTGCGGTTTGGGTGGGCGGAGAGTCATGTCGTCTGAGGATGCGCTCACGGAGGGCGCAATGGCAACGGTCACGACCGACGTTTCTTTCTTGGCGGAGGCAGTGGCGGTCCTCAGCAGCCCTGCTCTGCTCTCTCCAACAGTCGGGTTGTACAGGCCTCCCAGTGCCCCGTCTTCTTCCATCACATCTCCATCTCCGCCGACCTGAGCCCCAGGCCTTTCCCTCAAATCATCAAGGCTCCACAGACTGAGATCCTCCATATTCCATCCATCCCCCCAGTCATGCGTATGCTCCGTGCAATACGTCCACACCGTCCAATTCAACGCATTCGCCCCATCCGCGCCGTTCAGACTCGCGTCCAGCGCCTTCTCCTGCCGGCTATAGTCGCCTGTATGCTTCCCGTCGTCCGTCCACCCGTACGACCGCTTCCCATCCATATCAAACGGCGTCCCGATCTCGCCAATCAAGACCGGGTACCCATTCTTCAGGATATCGGCATCCGCCTTGAGCATCGCCAACTGCTCCTGCAGCGACTTGCGGATCGCACCCGTGCCGATCTTGACCGCTTGCATCTTGTTGCTATATTTCCCCCGCAGCAGCCCCAGCGCATCGGCGTTGAACCAGTTCCAGTGCCGCGTCACCAGCGTCAGCCCATCGTAGTAGTGCGGCGCATACACACACCGCCCCTTCAGCACGTCCTCCCCCACCTCCGGCGGCTGTGCGAACACAGGCGGCTGCACGAACAGGATCGCTTCGGGGTGGCTGACGCGAATCCTCCTCGCCCACGCAGAAAAGTGCGGCTTCCAGTAATCCTCGATGAAATCAACCGGATCCCCCGTCAGAGGCGAATACCGGAAATAGTCCTCGCGCAGGACAAACCCCGTCTCGACATCCCACACGCCATGGTGCGCCCAGACACACGTCCCCAGTGGCCACTGCGCCACGTCCCGCTTCCACCCCCACTTGGGGTGGACCCCCTCCGGCGTCTCCGTCTCGGGGTCCGCCCAGATCATGCGCCCCTTGGGGTCAATCGTCACGCTCCCGTCGCGTGTGGGGCCAAATGGGCCAAACGTGTAGTTCTCCACCGTCTGCACCTGCCCCATCCCGAGCCTCAAGCTCTGCGCGGGGGTGGGGTACGTCCCCTTTTTGAGCGTCGACCCCTGCGCCGTCGGGTTGGTTGAGAGGTCCTCCCAGCCGCAGAGCCCCTCGAACGGCTCGTTGAGGCTGTCCCACCCGATCACGCACTCCTCGAACAGCGAGCCGCCATCGAACGCGCGGATGCGGTCGGCGAGCTGGCCGAAGGCCTCGATGTAGTGCTCCTGGAGGAAGTCCTGGATGTTCTTGCCGTCGAGGATGCAGTGCGGCGCAAAGGCGCGGCCGGCGAAGAAGAGGGTGTAGACGGTTTGGGAGAGGAGGCGGCCGTCGTTGGTGGACCAGAGCATGGCGGGGAGGGTGGCGGGGTCTGGGGTGTGGGCGAGTGGGTATTCGCAGTGGATGATGGCGGACTGGGTGGCGGTGAGGTTGCGCGGGTTGATGCCGCATGCGGCGAGGGTCCAGAAAGGGGCGCCGGAGCCGCCGGAGAAGCGGGACCACTGGGAAAAGAAGGCATGTCAGCAATCAAAAACGGAGAGCCATGAGGAGATTGGAAAGCTTTGTCGTGGAAACACGAGGCGATGCACCGAAGAGAGGGGTTTCCACATCCCCCAAATTCGGACCGGGGATCCGGATCCACGAGGAAGCTTTAGAGGAACGAAAGAGCTCACCACATCCTGATGTGGGTCCAGGTATACTTTGAATCCGTATGCTCGGCACTTTTGCAGAACTCGTATAGTGTAGTCCATAAATTCATAGTCGTATTTGCCACTTGAACACGAGGTCAGACACGTCGCCAGAGACGGTGGGCTGAGTTGCACTCACGGCCCGGCGTGTTCTAGCGCCTCCCATGTCACAGGGAATCGCAGCATGTTGAAGCCCCACCCTCTAAGTCGTGCCAAATGCACGTCCGCCGAGCCGTCATCAAGGTTCAGTGGCTGTCCGATGAAAGTTTCTTCGCCTGCCTCTGCGCTCTCCCAGAAATCGTCTAGGATATACGACGGCCGGTCCAGGGGGGATTTCGAGGAGCCGGAGAGGTTGACACCACGGAGGAGGAGGGTGCGACCAGCGTTGTCTATGAAGTTGGAGGATGTGGTATGGATGAAGGAGGATGTGGTCGAGTTCCCCGTTGCTGGCGACGAGGAGGGTACTTTTGGCATCCTTGAATCGCAGCCTCGGGAGAAGGGAAGTGTGGAGTTGACATCGTACCACAAAAAATAATTGTTCTTTGGGTAACGTGCCCGATCGATCACCTATCCCCTTTTAGATACCCGCTCAGTCTTTCACACTTTCGGAAAACACGGGCTTGACCTCGGCTTGACGGACGAATCATCATGCGAAGTCGACGAAGGGTACCACCTAGTGAGTCACAGACATACATCAAGGAGCTCGTGGGGTCTATGAGTGAGCCTTAGGATACTTACATCCATCTCCAACTTGTACTTAAAGCAGGCATCATCTTCTGTTACCTGGAACTTGTTCAGCATATATCATGCGAACTGGCATGGGGACCCACTCGACTTCATGGTAGCTTCCGAGCCATCTGTCCAATTCTTACCCCAAGGCTTCGCCGCGACAAGATACCGACAATCAGTAGTAACAAAGGAGGTGAACCAAAACGGAGCGCCCGTCGCGCGACGACTATCGCAGTCATCAGGTTCGCAACTACGCATCGCGTTTCAAGTTCATGGCCAAAGTGCTAGGCTATTCTCGAGTTTGAAAACCCATCAGTGACAGTTCACCTTCTACCAACTCTCAGCTTCTACTTAGTCATTTACTAGGTGATCACTTCCTGTCAACCAACTGTCAACCGGTTACAACGAACATAACCCGATGCTCGACTTCAATATAATCGGGGTCCAAAGAACTGAAGCGTACTCAACTGGACCCACAACCTTCATACAATGAAGATGTCACTGGCAATCGCACCGGTCTCTATTCTCGTAGCGCCTGCCTTTGGGCAACTCAATCAGTTGGCCAAGTCTGCGGGAAAGAAATACTTTGGTACCAGCTCCGCCAATCCATCCCTCTCCGATCGTGCCTACGTCGCTCAACTCAGCAATGTCACGGAATTTGGTCAGCTCACCCCAGTGCGTTTGGTTATCCCGCGCGATTTTTTACATCAAAATGTTCACTCTAAAGCTCAGGGTAACAGCATGAAATGGGCAGGTTTCCTTTCCTTGACCAAATGTGTTGTTGGTCCTGATAGATCCGGACGATAGGCTGAAACGGAGCCTTCTCGGGGAAGATTCACGTTCTCCAAGGCTCAGGAAATCGTCTCTCTGGCACGAAAGAACGGGCAGCTCGTTCGGGGTATGATCTTCTGTTTTATTGGACATCATGGGTTATTAAAAAACATCGATTAGGACACACCTGTGTTTGGTATAGCCAGCTCCCAACCTGGGTGTCCGATGGACACTTCAACGCTACAACGCTCACGACCATCGTATACGCACACTGCTCAAACCTCATCGGCCATTTCAAAGGACAAATGTGAGTTGCCTTCTCTCTCCGTAACAACCCCGCAGCGTTAACGACACCCCCCGCAGCTGTACGTCTCAGGCTGTAAATGACTTTCTATAGGCTATATTAGACAATCTGACTGCTTCAATAGACAGCTGGGACGTCGTGAATGGTAAGTTTTCCCTCATGAAAACACACGAACTCCCCCCCAAACCAACAGCTTGACTTCAATCAGAACCTTTCAACGAGGACGGAACATTCCACCAAGATGTCTTCTACAAAACTCTGGGAACATCTTACATCTCAATAGCGCTCCGGGCCGCTCATGCAGCTGACCCCACTACCAAATTATATGTGCGTTATTATCATTTCCCAACCAAATACCACAGGAAGCCGCACCTCGCTGTCCACACCAGATAAACGACCACAACATCGAAGGGAGCGGACCGAAGTCCACCGCCATGATAAACCTCGTCAAATCCCTCAAAGCTTCCCGTGTCCCTATCGACGGCATCGGCATCCAGGCCCACCTCGTCGTCGGCCGGGTCCCTTCGACTCTCAAGGCGAACCTGCAGGCATTCACCGCTCTCGGTGTCGACGTCGCTCTCACCGAGCTGGACATCCGCATGAAGCTGCCGGCCACGCCCGCCCTGCTTGCACAGCAGTCTAAAGACTACCAGACCGTCATTGCGGCTTGCAAAGCAGTCCGTCGTTGCGTGGGTGTCACGATCTGGGATTATACAGACAAAGTGCGTGCTTTCTCCGAATTGAAAACCCCTTGCCCCGCCCCGCCCCGCCCCTCCCTCTCTGACTGACCGACTCGGAATGATTCTCTCCACTGCAGTACTCATGGATACCGAACTCATCTCCCGGAATGGGTGCAGCTCTGCCTTGGGACAATGTCAGTTCAGATGTTTTTAAAAAAAACTCCCCCCCCCGATCCGTTCTCATTTTTTTTTTCGATTCAATAATCCCCTTAGAAATTGGTCAAGAAGCCTGCTTACATCGGTATCGCCAACGGCTGGAAAAATTGAGAGGGGGGATAATAATGATGCGTTCGCGTACTACTTATGTACTAGCTGGCAGGGCGGATACCTACTTGTAACATATCCAAGAGAGCTTCGTCGTTAATTTCGCACATGATCGTGCAGTGGCTCCTCCTCCTCAATCGAACCGAAGACGGGATTTCAGCATTGACCCCTTCAAGGTCGAGGAGAGACTGCAGCGAAGGAGACTCACTTGACGGTTGTTTCTGATACTAGGCGGGCGGGAATTACGTTGCACAATTGCTGGTGTTGCTCATAAGTTTTCTGTTGGATTCAAAACGTTTCGGTTCTGCTGTTTTTGTTGGATCGCCCGTATGTAGGGGGAATCGTGGGGAATGCGAATATTGGGTTCCGTTGAGACTGTCGTTTCTCTGGTATATGTACAATGTACATATATGCATGATCAGTATGTTAAGCTTCAAGCACAAAGGACCGTGAGCGGACGCATCAAATGGACTGATTAAGCACCCACAGAAGAATGGTATCGAGGTTTCGATCAATGCGGTAGCACGCGAGTATCTTCATCCAAATCCTTCCCCAGAACCGGCAATCCGAACCCCCCATACTTGAACTCTCCACACCGCTCCCAGCCATTCCTGGTATACATGCCAACCGCCGCCTTGTTAAAATAGCTCGTGACGAGCTCCAACCTCTTTATCCCATTCGCACGCGCATGGGCCACCACGACCACCATCAACTTGTCGCCGACGCCCTTGCGCTGATGGTCAGGCGATACGACCAACCGACCGACTTCCCCAACTTTGTGGTCGTGCGGGTGCTTCTCTACAAGGGAGGGGGGGGGGGAAAGGAAGATCCACACCCTTTCAGTTCGGCAGGTCGAAACAAAAAAACGAACGAATGGAACCCACTAAGCCCAATACAACCGACCACTTCCCCTCCCTCCTCCTTCTCCGCGACCCAAAACCCGTTGGGCCCATCCGGAACACACCTGGCGCCTCCATCCTGCACGATCAACCCCCACCTTCCAATGACATCCTGGAAATCGCCCTTCAACGCGTCGCCGCGGAACGTATCGAAGAGCCTCTCGCTCCGCCGGTGGAGGTCCCGGATATACCAAACCAGGCCGGCGAAAACGGTGGCGAAGAAGCCTGCTGTGGAGTGGAGTATGAAGAGGTGGAGGTCGGTGAGTTGTAAGAGGGGGTTGGCGAGGGGGATGGCGAAGGCAGTGAGTGCCGCGCTGAAGGTCAGGCGGGCAACGGTCGTGTACCGAGAGATTTGGGCATCTCTTTCGACGATCGGGGATCCTGCTGTTCGATTTATGCGAGGTAGGTTCTGACGAGTCAACGACGCAGTGGGGGAGTTGGAAGTTGGAGAACGCACGTCCGGTATTGGTAGCCAACAGGAAGATCCGGCGGAGTTCCTCCTGGTCCTGGGGATGCCGATATGGTCTGATGTTTATGTTCATTCAAGTTCAACGTCGTCCCTTGAGCTGAAAAAACAAAATAAAGATCCCTCGGCGCTTTGGGCAACCTCAACGCAACTGCCAACCTTATATCGTGCCTGTTTGAGGCTATGCAATATAAGCTAATTTTCACGAGTCGCGGATCACTTGAACTGCCGCGATATCGATCAGGGCGTCAGTTTCGACACAGGAATAGAGCATTTAGTTGCAGCCGTGCACCTTCAACAAACCATTAGCATGATGAGGAGGGTTGGGAGCTTTGTGGGCGTTGGAACTCTCTGGCAAGGCAGAGGGGAGCGCAAAAACCCAGGTACGATATTGGTGCATAAGAAAACTTGCAATTGGAAGTTCCGGGTTGGCCGTCGAAAACCCATCAAAATCCGATCATGTCGTCGCTACAAACGCATACGCAGAGCCGGTGCCGCCCTTGAAGATTTACAGTACTACATGATAGTATAGGTACAAATTGAAATTCTACAATATGTAATGCTCTATGTATCTATGTTTCTCTGAAACTCGAGAAAAGGAAAAAAAGAGACTGCGAAGGGGTTTCGCCAAAAGAAGAGAATCTGACTCGTAAACACCAATGCAGAATCTATAATACCACCACTAGAAGAACCTCTAAGCATTTAGATCAGGCCTAAAGAGAAGAAAGAAATATAACCACCTCCCGACCCAGAACTCATCGACTCCTTCACCTGAAAATCCAAAAACCTCGTCGCATCCAACATCGGCATTTTCCGTTTGATCGCATCCACGATGTTCACCTCACCACCACCCCTGAACTGCCCCATGGGCCCCCCCGTCAAATCAACCAACACATACCTCAGCTTCGGGAACATATCAGACCTCGACAGCACCGCATCCAGGCTCTCCCAAAGATAAAAATCCGTCAAAGTCTCCACCAACGGCCTCGTGCTGAACAGACACGCAAACAAGTCCAACCTGAGAATGAACTCCTCCAACTCCAGCGGCTTTTCAACCCCCTGCAACGCCGGTATCAGCCACGCCACATGATCCTGTACCCTCAGCCCGCCCGCCGTGCTCAGCTCTAGCCGCTTCAGATTCGTGTTGCAGTTCAGGTCGAGCGGCGCCCGCCCTACGCCGGCGCCGTCTGGGTCCCCAGTGAGCACCTGCGTGACGAACGGGTCCAGGTGCCGGCGCGCGTGCGGCCCACCCATGCGATGCGTGTTGAGCGCCCAGAGGTAGGCGAAGTGCTCGAGGGCGGGGCCAGCGGCACGTGAGAGGCGGCGGGCGGACGCGGTATCGACACTGCCCGAGAGGTAGAGGACCCGCAACTCGGAGAGGTCGAGCAGGGAGCGCGGGGAATTAATGGCAAGCGAGAAAGGCCGCGTGGCGTCTCCGAGGACGAAGAGATGGAGGTCTATCAGCTTTCCTTTTGGTTTCTGCGGTGCCACCGGTTCTTGTCCGTCCGTGACGGTGAGCTGTTTCTGCTGTTCCGGTGTACCGCCGGGTCCAAGCAATGACAATACACCCTCGACGTAGACCCTCTTCAGCTGCCCACACTCCGCCAACCACTCGAGCGGGAACCCAGCCACGTATCCGATGTACACGTCCGCGAGCCGCTCCGACCTCAACATTTCCAACACCGCGCTTCGCAGCTCCTCCGGCCACGCCGCAAACGGCAGCGCCACCGCTGCAAAGTTCAAGAAGAAAACCGCGACCTGGCCCTTCATCCTCCTCAATACATCTGCCAGGAGCGCTCCATTGACGCTCATCCAATCCGCCTTTTCGCTTTCTTTCAAAAAAGTAATCAGCACCTCTAGACGGAGGACGTGGGTTCGTATATGCGGGCTGGTTTCCAAGAGATGAATAAACCGCGCGCAGTCCGAGGAGCTTTGGACTCTGATCTTGGAAAAGAGGAAGCGTTGGCTGGAGCGGGAGAATTGGTGCGAGACGAGGGAGCATCGTTTCAGACAGGTCGTATCGTCGCGGAATTGGCCGACGATGAGGTCGACGACGTCTGATGGGAGAGACCAGCGTTTGGATGGGGTCTGGGCTCCGGCGGCGACGGTGGGGCAGGCGAGGAGGAAGAGAGTGCAGACTAGTCGCAGCTTGTGAGAGATTTTCAATTGAATATAAATGACGTACTGAGATCCTGTGTGAACTCGAAAAGCGGCAGCACCATGGCTTGAAGCCCAACGAGAGATGTTGTGCGCGTTGAGCGAGGTGGTGGTAGTGGTAACAGAGAAGAGAAGGCGCCGGATCGTGGCATCGTCCATTTTATACCGCCCGCGTTGACCGACGATGCATAAATAATAATTCAATTCAATGCCGTGCGACCTCTGGTGGTATAACCGGAAACACGTCCTGCTGTTAAGACTGGGCTGATTTTTAGCTGCTGGGAAGCACTCTGTTCGATTCAGAGCCAGGTTCATTTGATCGCGGCACACTTGATCCTTTTTTTTTCTTTCACCGCCGCGACCTGGTTTATAACAATTCAATTGGGCTGGAATTCTGGTCCATGCATCCATGCTTCGAAGGTTTGAGGGTGCACGCAATGTCGCCACCCTCGTGTGCCTTGCAAAAATGGAAAGATGAATGCTGCTGTAATTTTCTTGCCAGTCGCCCCACGACCACGCCTTCAAACGAAAAAACGCAGACGTCAGGCGGTCTGATCTCTCTGCTAGTGGTGGCATAGTATCGAAGCTCAAAATGATGGTCTAGATGCATGGTCGCATAGTATACACATCTCATATGTTCATGGAATTCAGAGGCACAGCGGGAAACATCGTTCGACCTTCGTACAACTCTGAGTCGGAATTCGCGCTGTCATAATGAGTTGAGATGAATACAATTCCATCAAGGCCTGGTAGTGTAGCCGGGAGCACGCCACCTAAATCTTGCGACGATGATCGACTGCACATGGGGAGGACTCTGTTCGATTCAGAGCCAGGCCGCTACAATGTTTAAGTTGTTCTGTCTTTTGCCGCCGCATGCCAATAGGACCCTTTTTCGCTTCAGGAGGTTTAAGGTTTAATCGCGTCGTTAGACCTAAAAGAAGTGTTTGATACTTGAGCTTGACGAATGGAGATTCAGCAGAACGTAATGTGACCGTTGTATAACTTGAACTCGCCAAACAAAAATAAAAAAAAGTCCTCAGAATTCAGAAGTACGACTCACTGCCACGGTTATTGGATTGATAGCGAGTTAGAACCTGGATCTGGTCACACTGCAGTAAGGTCGACCTCCCGAGCTTCCAGGTCCCCGTCCGACAACCAAACATGGAATGATGGAATCGCCAGTGACAAGTATAGACCGGGGGGCCAAATCGCCGAAGTACATAGCTGGGCCCAACAAAGGGGATGGTTATGAAGTCAATTATCTGACAGGAATCAAAAGTCATCCTGTTAATATTGCCAATGGTTAGATTTGAGCAGGTTTTAGTTGGGTTTTGGTAGTAAGTATTCGTATGTAACTCACCTTTTTACCGTCGGCCCAGAATTTGCGATCCAAGAGAATGCACGAAAACACACACACCCAAAATGAAAACAAATCACCGTGACTGGTTCAACCCAAATCCAACTTGAAAGCAGCCTGGTCGTGTACTAGTAGCTGCTTAACGGTACCAAGGTCGCCGTACTACATCACTCCAGATCCGAGTCGGGAAGCACTCTGTTCGATCCAGAGCAAGGCCACATAGGCGGAAATGTTCAATTGTTTCTTTTTTTTCTGGCTGGGATTTACTCCCGAGATAAAATGGATTCGGCTGCCAGTATGGTATCAGAGATCAGATCTGGTGCATGTAGGCTGTCAGTTGTGAAGGACATGTCGGGATGAACGCGTGAGGAGGGAGCAAAGGTTTCAATATGTGACCCCACGGCAATGTCCCCACGATATCTATTATCCAGACTTGAACACACCCTCATCCCAACACCCGTCGCACATACATACCCCAGATGCCCCGAAATTTTTTTATATACCCACACGTAAAAGAGAAAAGAAAAAGAGCAACTAAAATCGAGAGCAATCACAAACAACCTAGACACAGTCTAAGGGAACATACAAACCAAGGGGGGGAGAAGACACCGATCGAAACTGCCACCCTCCAATCCATGGTGAATACAATCCAACTCGGACGAAAAAATAACATCGAGGGTTTAAAAAAAGAAGAGAGGCTGTCAATCAAGACGAACCCCCCTCCAACGCAACCAACTCCTTCCTGATCTCCCCCTCCCCTTCAATCTTCCTCAACTGCGTCGCCTCGAGCCTCTCCCCCCTGGTCATTTTTTCCTTGAGCTCCTCAATGGCCTTGAGCTACACAAAAAAAAAAAAAGAGAGCATCATCAGTCCCCACCCTCTCCACAAAAAGACAAATGCAAAAAAAACCACCCGCACCTTCTTCGTCAAATTCCGAATCTTCTTCGCCGTCGGATCCAAAGAGCTGTCCAACCCAGGCGTAACCGGCGACATCACCCCCGCCTCCCCAACACCAACATCCTCCAGCGCCAGCGGGGGAGTGAAACTCTCAGCACCACCTGCACCTGCATCCCCCCCATTTGTCTTCCTACCACCACCACCACCACCACCACCACCACCCTCCTCCGCACCCTCCTTCTTGCCCTTCTTCTTCCTCGGACCCTTCCTCTCCACATCCTGCCCTTGTTGCTGATAGTGCCCCTGCTGCCCCTGCTGCGACGGAGAAGACGCTCCCGGGACATGCCTCCTCCCTCCATTCTGGTACTGCCCATGATGCCCATACCCCCCATTCCCATTATGATGATGATACCCATTCGGCGCAGCCCCAGGCGGGGTCCTCGTATACCTCGGCGGCGTCGCAGCCCCCGACCCCGTCCCACTACCACCACCGCCCCCACTACCACCAATCGTCCTCGGAGCCCCACCCTCATCCTCCCTCTTAAAAAACGCCGGTGTCGCGCTCCCCCTCGCCCCAGGTGGCCTATACGCCCCAAGCGCCTTCGGCGCCGCAGGCTTCTCCACCCCACCCACACTCCTCTCCACACTCCCATTCGGCGGCGGCGCCGACGGAACCACAGCCGGGAACGCCGGCACCGCATCCACCAACATCGAGCGCCACGCGACCTGATACAGCTCCTCGCACGCCTGCACGTGGATCAGCGCGCCCGAGCAGTGCCACACCTTCACCCCGTTGTCGACGCGCAGCCGCGGGGACAGGATCGCCGTCATGAAGAACCGCCCGTCCGGGGACCACTCAACGTGCGTCGAGTTCGGCGCGTCGAGCGAGCACACCTTGCTCAGCGAGCGCCGGTCGTAGATGTCGGTTTTGCCCGCGAGGTTGCCGTACCCAGCGAGAAGCACGAGCCGGCCTTGCGGGTTGAAGGAGATAGTGTTGATCGGGGCGGCGCCAAAGTCGTGCAGGGTGCGCACGCGCTGGTCAAAGAGCATAGCTTTGGCTGGCATGTCTGTTTGCATGACCATGTAAGTTGAGAATGAGTGAAAGAAAGGGGTAGAACTGACACCCGTAAACGACCCCAAACTCTTTCGAAGTCGGGCTCCACGCAAAGTCATGGATCGGGCCTTCCTTGTCCAACTGGATCCTGCAGTCAAAGTTGCCTGCGGCGCTGAGGAGGCACATCCCCGTCTCGCCATAGTAGCTCTTGTTGGTGTTGTCGACCTCGGTCTGCGTGAGCACCAGCACCTGCGTGCCGAGCATGTTCCACTTGATCTGTGCGCGGTCGGCTTTGAAGAAGGCCTTTTGGCAGGTGGGGGGCCCGTTGAGCGTGAGGAGACCGTAAATCTTGATGCTGGCGGGGGCGCCCTGTAAGAATATCGTGTCAGCGTTGAATTAGAGAAGGTAGAGATCCAGACATGTTGTCAAAGGACGGATGAGGTCTGCCGGGCAGGAAATGCCGGCGGCAAAACGGACAAGAATCTGGGACAGGAAGCATCAAAAGCGGACATAATAGGCCGCTGCGCTATATACCAGATCTGACCAGACAGGTAGTAGAAGTCCCAAATTGGGGTCCGGAGGTAGGACCGAAAACCCACTTTTTTCTCGCCCACAAAGACCGCCACGGAGGGATTGAGGCCGGGGCTGAGGGAGACGCTGGTGGCGCCTTCGACCTTGAGCTTGTCGACGATACCCTTTTCCCAGTCGGCGGGGCGGTAGACCTGAATCTCGGAGGAGACGAGGCGGATGGCGTGGGACTCGGAGATGGTGTACTGGAGGTCCCAGCTTTCTAGGGACTTTTGGGAGAAAGCGATGAGCTCTTCGCCAGTAGAGGTGGAGAAGACGCGGAGATTTTTGTGTTGGGCCCCGTCTTCTAGTTTTACTGTAAAAATGGTAAGTGAGAATCAATCAAAGAAGGCATTTTGGGATGTTGTACCAGGTCGCTCCCAAGTCGAGAGATAGGTCCCGCGAGGGGAGAATCGGAGCTCGATGATGTTGGGAGTAGACAGCTCTTGGAGGAGCTGAGCACCCTCTGCCTGGTAAATCCGCACCCTGGGAGACGGTTGACATCGGTAGATAATCGGATAAGGATCGCGGACGACTCACACAGTAGGCAAGGCATAAGCAAACAGTCGTCCGTCAGCACTGTAGTTGAACGTGCGGGCGGGAACGTCCGGAGACACGAAGCCCGCGACGGGATCGTAGTCTGGCGCGCCGTTGAGGAGACCCAGAGATTTTTGTGCACGGACTGAAGTTGTAAGGAAGTGTCAATCATCGTCTTTAGATCGGAGGAGTGGGGGGAAGCCACCACGTGTTTTTGTGATTCGAAAGAATGATAATAATTAGACACTGACATGCATACTGCTGGGATGCCATTGCGGATATTCGAGAGATGGGGGGGGGAAGGGCGAGAGGGCGCAAGAAGCAAGCTAATGCTTCGGGAGGAGGTGTGGGAGGGAGACAGGCGATATGTTGGTCTCTGTTGTTTTCCCAAGCCTCTAGCTAGGGCCGGTCTTTCTAACAATGCTTGCCCTCCTCACCGCTTTGGCCAGCCTGGCCAGAGCCCAACTTGGCCGCTTTGTCGCCTGTGGCCCTGCCGCGACAATGTTTCCCGACGCGTATTTAAACAGTAGCCGTCTCTATACACCCTCCCCACCGTCATGTCCTACCACCCCAGCACCTACATCCAAGTCTCCAGCCCTTCCGCCCCTCGCCCAAGTCAGGCCTCCCACATGGTCTGCCTCTATATCACATAAATCACCCCACTCACTCACATCTCCCCCCCCAGTCCGACCCAGCCACCCTCGTACCCGGCGCTGTACACCTCATGCCCATCCAACCTCTTATGACGCCCCAATCCGTCCTCGCGGGCTCCCATCATCCCCACGCATCCTACGCGCGCTACCTCGTCCTCCCGCGCCAACTCCCCTACCATGGCGAACCCTCCTTCCCCAGCATCGCCTTCAGCGTCAACGGCGAGCCCGGCCCGACTCTCAAGTCCATCATGAAGGGCACCGTCGTTCTCGACGGCGCGCACGACGCGCCGTTCGCCCCCGTTGGGTTCTCAAGGATCAAATGCGTGATGGGTGTGCGTTCTTTTTTTTCCCCGTCCGATGTTTTCTGGCCTGATGCCACCGTTTCCGCGCGCGCGCGTAGTGGCCCGATGTGACTGACAAGCCGCAATGCATCTTTGCCGCCGATATGAACAAGAGGCCCATCACGCGCGACATACTCGCGAAAGAAATAAGCGCGCTGATCTATAAATTCCTCCGCGATAATCCGTTCATCGTAGGTCCTCTTCTCCTAGCCAATTTCATAGCATCCATAATGACTCTTGCAGACCATCGACTACAGAATTATCCGCCTCGTCGCACTGAGTTACTATCGCAATGTTTGGGTGCCCGTGCTGGCTATTGATGCTTGAAATGCTGCCTCGTTTCTGATTCTTCCTTTTATCTTTATACTTATCATATTTCATTCTGTAACTATCTTGCCTTTTTTTATATCTATCATATTGCGGTATCCTAGCACCTACTTTGTTCTATACTACTATACGGCCGGAGAATTAAACAATACTTTCGTGTTCGCTCTGGCTGCATTCAAAACCTTGGAGTTTTGTACTAGTTGAAGGCCCATGTACCGTTTACGAAACCTTCGAAAGCCGGAGATCAATAATAAGAAAGGAAAGGTCCACCCAAGCCATGTGCACGGTTCGCAGGCAAAAACAGCCTTCACAAACGCATGAGCGGCCGGCCTCTGAATCGAACAGAGTGCTTCCTGATAGCGAAGAAGTGGGTTCTACTCATGGCTAATGATTCACGGGACGTGTTTCCAATTACACCACCAGGCCAACTGGCAATCACTACGTACCTGATATTATGTATAGTATAATGGCTACTCTGTAGGACCAAGCATCCAGCCCTCCTTATAAACGCCGGCCCACTAATGAAGCAACTAAACTCCAAGTCTAAGAACTAATGGAGATCGGAGGTGGAAGCCGTCTCGAAGAAGGTCGCAGGGCTCGACGAGGGAACGGGAAAGACAGCAGATAGATAGTGAACTGTCTCGCTATACTTAACACACGGTCTGGCTACATAGGCAGGTCGATATAGAAAACCAGGAAACGAGAAAAAAACAAAACAAAAAGTCACGGCCCACGCTAGCGGAAACAGCTTGTTGATGCAGCGGCCTGGCTCGCTTTCCAGAGAGAAATTCAATAGACATCTTGTATCCACAGGACGTGTTTCCGAATTACACCACCAAGCCGGATAGAAAGTAGGTGCTATCCTGCCCTTGACAACCTGAGTGTGTCTGTAACGATCAGCCGTGTCGAACACCACGGAACTTACCAACCTTTATCACTACCCAGCCGTGGTTCCCAAAGCACCCGATTTCACAAAAAAAAAAGTCGTCTCGATGCTGTCCTGAAATTCGATGACGCTATAGCCTCTTCGGGGTCCCAAGTACGATCTACCACCATGCAGAAGACAGCGTCGTTTTCAACAATGCATGCAGAAACTCTTGAATTAAATCTAAAGAAAGAGATAAAATATTCAGACCATTTTCGGTAGGGGCGTGGCCCTGAATCGATCAGAGAGAGAGCGATCCCCGATAACCAAGGATGTTGGTAACCGGATAACCGCCCCCCGTTTCGCAAGTTCCGGTTCCTGGTATGCAAATTTGAGTCAGGATGAGTACATACATCGTGCAAGACCCGGATACCGGATCGTGAGGCCGACCCGGCGATGAAAGATTGGTTGGGTCCTACATAGCGATCCCGGCGCCATCCAGTCGAGGAGGAAAAAAAAAGAGGGCGAACTACGACAATAAGTGCCTCCCTGGCGGCTGCCTGGCTCTGAATCGAACACCAAGCAGACTTGGAATTGGTCACCTGCTTTTCAAATCGCGGGACGTGTCCCAGATTGACCACCGAGACCGACGAGTAGGTAGGTGGGTAGGTATCTATCTGTTGTAGGATACTATTATTAGTGTGCCTGTGGACGAACGGCGATATGTTAAGGCGCACCTATGGGGACACCGTCTTCTAGGAGGTTTTGTGTTGTAAGTATGACTCACTTTCAACGTGTAACATGTTACATCGCCGGTCGTTTGGAAAAAAAAATGACATGCCGGGAACCACGGATGTGCTGGAAGTCGGTTTTGCCAATCTTTGGGACAGTGGCCACTGTTGCAGTCGTCAGGCTTTCAGGACGGGTGTGATTTTGGAATCTACGAGTATTGTTAGTCCGTTGTCCCATAAGTACTCGAGCCATGGATTGACAGGTTTGTGGTTGGATATCATGATGGAGCACCAGTCAGGTCAGGATAGTTGTGTAATCAGTTGGATGATCCCCGCTTTGTGTTTCTCTCCTCAGGCTTCAACATGAATGAAATGCCACGGGTCGGGGTGGTTAGGCTTGGGTGGAGTTCAAACGTTCACCGTTCAATCCAGTCAGACGACAGCGAGGTTTGTCAGCACCGCGGGGAGTCAAGAGCCTAGTGGATATTTTCTTTCCGACTCGGAGATCTGAGGATGGAGTAGATTCGGCTATTAATGGGTGGTTTCACAGCGGAGGCGCGAGTCCTTGATTAGCCTCCCGAGTGAGGAAGGCACATATCAACGAAACCTTCACTGTGCCAGGTCATGACACACTCCGTGCCACCGGGGTCAGGAGACGAGAGTGCTGGCGTCGCGCCACTCAATACCCACCGGTTCGCAATGCCGGGCTGGTGATACTTATAGCGCCTTGCGAAGACTCTCTGGTTGGCCTTTGCGTACTCTGACATGTCCTCTAAACATAGTAAGAACTCTTGGTCTTGGAACTGCAGAAAGCAACCTGCTTTTGCGAACCAATCTCAGTCAAACTCCACCATATCGCTATCGAACGTTCCCCGATCGGCATCGAGCAGTCTAGCACGTTCTGTGGTGACTCTCATTGATAGCTTCCATATCAGCTCCCCCCCACTTTCAACTCTCGCAGTCTCTCCAACTATTCCGGCTCATCCAAGGAGGTCGCTTTGCCCTGCTCGCTCCACGCCTTCCTTCTCGACGCTCAATCGTAGTTCAATCAAGAAGAATGCTAAAGGTGCTTTGGACGGGATATACGAGCTACTTAAGGTTCTCAGGGACTCTGGAGGCGGCTTCCCTCCGCTTGGGGTGGCCCTTGGTGGTCTGCTCACCTGCATCGATGCATACAATGTGCGTCGGTTGACCGAGGTCACATATGACTCGGGATGTGCGCTCACATTTTCGATCCATTATCAGAATACCGCTGGGAACCTCGATGAGATGGACACGTTGATCAACACCATCAATACCCTGTCATCGTCCCTCGCTGTGAGGCTACCGAGCCATCAAGAATCACTTACGCAGGGAGGAATCAGGAATTTCGTAGGGTAAGCCTTTTTGTTTCGTCTTGAAGCGATTCCTGATCTTGGGACATGCAGGGTCTTGGAACATGAATTAAAGAAGGTGGAAGACATGCATCGACGCGGATTCCTGACTAGGCTTGCTCAGAACAGCGGCGATGCCGGAGAGCTAGTTTCGTCATATCGAGCCATCAAAGATGCTTTCGATGTATTCCAGGTAGGTCGCACCTTTTCTCCATACGATACTTTTTCAAGCGATCTACTAGATCGAAGTCCTTCTGGGGGTGGAACAGAATACGCGTGAAATTCTCAAGGTGTGCGACCTGCTTACCCATACATACAAATCACCGGGTTATACTCAATGACCACTCAGAATGTCCTTTTCGAGGCACTGCCTCGCTCCCGTAATGCAGCGTACAACGCCGCCATCAATCTCGACAACATTTCCCGTGGTCCGTGCACGAAGGATACGCGTGTCGGTATCATCAAGCAGATCATGGATTGGGCTGAGGGGACCGACGTCGACGGCCCGCCCATATACTGGATCAACGGACTGGCCGGCACGGGCAAGACGACCATCGCCTACACCATATGCCAGTTGCTACAGAAAGCCGACCTCCCTTTCACGTCATTCTTCTGCTCGCGTCAGCTCGACAGCAAGAATTCCAATTTTCTAGTCACAACGCTGTGCCGCGGCCTTGCAGCCAAGTTTCAGTCCTACGCATCCGAACTTGTAGGTGTCTTGGAAGGAGAGGAAGAGGTTGTTGACACAGTCCTGTCCACACAGATCGAGGAGCTGCTAGCGAAACCGTGGCAGGCGTCGCTTGCTCAACGAGATGGTCTACTAGTACCAGTGGTGGTAATCGACGCTCTGGATGAGAGTGACGGCGGGGTTGAATTCCTCAAGGAGCTGCTTCGCATTGTGAAAACGGGTGCATTGAAAGGGATCAAGTTCCTCTTCACAAGCCGGCCAGAACCTGACATTGTCGACTTGTGCTCCTCATTTCCTCCCAGCGCCGTTTGTAGACTTCACGAGGTTGATATGGCGAACGTTCAAGCGGACATCAAGAAGTTTCTCCAGGAGAAGCTCCCGAACTTGAAGGATACGCCGGAGCTAGCAGAGCTCTTACAACGGTCAGGTGGACTCTTCATCTACGCCGCCACCGCCGTGAGGTTCCTCCATCCTCCGCATACTCCCTTATCAGCTTCCGAGGAGAAGGACCAGCTGAGAGCATTACTGGAGTCATGGCCAAAATCTACCGGGAGCGGGGAACGATTGTTGGTGGACGAGTTGTATGAGCAGATCTTGGACGCCGCGTTTCGTGATGCCAGGATCCGCCCCCAACGCTTACAGATTCTCCATACCGCCCTCTGCGTCCAGGACAGGGTCACCATACCCGTCTTGGCAGGACTTACGAATATGGATCAGGATAAGGTCGAGAAGGTTGTCTGCTCTCTGCACGCTGTTCTCTTTGTCTCAACCAAAGACAATTGTGTCTATTGGTATCACTCTTCTTTCCCGGACTACGTTTTCAGCCAAACTCGAGCCAGGTTCGGTGATGCCTTCCGTATGTACTCCGCAGTTGATGTATACTGCGACCGGGGCGCTGTTCATGCTCGCCTTGCCAGCCGGTGCTTCTCCATTATGCACGAGTCACTTCGTTTCAACATGTGCGAGCTAGAATCGTCGTACACCTTTGATGCGGACGTACCTGCCCTCCATGACCGGGTCGACCAGAAAATCACTCCAGTTCTCCGATACGCATCACAACATTGGGCACAGCACCTACTTCGATCGGCGCCTCCAGATACGAATACCGCTGACCTAGCCCGCTGTCTAGATGAGTTCATGTCTCACCGACTACTGTTCTGGATCGAGGCAATGAATCTCATTGGGGCGAAATTTGAGTGTCGTTTATCGCTGCAGCAAGCATATGACTGGCTATCGAAGGTGAGAGCAAAGATATATTCCATGAGAACATATGCTGAACACATTCCAAGGGAACCCAATGGCCCGCTCTGATGGAATACGCGACAGATGCCGCAGACTTCTCAGCTTTTTTTGCAGGAAGTGCTGCGGCAATGTCAACACCACATTTATACATCTCGGCATTGTCTACGTGGTATCAGGATTCCCCCGTCTGGAAGGTCTGGAAACATCGATTCACTCGCATTCCATGGATTTCCTTGTCACAGGGGGACATCACTATACCGTTGATATCGATCGCTACAGATTGGGAGATTTGTTGTATGGCATTGTCCCCAAATGGAAAGCAGATCGCGGCCTGTGGTTCACAGGACAAGTCTGTGCGAGTATGGGACGCGAAGACGGGCGAGGAGTTGAGGGAGCTAAACGGCCACACCGACCTGGTTTCTTCTGTCGCATTCTCGCCTGACGGGAAGCAAATTGTTTCTGGTTCGCAGGATAAACGTGTGCGAGTGTGGGATGTGAAGGCGGGTGAGCAGATGAGGGAGATGAACGGCCACACCAACTCGGTCACCTCCGTTGTATTCTCGCCCGACGGCAAGCAGATCGTCTCTGGTTCAGAAGACAGATCTGTGCGAGTGTGGGACGCGAAGACGGGTGAGCAGCTGAGGGAGCTGAACGGCCACACCAGCTTGGTCTACTCTGTCGCAATCTCTCCTGATGGCAAACAGATCGTCTCTGGTTCATTCGATAAGTCTGTGCGAGTATGGGACGCGAAGACGGGGGAACAGCTGAGGGAGCTCAACGGTCACACCCACTGGATCACCTCTGTCGCATTCTCACCTGACAGCCGGCAGATCATCTCTGGTTCATTCGACAAATCTGTGCGGGTATGGGATGCGAAAACCGGCGAGCAGCTGAGGGAGCTGAGTGGCCATACCGGCCGGGTCGTCTGCATAACGTTCTCGCTTGACGGAAAGCAGATCGTTTCTGGTTCGCAGGACAAATCAGTGCGAGTGTGGGATGCAAAGACGGGCGAGCAGCTGAGGGAGCTGAACGGCCACACCGACACAGTCACCTCTGTCACATTTTCACCCGTCAGACAGCTGATTGTCTCTGGCTCATACGACAAATCTATGCGACTGTGGGACGCGAAGATGGATGAGGAGCTGGAGAAGCCAAACGGCCACACCGACATGGTCACCTCTGTTGCATTCTCACCTGATAGCAAGCAGATTGTCTCGGGTTCGTGGGATAAATCTGTGGGAGTATGGGACGCGAAGACGGGCAAGCAGCTGAGGGAGCTCAACGGCCACGCTGACTCCGTCTACTCCGTCGCATTCTCACCTGACGGGAGGCAGATCGCCTCTGGTTCGCGGGACAACTCTGTACGGATTTGGGATGTAAAAATGGGTGAGGAGCTGAGGGAGCTGAACGGCCACACCAAAAGGGTCGCCTCTGTCGCATTCTCACCTGACGGCAAGCAGATTGTCTCCGGTTCATTCGACCAATCTGTCCGGGTGTGGGACGCGAAGGCGGGTGAACAGCTGAGGGAGATAAACGGCCACACCAACTGGGTCACCTCCGTCGCATTCTCGCCTGACGGGAAGCATATCGCCTCGGGCTCATTCGACAAATCCGTGCGACTGTGGGACACAAAGACGGGCGAGCAACTGAAACAGCTTAACGGCCACACTGACACGGTTTACTCTGTCGCATTCTCGCCCGACGGCAACCACATCGTCTCTGGCTCGTGGGACAAGTCTGTGCGTGTGTGGGACGCGAAGACCGGTGAGCAGCTGAAGGAGCTGAATGGTCACACCGACTTTGTCTCCTCGGTCGCATTCTCGCCTGACGGCAAGCAGATCGTCTCCGCTTCCCGGGACAAATCTTTGTGGGTGTGGGATGCGAAGACGGGCGAGCAGTTTAGGAAGCTGAATGGTCACACCGACTTGGTCACCTCCGTCGCATTCTCGCCTGATGGGGAGCAGATCGTCTCCGGCTCGAAGGACAAATCTGTGCGCGTGTGGGATACCGAATCGCTCGCCTCTTTTACCTTCTCGCCTCGCCGTCACGATCGGGTAGTTTCCGGTTCCCATGAAAAACCTATGCAGTTGGAGGTAAATCTATGTCTTGATTCCATAGACGAAATCGGCTGGATCCTGTCTGGTTCAGACAGGCTTATTTGGTTGCCATCAACCATTCGAGATGTCCTTCATTTTCCAGGCAACATTCTCATCATATCTCGAATGGCCTCCGCAACACTATCTTTTGACGGTAGCGAAATAGGACTCCATTGGCATGAATGTTATACCCCTTCGTAGGTTGATGTACTTCAAGTTGCTGCATATCCCAAGGGGGTGTCGGGACCAGATTCCGTGACCAGGGGTGGGGGGGTCCCACCATGGGTTGGGAAGAAACTGGACCTAGGTCGCGTGGTGGAGGATCCCAACGTTGTCGCCAAGATCCATCGCCTGGTGCCACAGATTCGCCCTCCACGATCCCACAACCTACAAAGCCTTGTCAGCATGCTGTGGCCCTTGCGACGCTGAGCCATCCCTTGACCGCGGAGTCTTTGGGCTCGGATTTTTTATTTCTAGATTTATTTGTTTTCGAGACATCAGCAAATCTGCATGTTCATCTTTTAGAATCTTTTAGCATCTTTCTCAAGATGCTAACAATGCTAAAGATGCTAAAGATGCACCATCTTCTGAAAGCTATGTACCTCATCTTGTAAAAGATGCTGAACAACTTTTCCGAGCATCTTAAACCAGCTTTGGAAAGATGTTCTATACGCTTATTCAATATGAAAGTGCAATGTGCCGTCGACAGGACCTTGCTTTGTGGTCGACATTTTGAAATAAATAATTGTTTAACAATTCCACATGGTTCATCAGGAAAACCCTGATTGGTAAAATTTGTGTCAATGGACATCCACTGGACCAAATGGAAGATCAGTTGGTCAGGTGGACCAATTGCTGCTTCATTGGACAAATTGATGTTCAAGTATTTATTAAATGTCAATATGCTGGCATACTATTATGAGAGGCTCTTGTCAATGGTCTCCACTGGTGCACTCATCAGCAAAATGTCTTTTTACTTGAACTTTTCTTGAAATGTCTTGAAGTTTCTTGAGGGATTTCCAAGATCTCAAGATGGTGTTCAAGGCATTCAAGACTCTTGGGATACCTCTCAAGGCTCTCAAGGGTTCATGATTTCCAAGAGAATTCCATTGTTCTTGACACTGTCTTGGCCCTTTCAATACTCAAGTATTCCAAGACACCTTTCAAGACATATATCCAAGCATTCAAGAAATCTACCTCAGTCTTCAGTCTTCCAAGACACCTCCAAGTGTTTTCAAGCAGCAGTCATGTACAGACCCTGCCTCAAGTAATACATTGGTTTTTTCAAGTTGGTACTCATCAGTCAAAGAGGTGTCCTTGTAACAGTATGATAATTTATTACATGATTTTAAGGGACTCGCATAAAAATATATGTATCATAATATAATGTAAGGGCCTTACAACATTATAATTTGGGTAGTGCAAAAGATTATCATTTGATGCAAGGGAGGAATTATAATCCCTCCCTCGCGTCGCTCGGTGTGTCTCCGCTGCTCTCGCACGTCTCCCCATGTGTCCACCGCTGTTTCTCACACGTCCGCCGCTGTTGTTCACATATCCTGCCGTTGTCGCGTGTCATGTACCGTTGTCGCGGGTGGCCCTGTTCTCGTGTCCTGCACTGTTACTCGTGTGTGTCCTGCTGTTCTCACCTCTCCAGTGCTTCTCGCGCGCCTCCCACTGTTCCCATGTGTTCTGTGCCATTTTTCGCGTCATTGTCGTGGGTCCTGTGCTGTTTCTCACATGCCACCCACTGTTTCTTGCATGTCCCGCCATTCTTATGTGTGTCCTGCCGTTTGTCGTGTGTGTCCCACCATTTCTTGCATGTCACGCTGGTCTTGCACGTCCTGCACCGTTGTCGCGTGTCCTGTGGTGCCTCGCATACCTGCCATTTCTGTGTGTGCCCCACCGTTCTTGCGTGTTTCATCAGTGGTCCGACATGACGTGAAAGGCCTGGTGCTTACCTATACATGGCCTCAGTGGCCCGCATGTGGCTGGAGGGAGGAGGCATCCAGGGAGAAAGAGGGAGGGACGAGGGAGTGGAGGAAGGTGATGGGGACTTTGGATATTTTTCGATTTTCGGCTGTTGCTGGGTCGGCAAGTTCCGATGTTTTATTGATCATCATGGGTGCCTTGGCCTGGAACCTGCCAAGTATACATCAATCACCCAGCCTCGCCACATCAACTTCTTGCCTCCCCCCATCACCTCCCCCCATCACCTCCCTCCACTCCCTCCTCCCTCCCTCCTCCTCCCTCGATGCCTCCTTCCTCTGGTCACATGCAGGCCACTGAGGCCATGTATAGGTAAGCACCAGGCCTTTCACGTCATGTCAGACCACTGACAAAACACATGAGAACAGCGGGGCACACGCAGAACGGCAGGTACATGAGGGGTGGTGCGGGACATGTGACAACGGTGCAGGATGTGCAAGACCAGCGTGACACATGAGAAACGGTGGGACTCGTGCGAGAAATGGCACAGGACGTGCGAGAATGGCAGAATATACAAGAATGGGTAAGCAGTGCTCTGTTCACGTCCACGTCAGATTACTGATGAAATGCACGAGAATGGCAGGGAATGATACAGAACACGCGACGAGGGGGACACTCGACATGGTACACAACACGCGGGGAGTGCAGGGCACATGCGAGTGGGAGGATGCGTGAGAAACAGTACAGGACGTGCCACACGATGCATGCACGGGAACACCATGGGACACGCAAGAACAGTAGGGCACACACAAGAACGGCGGGGCACGCAGGAACGGCGCACCCCCCTCTCCCTCCTCGGCCGATGCCTCCTCCCTCCATCCAAACCAGGGTTACGGACTCTGCTATGTAGATAAGCACCGCCCCTTCACGTCAGAACAGGCCACTGATGAGGCATGTGAAAATGGCAGGACTCACTCAAAGCACCACATACAAGACGCGAGGATGGCGGAGGAATGACACAGGGCATGCGAGAACACCAGCACACGCGCGAGGAACGGCTGAGGGAATGCAGGAACAGCGGCAGGCGCGCAAACAACAGCACCTGAGATGCCAGAATGGCGGGGCACATGAGAACAACACATGAGAATGGTGGGGGCATGCAGCAACCATGGGGGCACACAGCAGTGGTGGGACACCGCGAGAAATGAACGACACACAGGAACAGCGGGGCAATGGCACAGAACTTGGCAATGGCATGGGTACGGGTAACCCTGTGAGGGTCACGGGTACGGGGTAGTCACGGGTATGGGTATGGGCCGTGTTTTCACCTAGTGTTCCCACATACCCAGCCTAATCAGGCTGGGACAACACCGTGTGTGGCCCTGCCTGATTAGGCTCTTTCCTGTTAAATCCCAACACCAGCAATATCCCCGTTGTGAAATTGGATATCTTCACCCAAGTCCACTGAGACATCCTTGTGCATCCTCGGCACATGCCGAGAACCCATCAAACTCCCATCAGCAACGATCAGCAACATTCAGGGCCCATCAGCCCACATCAGCCACATCATTTGCAACGCCGAGCAACGTCCAGGCGCGCTCCCACGCCCCTTCCACAAGCCCCCCTCCTGTCCTCCCTTTCCCCATGCCTCCCATGCCTCGGACTTCATGCCCCCATCCTCCTATGAGTATATATACACTAAGGGAGGTATATATTGTCTCCTATCGCCCTCTACATACATCTACCAACAACACCCACCCCCTCCCCCTTGTATATACATCTGTACTATCATGTAAACTTGTTCTAATTTATAGTATAATATACTAAGCCTGATTTACAACCAATACCCTGAGGTAGAGATCATTAAAAAGGCTAAAAAAGCGGTCAGGAACTGAGGAATGAGGAGGAGCACATACCTCTCCTTGGGAACTACCCTTCCCATCCCAAAGGGTTACCTTTATGTTCATTATAGAGTATATCAAGGTATGGGGGAAGGTATATGGGCACCCCAGCAAGGGTATAACATGGTGAAAAGACCGAAAATGTATGTACTCACCTTGGGTACAGATCATCATCTTAAGCCCACAAATTGGTCAGGGCACCTATATAGGGCTATTCTATAGTGTAAATAGGTCTCCAAGTGTCGGTAGTACAAGGTGTGCAATGGCTAGATCAGGTAGGAAAGTGTAAAAGATGAGATGTACATCAGAAATACCTATTCCCCACCTCGCATTAGTATTACATGGTAGATAAATGTATAGACACCTGTAGATGGTGTCCTAAGTGTATACCTACCCACTGGAAACGACCCCAAAGGAATCCAAGGCACTTGAGGATGGTATGTCCATAACAAGTCTTGTTCTCCGGTTGTGTTTTCGGGACTGAATCAGGTCTCCCACCTTCCACACTGCTTGGATTCCTTTGGGGTCTTTTCCAGTGGGTAGGTATACACTTAGGACACCATCTACAGGTGTCTATACATTTATCTACCATGTAATACTAATGCTAGGTGGGGAATAGGTATTTCTGATGTACATCTCATCTTTTACACTTTCCTACCTGATTGCCTGAACATTGCTCGGGACTCGATCTGAACAGCATCGGTGACACGGGCTCTAATTAGAGGTGCATGTGTATATATTATGTACCTCTAATTAGAGGGGTATTGTGGGTACATCAGGTGTGCTGGTGTTGGGATTTAACAGGAAAGAGCCTAATCAGGCAGGGCCACACACGTTGTCGTCCCAGCCTGATTAGGCTGGGTATGTGGGAACATGTTTTCGCAACCCGCAACCCGTGAGGTACCCGTCACGCGTCACGCTCTGAGGTGGCACTTCGAACAACACCGCCACTTCCAACGGCTGCCTCTCGCCCTCCTCTCGTGCCCAACGGCCTCCACTCGCGCCCAACACCATCCCTTCATGCCCAATGGCACCCTCTCGTCCCAATGGCTGCCTCATGTGCCCGCCGCCCGCCACTCACGCCCGACGGCATCCTCTCGTGTCCAACGGCCTCCACTAGCGCCCAACGGCGTCCCAATGGCACCCTCTCGTCCCCAATGGCTGCCTCTCGCCCCAACGGCCGTCCCTCGTTCACAACGGTGTCCTCTCATTCCCAATGGCCTCCACTCGCGCCCAACTGCTTCCCTTCATGCCCAACGGCACCTTCTCGTCCCCAACAGCTGCCACTGAACGGCGTTCTCTCATGCCCAACTGACTCCACTAGCACCCAACAGCACCCTCTCATCCCCAACGGCTGCCTCTCGCCCCAACGGCCGTCCCTCGTCCACAACGGCCGCCTCGCATGCCCAAGACTCGCTACTCACGCCCAACGGCCGTCCCTCGTCCCCAATGGCCACCTCGCGTGCCCAACACTCACCACTCACGCCCAACGGCGTCCCACCATGCCCCATGGCACCCTCTCATCCTCAATGGCCGTCCCTCGTCCCCAACGGCCGCCTCGCGTGCCCAAGACTCGCCACTCACGCCCAACAGCGTCCTCTCGTGCCCAACAGCCTCCACTCGCGCCCAACAGCGTCCCTTCGTCCCCAATGGCACCCTCTCGTCCCCAACGGCTGCCTCGTGTGCCCAACGCCCGTCACTCATGCCCAACGGCATCCTTTCGCCCCCAACTGCCATCCCTTGTCCCCAATGGCTGCCTCGTGTGCCCAACAGCGCGCCACATTATTATTATTATTATTATTATTATTTGTAGTTTATAATATGTTTTTGCCTACTGTGCAAACCCGTGCGGGAACCCTCACCCGCGCCTACCCGCCGGTCGACTGGTTGCTACCCACGCGGGTACGGGTACGGGTCAGTGTTCCAGTACACGCGGGAGTACCCGTGCCATTGCCTACACACCTACTTGATATGATCTTGAAGCTGCTTTTGATTGTGACTTGAAAACTAGATAGCATCTTGACAAGCATCTTGGAAGGCTTGATTATTGCTTGGATTTTGAATGTCTCAATGATTTATCTTGATGAGATGTCTTTGTTGTCTTGATGAGTTATCTTGATCTCCTTGATATCATGGCAGCCAGAAATTCTGATAGAGTGTTGGACAATTTCTTGTAAGGGTCTTGAGATCTCTTGGCTGACTTGGGTGAAAACTTCAAGCACTTCAAGTAGACCTCAAGACGGAGACCTTTCTTGGCTCATCTTGAGAATAGCTTGTCTTGAAAGACACTTGGAGTGCCACATCGGTTCCAAGAAAGTTCCAAGACAATTTTCAAGTAACTCAAGTGTGGATTAAGAAAATTGACTTTTTGCTGATGCTCTTGGATGTGATAGTATATTAATTGACTCATAATTAAATGTGTAAAAATACATGGAAGATTTGGAGCTCAAATGATCTATGATAATCAGATGAAGTGTAGCAAAGTAATTGGGAGAGTCATTGCAACTGGTGTACAAAATCGGCAATGTAATGTAAAGTTGCCAGACCCGCTGCGAGAGAGAAAGACACTACTGGCCCCTACCTATTGAATGAACAAGAGGTAAGGTTAATATGTAGCCTGCCACCACTCGCGTCACTGAGTAATCAAGCTTGTCAACACCTTTTGCGAGGGAGATGCATCCGACTCCGTAGTGAGATATTGGACAGGGGGCAAAGGTGTCCCTGGTTAGTGTTGTGACTGTGTGCATTGTGTGTGTTGCGACCAAGTGGCAGGCCTCAGTTAAAAATGTTCAAAATGTTCATGCACATGGTTGTGTTGTTGTTGGAGATGCCCTGGAAACCAAGCCATGTGATTATGTCAGAACCTGATTGACATATTTGTTTGATCACAAGTTTGTGCATGCAGCATGTGGGAGGAACCACATGCTATCGCCCCTTTCATTGGAGTTGTTGTCATCACTGTAAAGTGAGTCATCGCCCTGCGATAAGGTGATTCTTTGGCTCTTCCTGATTTGTGGTAAATCATGTTGTGTCGTTCATAGCCATGTATGTACAATGTAATATATGTAGTTTGCAATGTATTGATCTTGTTTTCCGTCTCATGCTGAGTATCCTGCAATAATTGAGGTTTTTGACTGGTTTTGTGTTGAATATTGCGGTAGGATTCATGACATTGGAACCCAAATGATGTTAATTTCTACTACAGTGGAACAGAGTGGAACAGTTGTAATCCTTGGAAGTCTCATTTCAGTCCAATTGATCATCTGGTGCACACAGGGCTCTTTCAACATGATTTTACAACAAATTGGTTCCACTGGTACATTTTTTATGCACCATCGGTTAAATTGGTACAAATAGGATGTTTCTGATGTTGCATCCACAACAAACCTGATGCTGTCTTTTTAATAAGTTTTTATCAGATCTGACAAGTACATGGAATTCCTAGCAGTGACCCCAAGGTTGAGGGGTGCCTTGATGTGATGATTCATTTGACAGGTCAAGGGCTCTGATAACGTGACAGGAGGAATGGATGATGAGTCGCTCTCAAATATGACATTTTGGTGCTGGAATGGTGTTCAGTTCTATCGGTATGATCTCAAAGAATTGTTTTCATTCACCTCAGTTGTCATTGACTTGTAGGCTTTTACCGATCATCAGGAAAATCCTATTTGTGCCAATTTAACAGATGGTGCATAAAAATCATACCAATGGAACCATTGAATTTGTTGTAAAATTGTGTTGAAAGAGCCCTGTGTGCACCAGATGATCAATTGGATTGGTATGAGACTTCCAAGGATTACGACTGTTCCACTCTGTTCTGCTGGAGTAGAAATTAACATCATTTGGGTTCCAATGTCATGAATCCTACCACAATATTCAGCACTGAAATGGCCAAAAACCTCAATTAATCTGGGGTACTCAGCATGGGATGGAAGATGAAATTGTTACATTCCAATCAGCTCCGACGACTTCCAACCAATTCCAACATTTCTGACACCTCCAACATTTTGACTAATACTTATTATGCATACTGAATCTTGTTACTACATATATTATTTACATCTGACCATTTTATGTTAAGCATCTCCGACAGCCACTCGTTATCCAACTCCGACGAAGCCAGACATCCTCCGACAAAGTATTTAAACTTATGTAGAATCATGCATTAGCTTCAGTTTGAATATCAACTTAGATTCAACATCACACCTCCCGTTCTCTTTTCTACTCTTAACTTGAGTCCAATCTCCGACCCTCCTGTTATGATCATATTTTCACTTTTTCACTTTATCTTATCTTATCTCGATCTTATCTTATCTACATTGTGTCGTACATGAGGACATCTTATCATTACAATGCAGCAGGATGCGAAGGATCCGGAGTCGCATAGCATGACACTGCCTCAATGCAGCCTCATGGTATTTACATATATAAGTAGGGTACTTTCACTTGTATTCGATAGCTTGTTCTCTTGAGATTCCCACTGGGTCTCTTGGCAATACAGCCCCTTCTTCATCTTTCCATGCTCCATCTTCTAAGTTCCTAAGTTTGGGCTCGCGACGTCGTTTGACTTATCATCGCCTCAACAGAAGAACAAGCTCTAAACTCGCCTGCCCAAACTCACTTCCCTTTCCTCCATTTCAACCTTGCCGTTTCGTGCTTTTTCGTCAAAAGTACACATCTATACACGGACCCTAGCGTTAAGGGGGAACTCCCGGACTTCAGGGATAAGAAGAGAAACACTCGGTGCACCCACTATAACTAGCGTTGCCGTTCGAGACACATAGGGAAACGTTGAGCCCGTCCCGTGTCGAGGTGACCAAAGGCCGATGCATCTAACCTTCGGGGAAGTTGCTGGCATGTGTGACGGTTTGGAAGAGAAGACCGTACATGTCTAGTTCACAACAGGTGTTCCAAGCCCCGACTCCTCGACATCTCAATTCGACCAGTCCAGCGTGCGTAAGGGTATTGACCATGTGGACTTCATCTTTCCCAGATCTTCCTCCATTTGGGCATCCCGACTGCCTGGATAGACAGATCGTTCTTTGGGTTTTCTTTTCCAGATTTTTTTTTTTTTGCCTAAGTGTTAGAACAGGGTTGCGCGCCCAACGTAAGGTACTATTGTTGAAACCAAAACACCTCCCCCCGCCAAAACACCATTATGGACAACCAAGACTTTCAGGATGAAGCCCCCGAACTCCCCAAACATCATGCTCTCCCCATCGCACCACCTCCTCCTCCCCCTCATCACCGACCAGGCTGAAGAATCGAAATAGCCGCAGATCCCGGCAAATACAATGGATCCCGACCCCTGTTTTCGGGATGGTGGGCAAAAATGCTCACATGGATCCGAGTAAATTGAGATTTGCTACATGGGGATGATGAAATCTGTATTGCAGTCTGGTCCCGATTAGATGGACCAATTGCAGGAACATATGGGGAAACACGACTCACCCAATGCATGGAATCAAACGATTGGCCAACATACCGAAACTTGGTCTATGAGATCACCATGAGGTTTTGCCCTACCACCGAAGTAGAATGGGCCAGAGCAAAGATTGAGGGGTTCAAACAGAACCAGATGAAGACAGACGATTGGATCATGCAGTTTGGAACACTGGTGATCAAAGGGAAAATTGAGGATCATCATGGGATTTCCTTACTGGAGAGAAATGCCCGGGACTCAATCATACAGCAATTGTTTCAGCAAGGAAGACAACAGGACACCATGCAGGAAACTGTTGAAGAAATCTCAGCCATCGGAAGGGCTGAAGAAAATTACGCCATGAGGCAAGGAATGAGGCAGGGACCTCAAAGACAAGGGAACCAATGGGGAAATCGCCCCCAGAATCAGCAAGCACTGCGGCCACAAGGCCAGAATAATTTCGGAAGGCCCTTTGGGCAACAACAGAATGGGGGGTACCGTCCCCAGCAAAATGGTCAGCAGCAACGACAGGATCCGAATGTGATGAACGTCGACAGGAACCAGCAACAAGCTCCAGGTAACTGCTACAACCGTGGTGGACAGGGGCATTTTGCCCAAGATTGCAGGCAGCCGCAGCATAGGGTACAAGTGGCAATGATCGAACAAATTGATGAGCACGAGGAGGAAGAAATTCTGAGACAGATAACGGCAAGGCGTCAAGCACGTCAAGCCACAAATGGACAAATAGGTGTGAATAGCGTGCCTGCGCTGAATCCCAATGGACAAGCTGCAGGGCAGCAGGGTTTTGTGAACGTCAACCAGTAATTCCCCCGCTGGCTCTGACAAATCGGTATGAACAATTGCCTATAGACTCTTACATACATAAGGACACTGTAAAATCATGGTTTCAGAAACTTTTGGATGCAGCAGTTACATATAATAAAATACTATTAGATAAACCTAGGAGAGAAAAACCAAAAAAAGATGAATCGGACTTAGATATGCTTGTAAACTATATCATTGGGGAGTCCTTGGAAACAAGGCTTGGTTCAGCCCTTACAGACGAATGCTTAATTCCCTGTTCAGACGAATCAGATAACTTAAATAGGCAAACAGACTCTATGGGGGAACCATCTTTTATCCGATCCACTTCTGTGGAAAAGGAGCTTATGATGAAAATCACGCTGGAAACATTGCAGGACAAACACACCTTTGATGTTGATGCATTATTGGACTCAGGGGCAACAGGGATGTTCATTGATCTGGACTTCGCCAAGAGAAACAATATTAAATTAAGGGAACTACCTTTCCCCATTTGGGTCTACAACGTTGATGGCATGCTTAACCAAGGAGGTTCGATCATGCATGAAGCAGTCATGGCTATGCGGTATAAGGGACACATGGAGATAGCAGTGTTTGAAGCATGCAACCTAGGGAAAGCTAAAATCATCGTTGGACACACCTGGCTGAAACACCATAATACAGAAATCAATTGGGAAAAAGCGGAGATTAAACTATCAAGATGTCCAGAAGAATGCGGCATGCATTGAACACGTTATTTAAATAAAACTGCAAGAACCAGATGGGGTGGAAGAATGGAAGAAGTAGTAGAAGGAAATGAAGAAGAAGTGGGAGAGGAGGTGATCCACATGCTCAGAGCAGCTAAGGGAGAACCCTCAGATGAAGTACCGGCGGAACAGGTTGTCCCCCTTAAATATCACAACTATCTATCAGTCTTTGAAAAGAAAGCGTTGGAAAGGTTACCAGTCCAGAAACCATGGGATCATGCCATAGACCTAAAGCCAGATTTCGTACCAAAAAAGGTTAAAGTCTACCCCTTGTCACCGGACGAAAGGAGAGAAGTATCAGAATTTGTGGATGATCAATTACGCAAAGGATATATTTGACCTACCAAGTCACCACAAACTTCGCCAGTATTCTTTATACCCAAAAAGGATGAAAAGAAACAAATGGTACAGGATTACCGACATATTAACAGCTGGACTGTCCGCAATAATTATCCACTCCCGTTGATTCCAGAGTTGATTGATAAGTTAAAAGGGAAGAAAAGGTTCACCAAGATGGATCTCAGATGGGGCTACAACAATGTGCGCATCAAGGAAGGAGATGAGTGGAAAGCGGCATTTACGACCCCTGATGGAGCCTTTGAACCGACAGTCATGTTTTTCAGATTGAATAATTCCCCGAGCATGTTCCAGACCATGATGAATAATATCTTTAGGGACTTGATCGATCAGGGATATGTGGTTATTTATATCGATGATATATTGGTGGCAACAGAAGGAGAGGAAGGACACAATGCCATAATGGAGGAAGTGTTGAAAAGATTACGAGAAAACAATTTATTCCTGAAACCAGAGAAATGTTTCTTTGATAGAGATGAAATAGAGTTCTTGGGATTAATTATAGGAAAGGATGGAATTCGGATGGACCCTTCGAAAGTAGACGCCATCAAACAATGGCTGACACCAACTAAGGTCAAGGAGGTACAATCATTCCTTGGACTCGCCAACTTCTATTGGAGATTCATCAAGGATTTCTCTAAAGTGGCCGGACCATTACATAAGTTAACAAGGAAGGACATGGTATGGAAATGGAGTACGGAACAGGAGGAAGCGTTCGACGCACTAAAAAGGTTATTTACGGAAGCACCCATATTGGTATCGCCTGATCCGGATCAGAAGTTAAGAGTAGAATCAGACACATCGGACTTCGCCATGGGAGCGATTCTATCTATGGAATGTGAGGATGACAAATGGAGGCCATGTGCCTTTTTATCTAAAGGATTAAATGACATGGAAAGAAATTACGATGTACATGATAAAGAAATGCTGGGCATAATTCGAGTGCTGGAAGCACGGAGACACCACCTTGAAGGAGCCAAACATGAGGTTGAGATTTGGACCAATCATAAAAACCTCGAGTACTTCATGCAGGGTCGAAAGCTTAATCGCAGACAAGCGTGTTGGGCGTTGTATCTAACACGTTTCAACTTTAAATTAATACACAAGGCAGGAACTTCAACGGGGAAGGCGGATGCTCTTTCAAGAAGAGTCGACCATAGAAAGGGGGTGGAAAATGACAATGAGGATGTAACAATATTGAAACCCGAATATTTCCACTTGCGTGCAATGGATCGGGGACATCTACTTATTGATGGAGAAGAAACTAAACTATTGAAACGCATCAGGGATGCAAAAGCATTTGATGAGCAAGTGCTCAAAGCAATGGAAGAATTAAAGAAAACAAACACAAAAACATTATGAGCGGAGGAATGGCATGAGGAGCAGGGTTTATGGTTGCACAGAGGAAAGGTGTACATTCCAAAGGATCAGGAACTCAGGGTGGAAATTATTAAATTACATCACAACAATCCGGTTGCAGGACATCCAGGGCAATGGAAAACCCTGGAATTGGTTACACATAATTATTGGTGGCCTGGAATTACAAACATGGTCAAAGCATACGTTGAGGGCTGCGACAGATGTCAACAATCAAAAAACATGCCTCAACCGCTAGCCGGTAAATTAAAAGCAAACACAGAACATGCAGGACCATGAAAACATGTTACAGCAGATTTTATTGTAGGACTCCCAGAAGCTCAGGGGTACAACACGGTATTAGTTGTGGCTTGCAGATCCACTAAGCAGTCTCACTTTATCAAAACACACGATGAAGTCTCGGCAGAAGGATTAGCTGAACTATATTGGGATGAAGTCTGGAAACTTCATGGACTTCAGAATCATTAACGTCAGATCGCGAACCACAATTTGCGGCAATATTTATGAAGGAACTAAATAAAATATTGGGAATCACAACTAAATTATCAACGGCATATCATCCGCAGACAGATGGACAGACAGAACACATCAATCAGGAGTTGGAGCAATATCTAAGATCGTTTATCTCCCATCGGCAAACAGATTGGCCCAAATGGATGGCAACCACGGAGTTCACCTATAATAATAAAATTCACATGGCAACTCAGTTTTTGCCGTTCTATGTAAATTATGGGTTTAACCCTAGGATGGGCGTAGAACCTCGGAGGACAGAAAAGTCAGAACCGGCAAAAGAATTTGCGGAGCGAATGAAGAAGATTCATAAGGAAGCAGAAGCGGCGCTAGTAAAAGCACGAGAAGAGATGGAACGGTATGTGAACCTGAAATGGGGTGATGCACCAGTTTACAAAGTTGGCGACAAAGTTTGGTTATTGACTAAAGACCTGAAGTTGAACCGACCCTTAAAGAAACTTGCCGAATGATGGATTGGACCCTATGCCATAACCAAAATCATTTTGTCACATGCTGTGGAACTTAAATTGCCAAAGTCGTGGAAAATCCACCCGGTTATCAATGTATCACAGGTCCAATTATTTAAGGAACCACTATTTAGATCACAAAGGGTGCAGGCACCAAACCCAATAGTTATCAATGGCAAAGAGGAGTACGATGTCGCTAAAGTTATTGACTCAAGGTGGAAGAGAGGAAAGCTGGAATATTTAGTGCAATGGGAAGGTCTGACTCTGGACCACAACACGTGGGAACCCAAGGATCACCTGGAACATGCCAAGGAAGCGGTGGAAGACTTCTTTAAATTAAACCCGAATGTACCCCGGTGCTTACACGCAAACATCTTTGAAGGATTAAAATTCAAACCATATGAGAATTTCACAGACACCGCGGACGACATCATATCTCGCCTGGAGATCTAGAAAGGGGGTAATGTTATGATCATATTTTCACTTTTTCACTTTATCTTATCTTATCTCAATCTTATCTTATCTACATCGTGTCGTACATAAGGACATCTTATCATTACAATGCAGCAGGATGCGAAGGATCCAGAGTCGCATAGCATGATGCTGCCTCAATGCAGCCTCATGGTATTTACATATATAAGTAGGGTACTTTCACTTGTATTTGATAGCTTGTTCTCTTGAGATTCCCACTGGGTCTCTTGGCAATACAGCCCCTTCTTCATCTTTCCATGCTCCATCTTCTAAGTTCCTAAGTTTGGGCTCGCGACGTCGTTTGACTTAGCGTCGCCTCAACACCTCCAATCCTCCGATCCTTCGAAATAAGGACACCAACATATTAGCGAGGGTGCAACACATAAGTTGAAGCCAAGTCCTTGCCCCTACATTGTATGCGCTCCAACCCTCCAACCCTCTGACACGTCTGACATAGCTCCGACATTTTTGTCGATCAGTTCTTAACAGTATATTCAAACTGCCACTTGCTTATCCGTATTTCAAATTCCAGTTATGGCAGCCCGCAACACTCAGAACTCCCACACAGCAGCAGCCACAGCAGAAGCTTCAAATCTGCAGGACACCAGGGCCTCATTTCTACATATGTTCCAAGATTTTCTGGCAGAAGAATCTGCACCCAAACCTGACCCCATATCTCCAACACGTCGTCTCCAAACACCTCAGACACAAGGACCTCCGATTCCTCAAGAATCCTGTCCTTTTAAATCTCCGACCTCTCCTTTTGACAACAATAATCCTTTCCATCATGAGCAAACTCCAAACCTTGCCAAAGCAATTATGCTTATGATGCAGGACCTCCAACATAGAGAGACTCCAAAGACTCCAAAAAAGAAGTCGAAGGAACCCGACACTTTTGACGGTTCTGACTCTCAGAACCTCACCAGTTTCCTCGCACAATGCACACTATATTTCCGAAACAACCCCGCCTTTGACGATGATGATAACAAAGTCAGTTTTGCTCTGTTGTACCTCCAAGGAACCGCGCTCGAATGGTTTGAGCCCACTCTCTTGGGAGAGTCCGACAACGACTCTGTCTAATTGGGTGACTGGTCTGCCTTTGTGCATATCCTCCGATCTGAATTCGGACCTATCGATCCAACTGGAGAAGCAGAGGATAGTCTGGATCACCTTCGGATGCGCGACAATCAGAAGATCCTATGTTACAATGTGGACTTCAAACATCTTTCCGCTCGCACGCAGTGGGATGATGGCGCGCTCTGATATCGGTACTATACCAGTTTAGCGGAACATATCAAAGATGTTTTAGGGACCTACCCCAAACCTAAAACTCTGGCCGAGTTGAAGATAATGGCCCATAACATTGATGCCCGCTACTGGGAATGTCAACGTGAGAAATCACGCTCCTCCGACAAATCCACTCTGAAATGTGACAAATGTGACAAATCCGACAAGAAACAGACCCCTGCTTCATCATCTTCCAACAACTCTTCATCATCTAAACCCAACTCGCAACAACAACAAAAATCATCATCTACCTCTCTGAAATCCGCCCTTTCTGACAAACTTGGCAAAGACAGGAAATTGACTCCCCAAGAACGCCAACAACGATTTGACAATAATTTATGCATGTTTTGCGGCAATGTTGGTCATCAGGCTTCCGACTGCTCGAAGAAATCATCTTCTAACACCAAAACAAAGGCCCGTGCGGCCCAAGCTGAGTGTTACGGACTCTGCGGTATGAGGACCACGTCATATCTTTTACCTATCATCCGAACGCGGCACCCTCTTACAAACTTACTATGTCTAATGTCTACTTTCGCAACCTTTGATTCCCAGTCTGACTCACTACCTTACTTCATCATCCCCTTTAGTATACTTCGCTTCCACGCTGACTCGCTTTCTGCAGTCAGCTTACTCATTGTACATAGCCTTCCGCAGTCGCCTTACTCATGCGCACTGCCTTCTGCAGTACTGACTCATCCGCTACCACCTATAGTCAGTACCTATATAAACCCTCTGTAGCATAGTTAGATTTCTTAGATTTAGCAATCACATTGCTCTTCGCCTTTCCACTTCCTGCATACTCTGCCCGAACCTTGGAATGGTTTGTTAAGCATAACAAGTTGCTAAATCTCGTTAGGTTCGCCCAGAGTGAAGAGAGCAACTACCAGACGAGTCAAGACGTCACGCTTCTTTGAAGACTTCACCAGTAACCCATTCAGCATGCCAGAAGCCCGACAGGAGGAGCTAAGTCCTCGAGACAGTATCGATTTTACACTCATCCAGCAGTACATCGAATCGGAGATCCGTCGCATCCTACAGCAGGTGCTTGACGAAGAACTAGACAATGATGAGCATCGCCCCCACAGCAAGATAGCAGAGAGCATCCATCTTGCTCGGCAACACCAGATCACGCGCTATAACGCCCGACAGAACAAACTCGAAAGCTTTCACATTCAAAAAGGACCTCAGACAGGTCGGATCACAGAGATCAGAGAGTTTATCGGTGTCCAGACAACCGTTATCAGAAGATTGATTAGGACGCTCACATTGAGACGTCCCAGAGCCACATCATCATGTCTTACTCGAAGCAGCAGATCTACACCCACTTCACCACTGAAGAGCAACAGACCGAGTACAACCATTGGGCACAGAACAAGAGACTTGACCCCTTTGCGCGACCAACAGACACGCAGGAACAGAGATTCCTTAGAGATCTACAGAGGAGATACCCCAAGTGTTTTGCCACCAATTCTGCCGATGAGTCCCCTGACAAATTTACTTTTGACTCTGTGCAGTCAGATATCAAACAGTCGCCTAGAACAGGGACTCATTTTCAATCCTTACCTGTATCCCAAACCCCATCTTCATCCCAACAACCCGACCCCTCTTCTCCTCCGCAGACTCTAGACATGGCAGAAGCTCCGGCAGTACAAACAATGGATACATCAAAGATCATCAAGGATCCTGGGATGTTCAAGGACAGACACACCTTTGATGAGTGGTGGAAAGCCACCAAACTATACATCAGGTTCCAAAAGAGCCTCACAGATGATCAGAAGATTCTTGTGGTACTATCCTGCATGATGGAAGGGTCCGGCAGGCACTGGGCCAGTAACAAGTTAGACGCTCTTGCTGTTGACAATGAGAACATCACCTGGCTAGGCTTCTCCGATGATATTGCCACATGATTCTCCATCGCCAACAAATCGGTCGCTGCCAAAGCAAGACTCAAAGTCCTGAGACAAGAGAAACGCACCGTCAATGAATTCTTGGATGAATTCGAAGAGCTCTTGAAGCTGTCAAACCTTGGCGAAGAAACTGGGAAATACATCCTAGAGAAGAACATCAACCGCAGAATCTCTGAACAAGTGGCTAGTGATGGCAAGACATACTCCGAGTATGCAAAGGAGATCCGAAGCAAGGGACAACAGATGGAAGGACACGCACTGGTCATCTGAGGTGGCGGCTACATGTGCACCGGATCGGGTACCACTTATGGTGGTCAGGGCAAGGCCATGGAGATCGACAAAGCAGGAGTAGCCTGTTGCTACAACTGTCAACACTTCGGTCACCTTGCCAAGGACTGCAACACCCCAAAGAAGAAAGATGGTCGCAAGTCTTTCAACTGCGACCAAGAAGGTCATATCGCGCGCAACTGCCACAAGCCAAAGAAGAACTCTGGAAGGGTTAGGAAGGTGTCTGAGGAAGATGCCAAGAATGATGAAACCACAATCTTAGAAGCCGACGAGAAGGATTTTCCTGAAGGGTCCGATTAAACAACGCTAAGTTGCAACCCTTATCTATTAAATGGACTTGCTTGCCTTGTATGACTCAGACAATAGAACCTATGTCATCCCTGCCAAGCAAGCCGCTGGGTTGACTAAGATTGTGAAGGGAGATAAACCTCTGAAAAGACGAGAGATCAGGCTGTTAGCTCAGCTCAAAACACGACGAGGACCAAAGGTTATCCAACCTGAGGTTGACAGCGGATGTGAACGCACATGCATCCATCCCAGAATAGTATGTGAACAGAACCTCCCCACATGAGGAATACCGCCCATAGCAATTCTAAATGCGGATGGATCACCAAATCGACAACAGAAAGCGAACCAACTTGCCAAAGTCAAGCTGGATTTGGGAGCACATCAGGAAACCATGGAAGCAATGGTACTGGACATTGGGAGAACGGACATGCTCTGGAACATGACCGGTTGGTACACCACAACCCCACAATCAATTGGACAACTGGCACTGTAACATTTAACCAGTGCTAAACAACATGCTGAACCAAACACTCGGATTTCAGGGTTAACCTTGATGGTTGCAAACACCGGGTTCACATGGTTGAGGTGCGCGACAAAGATGCACCCAAAAAGTCGAATCAGAAATGGAAGCCTGGAGACCCTATCTTGGAAGCTGTCACTCCCACACCACCTCCCACAACCAAACGACCCTCATATGTTGAACGATTTGCTCATCTTTTCGAGAAAGAGAACTTTGACAAGATCCCAAAGGAGAGGGAATGGGACCATGGTATCGAACTTACACCGGACGCACCAAAGGAACTAGGGAGAAATACATATCCTATGACACAAAAGGAACAAGAGGAATTGGACGCATTCATTGACGAGGGTCTAGCAACAGGAAAGATCTGCCCGTCCAAATCCCCTTATGCCTCCCCTTGCTTCCTCATCAACAAGAAGGATGGTTCCAAACGATTGGTACAAGATTACCACATGGTCAATAAATTCACGGTCAAAGACAAGTTCCCACTCCCATGAATATCCGATCTCTTGGACATGCTGAAAGATGCAGTCTACTTCAATAAGATGGACATCATGTGGGGCTATAACAATGTCCGGATTAAGGAGGGCGATGAATGGAAAGCTGCCTTCCTCACCAGTTGAGGATTGTTCGAACCATTGGTCATGTTTTTCGGTCTTTGCAACTCCCTGGGAACATTCTCTTGGATGATGGCTAGTCTATTTGGGGACCAAATCCACCGACGTATCTGCATGATCTACATGGATGACATTGTGGTTATTGGTAAAACCAAGGAAGAACTCGTGCGAAACACCAAAGAAATTCTACAGATCCTATCGGACAATGATTTGTTCCTAAAGGAGAAGAAGTGTTTATGGGAAGTAACGAAATGTCCTATATTGGGATATGTTGTTGGTGAGGGACATGTCGAAATGGAAACTGAGAAGGTGGATACAATCCAAAACTGGCGAGCACCCACATCAAAAAAGGAAGTTCAGAGGTTCCTTGGATTTGCTAACTTCTATTGACATTTTATTGAAGGGTACTCGAACATTGCGAAACCTCTCACCACGCTCACAGGCGGTACAGCATTTTCTTGGGGACCAGGAGAGCAGCAAGCCTTTGAAGGTCTCATATGGGCAATTACATTGGCACCAGTCTTGTCATTACCAAAACCAGAGGGACAGTTCAGGGTTGAAACCGATGCATTGGGCTATGCCATTGGAGCGGTACTCTCTCAGAAGCAAGACAACAATATGATGAACAGACGGTGAAGAGTGAGTGGCCATGCAACCTGTTGCCAAGATTTGTGAAGGGCAGCTCTCGATGTTCGATCCGCCGCATGTGTGTATGATCGTGGAGCGGCGGTGTAACAGCAGCGTCGGGTGGGGGGGCTTGAATTCATCGGCGGATATGATCTGCCTTGTGGGTGGTGCATCGCAAACCAATGTTGGCAATGTAGTAGCAGCGTCCATGGACAGTTAGTTTCCATATACTTATTTGAATTTGTAGTTCTATTCTATTTACTAGACTACATTAGATAGTTCTACTATACTAGTGGTAGAGTACTATTGTGCATATGGGGAAGGTGGTGGTACAAGAGCAAGAAGGAAAAATCATGTGCTGGGGTGTCCAGTTGTTGATACACCACGGAACTCAAACAATGGAATCGGAAGTTGGAGGCCTTGCTAGGCAGATCATATCCACTAATGAATTCAATCCCCCACATGACACTGCAGTTACATCGCCGCTTCACGATAACACTCTCCACGAGGCAGATCATATCCACCAATGAATTCAATCCCCCACACGACACTGCTGTTACATCGTCGCTTCACGATCACATGCACATGAGGCGGATCAAACGTTGAGAGCTGCCCCTTGGGAATCTTGGCAACAGGTGCATCCACCGTCCATTCATCATTTGATAGGTCAATAACTTAAAGCCCAGGTCGCTTATCAAAGGTAATAGGGGAGGAACAAGTGCGCGCCTTGTCCATTTGTGACAGTATGGATCTAACAGATTCATAACTCGGTACCCGACCAACATTCAGCAAGGGCAATGTGAAGGGAAGATATAGTCCTAGATCAACGGAGGAGCCCATCACTACCAAGTGCCACAGTTGGGACTTGCGCGATGGATTAATTTGCAGGACTCAGGATGCAGATATGTATGCACTTTGTACGTCAATCTGTTGTTTCTTACAACTTCACCCTTAGCACTGCAGGGGGTGGTAGATTACGGAGTCCTGTTGGAAGTAATTACGCGATAGTTGTGAATGATAAAAGACCTTAGTGTGTATTCTCCCTAGCCAGTGTACATGATTTTTCATCACCTCCCCATCCAGAAATGCCACCTCGTCGTTGTCAGCTGAATCCCTTTCCAGTCATGCCCAGCCTCTCGCTCAGAACCAACCCCCGGCTCTGGCCCAGCATCGCCCTGTTGCAGGTTATTTGGGAACGAGATGTCGACGCCCTCATGCCCAGGATGGCAATAGCGCTGGAGAGGACTTCAACTTCACCGGGGTCAATAGAAATGCAGAAGGCGATGATGAGTTGGCTTGTCCATCCAATGTTGCAACACGACACTTGAGCCCATCAGTTCAAGTAGCCCAACTCCCAATCCATAAAAAGAGGAAAAAGGCTGTCGATGTCTGGGAGTTCTTCGGGATAGAAGATAACATTTTACCAGATGGGAGCCAGGCCACCAAGTGAGTGTGTATTTTGTGCAAGTAAGTAATTGTGTTGAGTCTTGCGACATTGGATTTGATGCTCATTGCAGAGAAGTGCCTCCTTCAGACAATATCAGATGGACCTATGCGGCGACGACAGCAACAACAACCCTTCGGAACCATCTAACTGCTAACCACTGTCAAACATATATCACCAAATGTCAGGAAAAAGGTTGGACGGAGTACCTCACGAAATTGGACAGCGGCTCGGTGGATAGTTTGGGTTCTTGTTCTATGGGGCCGCGTGCTCCCTTCAGCCAGACAGTGTTCGTTGAGCAGCTTGTCAAGTTCATTGTCACAGATGATCAAGTGCAGCAAACTCCTTTCTGTTTTTCATATCTGACATACTTTCACTCAGTCAATCTACATTGTTGAATGCCCTGAATTCCGCAAACTTTTACTACTTTTATGTGAGACGCTGGAGGATAAGGACATTCCGCATCATACAAAGATTCGGCAGGCGATTCTGGAAGCCTGGGCGGCGTCTTTCTGGGACCTCAAGGAAGAACTTCAGGTAATACCATCTGTCTTCTTCAGTGCCGTTCACTGAGTTCATTGCAGAGTGCATTGGGGCAAATCAGCTTCATGGCCAATCTATGGTCCAGCAAAATGTGGTACCCTTATCTTGCCATCACCGCCCATTGGCTCGGACGCGACCAAGAAACGACTCAAATGCACCTCAACTTAACGGCCTGCCATGTGAAGTCATTGGCATTGTAGACCTGAAAGAGGGCAGTGGAGAGAGATGACCAAGCGTCAGGAATGGCACTTGCCAAGATCATAGCCTGCATCAGATCAGGCACAACAAATTTTGAGTCGCTAAGGCGAGCGAAGAGTGACCCAAGGTGCTCGATTTCCGGCACAGGGTCCCGACCAGACAGTTTGAAAGAGGCTGCAGCTTTGAAATTGCCAAATATGGTGGTGGGGGAGACCTTTGAATAAGCATCCTTCAATGATGTCCAGGCGTCTTTTGAGGTCTTGGCATCCTTGATGTGCCTCCTGATTGCCTCGGAGACTTTGAGGCGGATGGAGCCTAGAGCCATGTTGTCGTCCCTAATCCAAATCTTCCTTTCCTTGTGGAAGGCGGGTTGGTCGACGGTAGTGGTGACCACCGGAGGTTGAGTCGCAGACATTGAGGTGGCGGAGGCAGGGGTGGAGACCGTGACCGTAAAGTCCGCGATGTTAGGGCGCTCAATGTCGCCGGATACGATGCGCCAGACTCCTTGATGGAGAAGGTATGATTTCATTTTCTCGGCCCAACTCTGGTAGTCGATGCCGTCAAAGACGGTGATGGAGTCAAGGGCGGAGCGAGAGGTAGACATTTTTTAATGAGTCTAAAAGGGGTTTTCCCAATCAGTGATGTTCTTGATTTTAGAGAAAACAAATAAATGATTCCTCATAACATATTCCCTTCAGGAATAGCGGTTGTGGGAAAAACCCTTTTTGTCAGAAGTGTATGAGGTACAATCAACGTTTCCACATGATGTGTACTAAGTCAATCCCCTTAGGGACGCTTCATGACAGGTACTTGTCGTAATGACGTTCCCAGGTTTATATGTGAAGAAGTATGACTCAGAACCTAGATTTTTCAATCGGTTCTTTGCCAACCAGGGTAGAGTGGGCAGGTACTCGCTGTTGCCAGCGTTCCCAAGTTCCTCTGCTATCCGGGGCCCATAACCTGTTGAAGTTCCACCTGGGCGCTAGCTGCAGATGTACTGAGCAACACAGCTACAGTGGAAGTACTCTACTCTACCATTCTAGTCACTTACTTGGTTGAGAAGGGTGGGGCTGGTGAAAGCGATGGAGGTGGTTAAGAGTCAAGAGACAACTTGTTGATATTGACAGTTTTATCACATGTGGGGACGCCACAACGGTCAGCGCCTGGCTGGAATTGCGATGAATATCCTAGAACTGGCCGGAATCACATCGAAAGTATGTATTCTCTATTAAAACAATATACAATCTAATACCGCCTTCCACAGGGTGGCCACTGGACTGTTGATAATGCATCAGTGAATGACACTTTCATGAGAGCCCTCAAGGACTTGCATGATGACCGTGATATTGAGTTTGATGCCCAGGACTGACACATCATGTGTTTCCCCCACATTATCAACATCACAACTGGACATGTCGTCAATGACTCAATGAACACGGCTTATTTAGATGACCCAGATGATTTTGATCATACTCCTGACTTGTCAGATGGAAGTCGCGATGTTGTTGCTGCCTGCCGCAACACTGTACGCACGATCTGGGCTTTGGGACAGAGAATTGAGCGCTTTGAAAACACGATCACACTCAGCAATCAGGAGCACTGGTGGGGCCTCGGCACCAAAGGAAAAAGCAAGAATATCAAGATTCTCCAACTCCTCCTCGATGTCCGTTCTCGTTGGGACTCGATACATGCCATGGTCATTAGATGTCTCTATTTGCGACAGGAAAGCTTTTCTTCGTCTCATGTCTTTTGCACTTCTCATCTTGACCTACAGCCCATCGAAACCTTTCTAACCAATCCTCTCAAGAAGACTTTGCCTCAGTTCTCAGAGTAAGGTTTCACAATCATTAATTACTACATATCTTGACTGGTTTAAATAGATTCCACATGTCGTGCAGCAAAACATGTGCACAGAAAAGCTGCCAATGCTTTTGTCAAGCATATGCAACTTCGAAATGTTTATGACGGCATGGGAGACACTTGGTGAACGCCACCCGCATCTGAAGAAGTATACTGATATTGGGCTGAAATGGGTGACAAAATACTATCGGCGTATGGATCAAAGTAAGGCGTACGTGATCGTGATGTGTTGGTATTCTTTACCTTTTTAATACTTCAGGCTGACCATGTTATTAATCCTCAATCCCTCAATCTGTAGATGCTGGATAGAGGAGCATTGGGAGACAAATTATATTGACCAAGCAACAGACACAATAAAAGATACTGTATGTTTTATCATGACAGAATACATATCTCCTCCCCTACTCACTACACTGCATTGTAAGATGGGCAAATATTGTCAGCATGGGGAGCTGTTGCATGCTTCAGATAGCTTTGGCCCTGGACCTAGCTGCTGTGCTACAGGCAGCATGGATGTTTGGAGAACGGCTTCAAAATATGGGCTTCAAGACATGTTATGGTTCGACATGGGAGCATGGGCATGGGCTTCACCTTCGACAGTCAACAAGGAGTATGACTTATATCTTAAAGATATTTCGCCACCAGGAACTGACATTGTGAATTTTTGGGATGTACATGTCTTCTTGATCAAAACTCATATCATACTAACTACTGCATCCAGATGGAGGGAAAGCAAGACCCATGCCTATGCCATGGCTCTCAACTATCTCCCAATCCAGCATCCGCCGTTCCTTGTGAGTGTATATTTTCATCAGCTAGTGAGACAGACACGAAGCGCCGGAACCGAATCCATCCAATCCTGATGGAGGCCCTTCAAATCCTGAAGTTTTCGTTGAAGCGGCAGAGGTTGGATTTCATGCAGGGGCTAGAAACACCAGAGGATGACATGTTATTGTCACCAAGAGACACTTGCGATCATCTCACATTGATGTTGTCTCAAGACATTTTGGGTGACGAACTTAGACAAATTGTGGCTCATGATGCATAAAAATATATTGTATCTCGTATGACTGAATATATATGCTTTTTATACACTTAAAGAAAGTAATGAGAACATCAAGCAGCCGATAAAATGAAAAATATATTATTATATAATGACATGCACTGTTTTGGCAATTGATTGATCAGTTCCATGACTCGGGACCGGCTCGCTCTGGCTGCTGAGCCAAACAGAGCCAAATAAATTGGTTCAGTCGACAAGCTGAGTTGAATGTGTGCCAAGCCATGACTTTGTGAGTCATGGTGTGGCTAGCCAAGTTGCGGCAACACTACTCATCCCCAACGGCTACCCCTCATGCCAATGACTGCTCCTTGTCCTCAACGCTGGCCCCTCACCCCCCAATGGCCTCCAGCTGTGCCCAACAGCCATGACTTGCATGCAATCGCTGCTCCTCATCCCTAACAGCTGCCCCTCACACCCAACAGCTGCCCCTCGTCCCTAATGGCCATCTCTCATGCCCAAAGGCCACTCCTCGGACCATTCTTCGTGTGCGCAACTGCTGTAACTCCTGCCCAACAGCAGTCCAATGTGTCTGCTTTGGCCTAGTTTCACAGCAGAGCTCGTCGTTTGTGACACGGTGGCACAATTGTGCTTGTTGTGTCCATGTGACAACTCTTGGCTTGATTCTCAGGCCAAAGTTCAGGGCCCAAACATTCCAAACATTTTTTTTGGGTTTGTGTTCAGCCTGTCCCCAAACCAAACATTTTGTTCATGTTTGTGTTCAGATGAAAAATGCCCAAACACAAACCAAACCATACCATGGCCAGTTTACATATGTCGGACTTTTTTTTCAGCATCACGAGAACCCCCCCTCCCCCCACCCGCACCCCTCCTTCCTAAAATAGCATGTTATACCCACAAACATATATGTTTCTATGAAAAATGTTACATTCCGATCCATTCCGACGATTCCCGACCAATCCCGACACCTCTGACATTTTGACTAATACTTATTATGCATACTTACTGTTATGAATCTCATTACTACGTACATTACTTACATCCGACCATTTTACTTATGTTAAGAATCTCTGACAGCCACTCATTATCCGACTCCGACAAAGCCACACGTCCTCCGACATAGTATTTAAACTTATGTAGAATCATGTATTAGCTTCAGTTTGAATATCAACTTAGATTCGACATCATACCTCCCGTCCTCTTTCCGACTCTTAACTTGAGTCCGACCTCCGACCTCCAATCCTCCGAAATAAGGACACCAACGTATTAGCAAGGGCGCAACACACAAGTTGAAGCCAAGTCCTTGCCCCTACGTTGCACGCGCTCTGACCCTCCGACTTTCCGACGCGTCCGACGTAGCTCCGATGTTTTGTTGATCAGTTCTTAACAGTATATTCAAACTGCCACTCGCTTATCCATATTTCAAATTCCAGTTATGGCAGCCCACACCACTCAGAACTCCCACGCAGCAGCAGCCGCAGCGGAAGCTTCAAACCTGCAGGACACCAGGGCGACATTTCTACATATGTTCCAAGATATTCCCGCAGAAGAATCTGCACCCAAACCTGACCCCATATCTCCAACACCTCGTCTCCGAACACCTCAGACACAAGGACCTCCGATTCCTGAAGAATTCCGTCCTTTTAAATCTCCGACCTCTCCTTTTGACGATAACAATCCTTTCCGTCGCGAGCAAACTCCAAACCTCGCCGAAGCAATTATGCTTATGACGCAGGAGCTCCGACGTAGAGAGACTCCGAAAACTCCGAAAAAGAAGTCGAAGGAACCCGACACTTTTGACGGTTCTGACTCTCGGAAACTCACCAGTTTCCTCGCACAATGCACACTATATTTCCAAAACAACCCTGCCTTTGACGACGATGATAACAAAGTCAGTTTTGCTCTGTTGTACCTCCAAGGAACCGTGCTCGAATGGTTTGAGCCCACCCTCTTGGGAGAGTCCGACAACGACTCTGTCTAATTGGATGACTGGTCTGCCTTTGTGCATATCCTCCGATCTGAATTCGGACCTATCGATCCAACTGGAGAAGCAGAGGATAGTCTGGATCACCTTCGGATGCGCGACAATCAGAAGATCCTATGTTACAATGTGGACTTCAAATGTCTTTCTGCTCGCACACAGTGGGATGATGGTGCGCTCCGATATCGGTACTATACCGGTTTAGCAGAACACATCAAGGACGTTTTGGGGACTTTTCCCAAACCAAAGACTCTCGCCGAGTTGAAAGTAATGGCCCATAACATTGATGCTCGCTACTGGGAACGTCAACACGAGAAATCGCGCTCCTCCGACAAATCTACTCCGAAGTCCGACAAATCTGACAAATCCAACAAAAAACAGACCCCCACTTCATCATCCTCCAACAACAACTCCTCATCGTCTAAACCCAACTCGCAACAACAACAAAAATCGTCATCCACCTCTCCGAAATCCGCCCTCTCCGACAAACTTGGCAAAGATGGGAAATTAACTCCCCAAGAACGCCAACGATGATTTGACAATAATTTATGCATGTTTTGCAGCAACGTTGGTCATCGGGCTTCCGACTGCTCGAAGAAATCGTCTTCTAACGCCAAAGCAAAGGCCCGCGCGGCCCAAGCTGAGGACAAATCGGAAAAGACGACCAAGTCAAAAAAATAGTAAGCAGTCCTCAGATTCCAGCATGTACTGGGGATTGCGTTGACTCCTTTCATGCACCTTTGGAAACCCTCCGACTCAATGCGTCCGCTCTCTCAAATCCAAACTCTCTATGTATTGATTTGATATCTCCGACCTTTTCCGATTCTCTTCCGATAAAGACTCTTATTGATTCTGGTTCTACACATTGCTTCGCAGATACCAGATTTATTTCTTCTTTAAACTTATCTCTGACTCTGATTCCTTCACCTATGGTTTTGAAACTTTTTGACGGTTCTTCAAATACTTATATCACGCAATCTATCGATCTTCCTCTCCGATTTCCTTCCGGTGAACTTCTGACCGTTGCATTTTACGTGACAACCCTCAATTCGTCTTGTAATTTGGTTCTAGGACACAACTGGCTCACCTGCTACAATCCGTTGATTGACTGGGTATTGGGCAGTATCTTATTCCGTTCTATGTTACCTGACACTCCGAGTCCGACTCCGACGTCGACTGCTGAGGCAGCTCCGCCACCTCTGCAGTGTCCGCCCTCTCCGATGGGCACCTCCGATCTGCTCACTCCGAACACCTCCGACCCGCCACAGATTACCATGGTCAATGCAGCCGCATATCTCCATGCTTGTAAAGCTCCTGGGGCATACACTTTCCGCGTTCACCTCTCCAACATCTCCGCCAATTCCACGTCTGTCTCTGACAACACTCCCGACCTCTCTGGCATACCCGAGGAATACCACAATTTTGCTGATGTATTCAGTAAGAAAAAAAGCCGACACCCTTGCACCCCACTGACCGTACGTCCTCAAGATCAATTTGGAGGAAGGTACTTCCCCTCTGATTGGTCCGATGTACTCACTCTCGCAATCCGAACTTGGATCCCTCCGAGACTTCATTGACGAGCATCTCAATATCGGTTTCATCAAACCTTCTAGTTCACCTCACAGCACTCCGATCCTCTTCGTCCGAAAGAAAGATGGATCACTCCGACTATGCGTCGACTACCGAGGCCTGAACAAAATCACAAAGAAAGACCAATACCCACTTCCGCTCATCTCTGACCTCTTAGCCACTGCCGGAAAAGCACGCGTTTATACCACCATAGACCTCTGACATGCATACCACCTAGTCCGCATCGCTGAAGGTGACGAATGGAAAACTGCATTCTGCACTCGCTATGGATCGTTTGAATGGTTAGTCATGCCATTCGGATTGCCTAACGCACCTGCAGCCTTTCAACGTTTTATGAATGACATCTTCTCCGACCTTCTGGACAACTGCATTACCGTTTACCTCGACAACATCCTGATCTACTCCGACAACCCCGAGGAACACAAAAAACATGTCCGAGAAGTCCTCCAACGACTCCGACAACATGGTCTTTACGCCCGCGCCGACAAGTGCGACTTCTCTGCTGAAACTGTAGAATATCTTGGATTTATCCTTTCTCCCGACGGACTCAAAATGTCAGAAGCGAAAGTCAAGATTATTCAGGATTGGCCTGAACCGCGCAGAGTGAAGGATGTCCAGTCCTTTTTAGGTTTTGCAAACTTTTACCAACGTTTCATTCCATTCTATTCCAACATCACTATTCCACTCACTTGTTTAACCAGGAAACATGCCACTTGGCTGTTCTCCGACGATGCTCAAACTGCTTTTAATGACCTGAAAAAGGCATTTACCACCGCTCCGATCCTGACACACTGGATCCCCGACTCTCCGATAATTGTCGAAACCGACGCATCCGACTATGCCCTAGCGGCTATTCTGTCGATAGTCACCTCCGACAATGAAGTCCACCCCGTCGCATTCCATTCCCGCACCTTCACGGCCCCCAAAGTAAACTATGACACCCACGATAAGGAACTTCTTGCCATCTACGAAGCGTTTAAAATTTGGCACCATTACCTCGAAGGCTCCGGTACTCCGATTGACATCGTTACCGACCACAAAAATCTCGAGTATTTTGCCACCACCAAAGTTCTTTCACGCCGACAAGTCCAATGGTCGGAATACCTTTCTCAGTTCAACCTCATCATCCGATTCCGCCCCGGCCGATTGGGAACTAAACCTGACTCTCTAACTAGATGTTGGGATGTCTATCCTAAAGGGGGAAATAGCGACTACATCGACATCAATCCGACCAACCTCCGACCAGTCTTTTCACAAGAACAGCTCTCCACTTCAGTTTGCGCGACTCAACTCCTTGAGCCCGTCCTCCGTGCAACCATTATCATGGACACAGAAAAGCTTCACCACGACATACTCACAGCACTCCCTTCCGACACTCTTTACAACACTCTTTCTAAAGATCCTAAACCCCGCTGGTCTCTCGATCCCGATGGTTTCCTCCGACATGACAATCGGATATATGTTCCTGACTCCGACGACCTCCGACTCCGAGTCCTACAGCACAAGCACGATCATATGCTTGCTGGACACCCAGGTCAGAACAAGACACTCAGTCTCATTCAGCATGATTATACCTGGCCCGGAATACGAGATTTCATTAAACATTATTGCAAGTCATGTACCACTTGCATGTGATTGAAGCCACAAAGACACAAGCCTTAGGGCCTACTCAAACAGCTTCCGATCCCCGATTCCAACAACAATTCACTGCACCTCCAAAGACCTTGCTGTTCTCTTCGTATTGCATGTCTTCTCTAAACACGGCGTCCCCAAACATGTCACCTCTGACTGCAGCCCCGAATTCGTCTCCCGATTCTTCCAATCTCTCGGAAAGGCTCTAAACATGACCCTCCACTTCACCTCTGGTTACCACCCCAAAGGCGATGGCCAAACCGAATGCACTAACCAGACCCTCGAACAGTACTTGCGGATATTCTGCAACTACCAACAGGACAACTGGTCCGCTCTCCTTCCGATTGCAGAGTTCGTGTACAACAACGCACCTAGTGCTACCACTGGCATATCTCCCTTCTTTGCTAACAAGGGTTACCATCCAAACATTACTGTTCACCCGGAACAAGACCTTGCCTCTTCCCAAGCCCGATCCTTCGTGACCGACTTAGACGAACTTCACCAAGAACTGAAAGCCACCATCTCCGACGCTCAACGACGTTACCAGAAGTCCTCCGACAATAATCGGATTGCACCTCCGACATTTTCTGTCAGACAACAGGTTTTTGTCAAAGCACAGTTCTTCCGCACAACACGCCCATCCAAGAAACTCTCAGAAAAGTACTTGGGACCATACGAGATCATTGCACAACCCGGCACACACTCCTTTACCCTCCAACTCCCCGACACATTCTGTGGTGTTCACCCCATCTACCACGTCTCCATGCTTGAACCCGCAACTCCGAACACCATTCCGAATCGGACCCAACCTCCGCCTCCTCCGATTGACATTGACGGAGAACTTGAGTACGAGATCGCTGAAATAGTCGACTCAAAGATCGACCGATGACGTAGCTGCAAGCTACTATATTTCGTCCATTGGTTAGGATATGAAAACACTGATGAAGAATTCTCTTGGCTACCAGCCAATGAATTGGAAAACACCCCCGAGCTTGTCTCCGACTTTCACTCCGCTTATCCCAACAAACTGGGTCCGCTCACATCGCTCTGAAACAAGAAAAAACAAGTACTATTCTATCTACTTAGTACATTGTTTCTTGTTTGATGGACCCTCCTCCTTGTCCGACTCCTCCTCCTCCTCCGCCTTCTCCGACGGCTCCGAAATCGACATGTCCGAATCGTCCGACAGCTCTGGCAACTCCAACCTCTTCCTATTCACAAGGTCCTTCCTAATCCTTCTCACGATCCTCTTCTCCAGTCTCAACTCGTGCGTCTCCTCCGCTGTATCCATCTCCGACTCCGACCCTTCCTCCGACACCTCTGGCGACTTGGGTTGATACTCGGTGTTCACCGAGCCTTTGACTGCTGTTAGCAGTCGCCTCACCTGCCTCGTTTCCGCCAGTATCATCTTGAGGACACCCAAGACGGTGTCCTCCGACCCACTCTCCGATGCCTTTTTCTTCCCCTTAATCACCTTCACCGGTTTCTTCACCTCCTTCACCTCCGACTTTCCCTCCGACGCTCCGACCTCGCACTTCTTCTTGTCCTTGACACAACCCTTGCAGGACGACTTATTCCTAAAACAAAAAGGTTAAAACAGAAGAGACGAACCAAAGAAGAACTTACTCATCGCATTTGCATTTGACGCCCTTCACATTGCACCTATCACAGGTGCCGACCCCGACCCTGACTCCCGACCCCTCTCCGACCATCGCCGTCACCTCCTCTACCTTCCTTTTCTTCGTCACCTTCTTCTTCTTCTTCTCCGCCTGCAGCCCCCCCGACCCCTTGCTCAATGCACCTTGCGCAGCGGCCACTTCATCGGCCCTCTTCTGAGCCGCCAGCTCCGATGCCCGATGCATCTCCTCCGCTACCCGCATCTCCTCCGCTACCGCGCCGCCTCCGCAGCCCTCTCTTCCTCCGCTCTCCACTCCTCCTCAGCCTTCCTCACAGCCTCCTCCTCCGCTGCTCGCTTTTTTGCCTCCACCTCCGCGAGCTTAGCCTGCAGCGCCTCCATCTCCTTTTGAAAATTGGTTGCCGACATATTGAGGTTTTTTCGGAAGAGTTTAAAACGAAAAGAGAATGGGGGAACAAGAAGAAAGAACCACTCAGACGGTATTTTCAACCAACGCACCACACGACGCAGCCCACGCGCACCGACCACCTAGGTCCTTAGGCCTCATGGGTTTGGCCCTAAGGGGGAAATACTGTTACATTCCGATCCATTCCGACGATTCCCGACCAATCCCGACACCTCCGACATTTTGACTAATACTTATTATGCATACTTACTGTTATGAATCTCGTTACTACGTACATTACTTACATCCGACCATTTTACTTATGTTAAGAATCTCTGACAGCCACTCATTATCCGACTCCGACAAAGCCACACGTCCTCCGACATAGTATTTAAACTTATGTAGAATCATGTATTAGCTTCAGTTTGAATATCAACTTGTATTCAACATCATACCTCCCATCCTCTTTCCGACTCTTAACTTGAGTCCGACCTCCGACCTCCGATCCTCCGATCCTCCGAAATAAGGACACCAACATATTAGCGAGGGCGCAACACACAAGATAAAGCCAAGTCCTTGCCCCTACGTTGCACGCGCTCCGACCCTCCGACTTTCCAACGTGTCCGACATAGCTCCGACATTTTGTTGATCAGTTCTTAACAAAAAACATAAGATCAAAAACAATAAATCTCTCACAAAATTACAAATGAACGAGGACATCTGTTATGCTTAACAAACCGTTCCAAGGTTTGGGCAGAGTATGCAGGAAGTGGAAAGGCGAAGAGCAATGTGATTGCTAAATCTAAGGAATCTACTCTAGTACAAGGGGTTTATATAGGTACTGACTATAGGCAGTAGCAGATGAGTCAGTACTGTGGAAGGCAGTGCACATGAGTAAGGCGACTGTGGAAGGCTATGTACAATGAGTCATACATACTGCAGAGCTGAGTAAAGCTACTGCGGAATGAGTCAGAGTGGCAGCGAAGGGAATGGAAATAGATGTTGCAGTAAAAGTGATGACAACATCGTCCGCATACTGTAGAACCTGTAACAACATCAGCATGCAGGTACCTATCAATTGTTTTCGACTAGAATCTGCCTTGCAGCTATATAGCTCCACTGCTTCAGAGTAAGTGTATACTGCCTACTCTACTGTCATCACTTGTCAGATGTTGGTCAAGGATCTGCAACTAGTGTGTCTTTGCATCAGGCTCATTCGGTGGTCCCAACTGGGCATCTGACCCCCCCACCCACATGTGTTGCTGGAATCACGTTCCGACACCCCCTTGCTTTATGTGTTGTTCATGTGATCAGTTGTCATCTTCTGAGTGCATCCTCCTCCCACTCCCCATGCTGCTTGTGCAGCAATGAGCAGCCTTGTAGATCATCACCACCAAGAAGGCATAGGGACTCAATTCTTTTTTTGTATGTTTTTGTTGGAAATATATGTGGGCATGTGCACAACATACCAAATTAGGAAGGACGGGGGGTCATCCGACCTAGTGTTTAAAAGTCTGGTTCGGTCCGGTTTTTGACCCTCAAAATTTAGAGACCAAGACCAAGACCGATTTTTCGGTTCACATGATCTTGAAAAAACTGAACCGGACCGATGCAATACCCGTGCATCGGTTCCGTTTACCTCAAAGAAGTGAGACTGGACTGGTCTCAACCGGTTTAAACCAATATATTACAAGTAAAATAAGACTAAGGACATGTGCGCACAGCCCAATGCTGCGCGCGCACGTCGTACTCCCTCAATTGGTCCTCTGTGGGCTCAGCCCGGCCCCATGTGCTCTGGGGCGTGACTTGACGCCGTTGGGTGTGAAAGGGGGCCGTTGCGCATGAAGGAAGGGTGCTGGGTGTGAGTTGACAGCGTTGAGGACGCGAGGCGGCCGTTGGGCATTAGAGGGGCCGTGGGGCACTAGTCGGGGCAGTTGGGCAAGAGGGGCGGCCATTGGGGACACAAGGCGGCCATTGGGCATGAAAGGCGGCCGTTGTGTGTGGGTTGATGGTGTTGAGGGCAAAGGGACAGTGTTGGGGGCAAAGGGATGGTGTGGCGTGGGTCAATGGCGGTGGGCACAAGTCGGGACCGTTGGGCGTGAAAGGTGGCCATTGGGTGTGGGTCGACGGCGTTGGGGGTGAAGGGATGGTGTTGGGGGCGAAAGGACAGCATTGGGCGTGGGTTGACATGTTGAGGGCGAAGGGATGCCGTTGGGCATGAGTCGAGACCGTTGGGCACAAAGGGACGCTGTTGGGCACAAAGGGATGCCGTTGGGCATGAAAGGTGGCCGTTGGGTGGAAGAGAGGGCCGTTGGGCATGAGTGGTGGCCATTATGCGCGAGTAGTGGCCCTTGGGCAGATGTGGTGGCCAGGTGGAGTGGTGGTGGGGGATAAAAAAGGGTGGGAAGGTTTTGCTGGCAGTTATGGTTCAAATTGCCAAGCATGCTTGGCATCAATGCCAAGCCATGCACATTGTTGAAAATTGTGCCCTCAATGCCCAAACTGTGGCACCAAAACCCACAAAAATAATTCTTACCTTATGTAGACATATCTAGAAACTCATAGGAAGTATATATAGAGTTATATACATGAGCTATGGATGGTAGAAAGTTGGTGCTCCAAATTGATGCATCAAAACACAATATAAATTGTGATGAACAGTGTGGCATGGTGTTTTCAAACACAAAAAACAACATTTTCTAGCTTCTGTTACGGACTCTACGGTATGAGGACCACATCATATCTTTTACTTATCAGCCCGACTCGGCGCCCTCTTACGAACTTACTATGTCTAATGTCTACTTTCGCAACCTTCAATTCCCCGTCTGACTCATTACATTACTTTGTCATCCCCTTTAGTATACTTCGCTCCCGCGCTGACTCGCTTTCTGCAGTCAGCTTACTCACTGTACATAGCCTTCCGCAGTCGCCTTACTCATGCGCACTGCCTTCCGCAGTACTGACTTATCCGCTACCGCCTATAGTGAGTACCTATATAAACCTCTTGTACTGTAGTAGATTCCTTAGATTTAGCAATCACTTTGCTCTTCGCCTTTCCACTTTCCTGCATACTCTGCCCGAACCTTGGAACAGTTTGTTAAGTATAACAGCTTCCTCCTTTGCACAACATTTGTACTCTAAATATACTATACATATGCTATTGAAACAGTGTATGTAAACCTATTCAGACCCTTTGAATAAAATCAAAGGACTTGATGAGGTGAATATGAGCAAAATAGGTCGAAAATTTGACCAAACTTTTTTGTTTCAGCTTTGGATTCTCCTCATTCAGGAGATCTCACAGCACATTTGTTTTTCAAATTTGGCTCATTCATTAGGGAGATATAACACTTTTACTGAAATCTGCACATTTCATTATTTCTATCTTATCTGGACTTCTAAAACTTATACAAAGTGCTTCAGAAGGTGAATACATATCTATTTATGAGTTCTATCACTTCCAACTATTATTAGACCATGAGAAAGGCACTGCGCGCACCTGCGCAATGCATTTTGTGCATTGTTTACTATTATTTGGTGTAGAGCATGGCACCTCTATGACTTAAAATCTGTGGCATCATTCCATAAAATCAACACATATTTATTGACATATGATACTCTGCTACATAATTGATATAGTCTGTAAGCTGACTTCCTCCTGTGTAGCCATATTAAGGAGAAATGCGATGTTTTTTGAGTTTGTTTACATATATTTGACACATTTGATGCGCATGTGATGTGCGTCATCCAACGTCAAAACGACGCATCCACCCATTGCTGACTCTGCAATGAGGGGCACAGATGCTGAAAAGGCCAGAATATATTTATAGATTTTATTTATAATCTGTCTACTTGTGATCAAGGCAGGAGGGAGCACGCACACACACCTTTTGTGTTTTTTTTTTAGTGTGCCTATTTGGGAAGTGGGAAAGTTGTGATGTAGAGTGATTGTGAGAATGAAATATAATGGTCTTGTGGCTCAGTTGGTTAAGTGGTGTTAAAAGAATCCTTTATACTATAGAAGTTCAGAGTTCAAGTCTTTCTTGTGGCAGAAATTTTGTAATTGCCGTTTCGGGACATTGATTTCAGATCCTCAGATCGTTCCATGGAAAATACCAGTTGAAACCAATCCGAACCGGTCTTTGGCCGGTCTTTCAAACTCTAAAGTTTTGAGTGAACCGAAGACTGGCCGTGATCCGAAACCTTAAAAACTGAGACCGGCGGTCCGGTCTCTCACCGGTTCGGTCCCGTCCGGTCTCGGTCAGAAATCAACGAAGGTAAACTGGACCTTGAAACACTAATCCGACCTGCCGAACAAAAAGATTATGACATCAGCATTTCCACAAAAAGCTATTGATCTATTTGGAGCTATTTTGCTTGTCACTAGATAACAAGTCCAAGTAGCCCAAAGAGTTGATTAGTTATTCATTCATTATAAAAGTGCTAGAATACATTACAGATAATATACATAATGATTACAAAAGTAAGCCCAATACCATTGAGAACAAGAAAAAATCATAGTCTTTGGTCTCTTGGTGACATGTTGGCATCATCTAGACACTGGGTGCCTTCCCATAAGGTTTAGAAACCTAGATATAGATTCTAAACCAGTTAAGCGAGGTTAGCTGAGATCACACTCGCCAAATGGGTCGCACCTGTCATTGGACTTTGAACTGGACCCTCTTCTAGATTTTTAATCTGGAACACATGCCCCCCCCCCCCCTCGTCTAGTTCAAATTCTGTGTTTCTAAATGTTTGTCAGCATATTCATTGCCCGCGGGCGCAGTTCTAGATCTCACACTTGATGGTGATGCTTGACATTCCCTATTGTCGACAGCTAGAGCCCATTCCAATGCTCGTAGTATGTTTCATATGGTACGGAAAATACTTATAGCACCTTCAAATGATCTTCCTTGGCTGGAAAGCCATGAATCAGCCTACATTGTGCTGACATGCTTCAATGACTCTGCTAAACCCCATGTAAGGACTCTCCGACAAGACGCACTATATAAAATGTTGAAACTTTTCCATCACGTAGATTAGATTACATTACATTACATCACGTGACCTTTACACATCTTCGATTACATACTTATTTGGTTGGTACAAACAGTAGTACGGTATATAAGACCAGGAAACTATCAATATCAACAAGTTGTCTCTTGACTCTTAACCAGCTCCATCGCTCTTACCAGCCTCAACCGCTCTCACCAGCCCCACCCTTCTCAACCAAGTAAGTGACTAGAACGGTAGAGTAGAGTACTTCCACTGTAGCTGTGTTGCTCAGTACATCTGCGGCTAGCGCCCAGGTGGAACTTCAACAGGTTATGGGCCCCGGATAGCAGAGGGACTTGGGAACGCTGGCAACAGCGAGTACCTGCCCACTCTACCCTGGTTGGCAAAGAACCGATTGAAAAATCTAGGTTCTGAGTCATACTTCTTCACATATAAACCTGGGAACGTCATTACGACAAGTACCTGTCATGAAGCGTCCCTAAGGGGATTGACTTAGTACACATCATGTGGAAACGTTGATCGTACCTCACACACTTCTGAAAAAAAAAGGACTTTTCCCACAACTGCTATTCCTAAAGGGAATATGTTATGAGGAATCATTTATTTGTTTTCTCTAAAAATCAAATTCATAAAGAACATCACTGATTGGGAAAACTCCTTTTAAATTCATTAAAAAATGTCTACCTCTCGCTCCGCACTTGACTCCATCACCGTCCTCGACGGTATCAACTACCAAAGCTGGGCTGAGAAAATAAAGTCCTACCTCCTCCATCAAGGAGTCTGGCGCATCGTATCTGGCGACATTGAGTGCCCTGACATTTCCGACTTTACGGTCATGGTCTCCACCCCTGCCTCTGCCACTTCTACATCTGCAACCCAACCTCCAGTGATCACCACCACTGTCGACCAACCTAGCTTCCACAAAGAAAGAAAAGTCTGGATCAGGGACGACGACATGGCTCTGGGTTCCATCCGCCTCAAAGTCTCCGAGGCAATCAGGAGGCACATCAAGGACGCCAAGTCCTCGAAGGATGCCTGGACATCATTGAAGGATGCGTATTCAAAGGTCTCTCCCACCACCATATTTGGTGATTTCAAAGCCGCAGCCTCTTTCAAACTGTCTGGTTGGGACCCTGTGCCGGAGATCGAGCACCTTGGGTCACTCTTCGCTCGTCGTTGTGCCTGATCTGATGTAGGCTATGATCTTGGCGAGTGCCATTCCTGACGCTTGGTCATCTCTCTCCACTGCCCTCTTTCAGGTCTACGATGCCAATGACTTCACATGGCAAGCTGTCACCAACAGCATCGTTTCAGAGTACAGGCGCAAGTATGTGATAGGGTCTACTCGGGTGTCCAACAAGCAGGCCCGGAAAATCTCCGGGACTAAGCGAAAGGGGCAAGACCCCAAATGGGAAAAGCAGACAGCGCCGAGTACCTCGCAGAACAATGCTGACGAGCAACCTAACTTGACTGACCCAAGTACCGCTTCTGAAAAGAAGAAGGGAAAGGGATGCTGGCGCAACCAGAAAAAGCGCGCCAACAACGCGGACAACGAGTCCGACCATGCCGAGGAAATGATTGAGTTTATTGCTCCAGCCATCGAGCAACTCCCTCATCGATCTGCCCCTTGTCCTCTCCCTCCTCGTCATGCTCCTACCTTTACCACTGTAACAGGCCGGGGAAAACTTCGAGTACCATGCAGCCTGAGTCGGAAAGAATGCAGTCACTCCTGCAACGCATGAAACCGCCTCCTCAGTACACTGGGCTTCCTTCTGGAAAGCCGTCAGCATGGAAGAAGAACGAGAAGGTGAGAAAACTCGCTCGAGAAATCGGTGCCAGACCCTCTGGGTCAAACCTTTGTATCTTGGACACCATCATTCCAGACATTGATGAGAGGCCAACTAAACAGTGTTGAGTAACTCCGCCATTAGACCAATTGCTGCGGATGATGGACATAGACCAAGAACGGATGGGGCCAGACGAGTTTGTGGATGAGATCAAACTAGACGGTTTGTCAAACCCTTCTTTCAAACCTTACCAAATGCAGAATGCTAATTATGTCTCTCAACAGACGTATAATATATTAGCTAGTACCAGTACAGAGTGTGTAGATCACTTCAGCAGTGATCTACACAAAAAATATATTAAACATTTTGCCTCTTGTACACATTGTAAGGAAAAAGAACGCGTGCAATGGATCTTAGATTCCGGCACCTCTTTACACTTCACCTATGAGTTTAAGGACTTCGCATGTTATAGACCTCTCACGGTCAAGCGTTTTGTCCAAACTGCAGCTAAAGGGAAAAAACTGGAAATTCTCGGAGTTGGGGCTGTTCCAGTACGGCACACCCTAAATGGGGAAGTTAAAACCCATCTTCTCAGACCGGTGTTCTACATCCCAGACATGGACACACGCCTATTGTCCCTAGGCGTCTTCCTTAACCATGGTTATAAAGTAGACGGGACTTGTGGAGAAATCAACATCTCCAAAGGGCTGAACAAAATCCAGTTTTCGCCCCACATCCTTGGTCAAACCATTTACTGGGTAAACACTGAAATACGCTATGACCAGATCCATGCAATCTCGAGTGAAATCACTGTCGAAACATGGCACAAGCGCCTTGGTCACCCAAATGATCAAGCACTCCAAAAGATTCCCACCAGTACCAAAGGGGTACCTGAAACACTAGTACGTGAGAAATCACAGGAAAGTTGCACAGGTTGCCTCAAAGGGAAAATGCTGAATCAGTCATATCCCAATTCGATGACAAGGGCAACCAAAACCTTTGATCTGATCCATTCCGATCTCAAACAGATATCCACGGCATCATACCATAAATATAAATATTTCCTCACATTTTTGGATGATCTTTCATCCCACGTCTGGGTTGTCTTGCTTAGAAAGAAATCGGATGCCATCACGGCACTGCGACAATTTCTTGCGATGATCCAGAATCAGTTCGCCGCCACTCCTAAAAAATGGCGAGTTGATGGAGGAGGAGAGTTTGACAAATACAAGGATGTACTTGCTGATCATGGAGTTCTGATCGATGTCATGCTCCCGTATCAGCACCAGCAGAATGGTAGAGCAGAACGGATAAATCAAACCCTGTGGGAGAAATCTCAGGCCTTGCACTTCGACGCATGCTTACCCCCTATGTGGTGGGAATTCTGTTTGGAACATGCAGCGTTTCTCTACAACAGAACCCCCATGCAGCATCTCGAATGGAATACCCCTTACTTCAGGGTGACCAATGAGATCCCCGATATGTCAAGCATCAGAGTCTTCGGATGTCAGGCATATGTGTATATCCCAAAGGAAAAACGTAGAAATTCCCTGGAGTCTAGATCTCAATTGATGATTTATCTCAGATCAAAACCAGGGGTCAAAGGATACCGTTTTATGGATCCTGAGACTAATACAATTTTTATGGGTGGGAAAGCTATCTTTGATGAAAGCAAGTACCCTAGATGCCACATCGACCCTTTGCCAGAAAACCATCCAGAAATGGAAAACCCAGAACCGGCTGATGAGTTTGAGGACCTCATCCCCGGAAATGATGACAATGACGGTCATTACAAAAAACCTCACGACCCTGTTCCCACTGGACAGGATCACCCTGAATCAGATGATGACTTGCCGTCTGGCGAGCCCGACGATGAACCACAAGTACCCACTCCGGAACCCGAGCAAGTACCAGATCGACCGATCAGGGAACGACGAGTTCGGAGAATGCCAGGTAGCATCTATGGGGAAGACACCCCTGCTTCTGATCTTGAAAAAATGGAACGAAGACGTAGATTAGGTGGTCAAACGGCATGGATGAACAATCTCCTAATGGAGGCAATCTCTATCCAAGTGGGCATCATCGAAATGTCACACAAAGACATATACACTCTTCCAAACAAAGAAGAGTGGTATGCGGCAGAACAAAAAGAGCTAGACATGCTCAAAAGCCGCGGGGTGATCACGGAGCTAGTACCCCTACCTGCAGGGAGGAAGGCTCTAAGGAACAAATGGGTCTACAATGAAAAATCCGACGGGCATTTGAAAGTGCGCCTTGTCGCAAAAGGCTTCTCACAGGTAGAAGGGATTTATTTCGATCAAATCTTCTCACCGGTAGTGAGGTATGAGACTGTCCGGTTAATCCTGGCATTGACAGCCCTTGAAGGGTGGTTCATGACATTCCTGGACGTCTCATCAGCCTTCCTCTATGGAACACTCTGTGAGGTAATTTACATGTGACAGCCTGAGGGCTACATAGTAAAAGGGAAAGAGAACTTCATGTACCGACTATACAAAGCTCTATACGGACTCAAGCAGGCCGCATTAGCCTGGTGGAGAAAACTCGATTCCTCCATGAAAAAGCTCGGCTTTGTCCGGCTTCACTCCAATGCGGGAGTGTTTATTCACAAAAGTACCAAAGGGGAAACTGTAATCGCCGTCATTTATGTCGATGACTCTGCTTTTCTCGGCACAAACCGAGAGTACATGCTAGAGAAGAAGAAGGCCTTCATGACAACATGGGAATGTAGGGATCTAGGCCACCTAGTGTCTAATGGGGAACCGAAAGAATTTCTCTCAATCCAAATAAAGCAACGTGGGAAGAAAATCTGCATTGATCAAGTACCTTACCTTGAGAAAATTCTCGCACGAATGGGGATGAGCGAATCCAACGCCACCCACACCCCACTCCCAACGGGCTACAAACCCATGAAGTCCAAAGATGAACCCAATGCGGAACTCAGATCCAAGTACCAATCCGTCATCGGATCACTATTGTACTTAATGATCGGGACAAGACCCGACATTTGTTTCGCTGTGATCAAAATGTCCCAATTCTCCGCAAACCCTACCAAATGCCATTTAGAAGTGGCTAGGGATATTTGCAGGTATTTGAAGGCAATGAAAGATTATGCGATCATGTACAATGGTGATTCTGGGAAAGGAATCTACACCTTCACAGACTCCGATTGGGCATCAGATGAAAACACCAGGAAATCCACCACTGGTTACTTCATATCGCTGGCATCTGGAGCAGTAACATGGGTTTCATCAGCGCAAAAAACCATTGCCCTCTCTTCCACGGAAGCAGAATACATGGCTCTATCAGATTGCAGTCGCGCAGTAACATGGCTTAGAAGCATGCTTGCCGAACTTGGAATGCAGATCGGATCAGTCCCAATCTATGGAGATAACAATGGCTCCGTCTTCATCGCATCCAATCCTGTAACTGAGAAGCGATCCAAGCACATCAACATGCGATTCCACTTCGTCAGAAAAAAAGTATCCGAAGGGATTATTACGGTCGAATTCATCGAAGGAGTGAATAACCCTGCAGACCTTTTAACTAAGAATCTGGGGAAAATCCTCTTTAGTAAGTTTATCCCGTACTTTGGACTACTTAAGAACTAGACGAAAAAGAGTACCTATATAGGAAAAAGTAAGATGTATTTAGAAGTATGTACTAAATATGGGGGGGTGTTGAAACTTTTCCATCACATAGATTAGATTAGATTACATTACATCACGTGACCTTTACACATCTTCGATTACATACTTATTTGGTTGGTACAAACAGTAGTACGGTATATAAGACCAGGAAACTGTCAATATCAACAAGTTGTCTCTTGACTCTTAACCAGCTCCATCACTCTTACCAGCCTCAACCACTCTCACCAGCCCCACCCTTCTCAACCAAGTAAGTGACTAGAACGGTAGAGTAGAGTACTTCCACTGTAGCTGTGTTGCTCAGTACATCTGCGGCTAGCGCCCAGGTGGAACTTCAACATAAAAAACATGCGCAATGAGAACATATTATCTATAAAATGGTTTATCGATACTCAACAAGTTGAGAAATGCCATGAACTCACCGACAGACACACTTCATCACTCGTGTTCTGTTAACATGTGATCTCGGGGAACTGGCACGACAGTTTTGCTGGATTTATTGCCCTTGATGAAAAAAGTGTTTACGGTTTGGAAACCTAGACCTATATTATTAGACTCCACTCGCTTATCGATTTAGAAAATAATCTAGGATTCTAAACCTTACAGGAAGTCATCCACTGCCCGAGTGATTGATCTGACCTAGATTATTGAACTTGTGATTATTGAACTATTTCGGGCTAGTAGGCACTAGAAATAGCCCACTAGCCAAATCTGTAGGAATCGCGATGGACCCCAGGTCAAAAAATCCGGTCCCGACACATTATGCAGAAAGTACATAGTAACCTACAAAGGGGTATAACATTCATGCCAATGAAATCCTATTCTGCTACCGTCAAAAGAAAGTGTTGCGGAAGCCATCCGAGATATGATGAGAATGTTGCCTGGAAAATGAAGGACATCTCGAATGGTTGATGGCAACCAAATAAGCCTGTCTGAACCAGACAGGATCCAGCCGGTTTCGTCTATGGAATCAAGACATAGATTTACCTCCAACTGCATCGGTTTTTCGTGGGAACCGGAAACTACCCGACCACGGCCAGGCGAGAAGGTGAAAGAGGCGAGCGATTCGGTATCCCACACGCGCACAGATTTGTCCTTCGAGCCGGAGACGATCTGCTCCCCATCAGGCGAGAATGCGACGGAGGTGACAAAGTCGGTGTGACCATTCAGCTTCCTGAGCTGCTCGCCCGTCTTGGCATCCCACACCCACAAAGATTTGTCCCGGGAAGCGGAGACGACCTGCTTGCCGTCAGGCGAGAATGCGACCGAGGAGACAAAGTCGGTGTGACCATTCAGCTCCTTCAGCTGCTCACCAGTCTTCGCGTCCCACACTCGCACAGACTTGTCCCACGAGCCAGAGACGATATAGTTGCCGTCAGGCGAGAACGCGACAGAGTAAACCGTGTCAGTGTGGCCGCTCAGCTGATTCAATTGCTTGCCCCTCTTTGTGTCCCACAGTCGCACAGATTTGTCGAATGAGCCCGAGACGATCTGCTTCCCGTCGTCAGGCGAGAATGCGACGGAGGTGACCCAGTTGGTGTGGCCATTCAGCTGCATCAGCTGCTCACCCGCCTTTGCGTCCCATACTCGCACAGATTTGTCGAATGAACCGGAGACGATCTCCTTACCGTCAGGTGAGAATGCGACAGAGGAGACCCTATCGATGTGGCCGTTCAGCTTCCTTAACTCCTCACCCATTTTTGTGTCCCAGATCCGCACAGACTTGTCCTGCGAGCCGGAGGCGATATGCTTTCCGTCAGGTGAGAATGCGACAGAGTAGACCAAGTCGGCGTGGCCGTTGAGCTCCCTCAGCTGCTCACCCGTCTTCGCATCCCACACTCGAACAGATTTGTCCCATGAACCAGAGACGATCTGCTCCCCGTCAGGTGAGAATACGACAGACGTGACCATGTCGGTGTGGCCGCTGAGCTTCTCCGGGTCCTCATCAGTCTTCGCGTCCCACAGTCGCATAGATTTGTCGTATGAACCAGAGACAATCTGCTTACTACGAGGCGAGAATTTGACAGAGGAGACTGCATCGGTGTGGCCGTTCAGCTCCCTCAGCTGCTCACCCGTCTTCGCATCCCACACTCGAACAGATTTGTCCCATGAACCAGAGACGATCTGCTCCCCGTCAGGTGAGAATACGACGGAGGTGACAAAGTCGGTGTGGCCGTTCAGCTCCCTCAATTGCTCGCCCATCGTCGCATCCCACACTCGCACAGATTTGTCGAACGAACCAGAGATGATCCACTTGCTATCAGGCGAGAATGCGACAGAGGTGACCCAGTGGGTGTGGCCGTTGAGCTCCCTCAGCTGTTCCCCTGTCTTCGCGTCCCACACTCGCACGGATTTGTCGAATGAACCAGAAACGATCTGCTTCCCATCAGGAGAGAATGCCACAGAGTTGACCAAGTCGGCGTGGCCGTTCATCTCCCTCAGCTGCTCACCAGTCTTCGCATCCCACACTCGCACAGATTCGTCCTGCGAGACAGAGACGATCTGTTTGCCGTCAGGCGAGAATGCGACCGAGGAGACAGAATCGGTGTGGCCATTCAGCTCCCTCAGCTGTTCCCCCGTCTTCGCGTCCCACACCCGCACAGATTTGTCGAACGAACCAGAGATGATCCACTTGCTGTCAGGTGAGAATGCGATAGAGGAAACCAGGTCAGTGTGGCCCTTTAACTCCCGCAGCTCCCCACCCGTCTTCGTGTCCCATACTCGCACTGACTTGTCCTGTGAACCACAGGCAATCTGCTTTCCATTTGGGGACAACGCCACGGAATAAACCTCCCAATTTGTAGCAATCGATATCAATGGTATTGTGATGTCGCCCTTTGACAAGGAGATCCACGGAATACGAGTGAACCGATGTTTCCAGATCTTCCAGACGGGGGAATCCTGATACCACGTAGGCAATGCCGAGATGTATAAATGTGGTGTTGACATTGCCGCAGCACTTCCTGCGAAAAAAGCTGAGAAGTCTGCGGCATCTGTCGCGTATTCCATCAAAGTGGGCCGTTGGGTTCCCTTCGAATTTGTTCAACATATGTTCTCGCAAATAAAGATGTCTTTGCTCTCACCTTCGATAGCCAGTCACATGCTTGCTGCAGTAATGGACGACACTCAAATTTGGCCCCAATGAGATTCATGGCCTCAATCCAGAACAGTAGTCGGTGAGACATGAACTCATCTAGACAACGGGCTAGGTCAGCGGTATTCGTATCTGGAGGCGCCGAGCGAAGTAGATGCTGTGCCCAATGTCGTGATGCGTATCGGAGAACTGGAGAGATTTTCTGGTCGACCCGGTCATGGAGGGCAGGTACGTCCGCATCAAAGGTATACGACGATTCTAGCTGGCACATGTTGAAATGAAGTGACTCGTGCATAATGGAGAAGCACCGGCCGGCAAGGTGAGCATGAACAGCGCCCCGGTCGCAGTATACATCGACTGGAGAGTACATATGAAAAGGAGCGCCGAACCTGGCTCGAGTTCGGCTGAAGACGTATTCCGGGAACGAAGAGTGGTACCAATAGACACAATTGTCCTTAGTCGAGACAAAGAGAACGGCATGCAGAGAGTTCACGACTTTCTCGACCTTATCCTGATCCGTATTCGCAAGCCCTGCCAAGACGGGGATAGTGACCCTGTCCTCGACACAGAGGGCGGTATGGAGTATCTGTAGGCGTTGGGGGCGGAGTCTAACATCACGAAAAGCAGTGCTCAATATCTGTTCGTACAACTCGTCCACCAACAATCGTTCCCCGCTGCCGGCAGACGTTGGCCATGACTCCAGCAATTCTCCCAACAGGTCCTTCTCCTCGGAAGCTGCTAAGGGAGTATGCGGAGGATGGAGGAACCTCACGGCGGTGGCGGCGTAGATGAAGAGTCCACCTGACCGTTGTGAGAGCTCTGCTAGTTCCGGCGTATCCTTCAAGTTTGGGAGCTTCTCCTGGAGAAACCTCTTGATGTCCGCTTTAACGTTCACGGAATCAACCTCGTGGAGTTTACAAACGGCGCCGCGAGGAAACGTGTTGTACAAGTCAACAATGTCGGGTTCTGGCCGGCTTGTGAAGAGAAACTTGATCCCTTTCAATGCACCCGTTTTCACAACGCGAAGCAGCTCCTTGAGGAATTCAACCCCGCCGTCACTCTCATCCAGAGCGTCGATTACCACCACTGGTACTAGTAGACCATCTCGTTGAGCAAGCGACGCCTGCCACGGTTTCGCCAGCAGCTCCTCGATCTGTGTGGACAGGGCTGTGTCAACGACCTCTTCCTCTCCTTCCAAGACACCTACGAGTTCGGATGCGTAGGACCGAAACTTGGCTGCAAGGCCGCGGCACAGCGTTGTGACTAGAAAATTGGAATTCTTGCTGTCGAGCTGACGCGAGCAGAAAAATGACGTGAAAGGGAGGTTGGCTTTCTGCAGCGACTGGCATATGGTGTAGGCGATGGTCGTCTTGCCCGTGCCGGCCAGTCCATTGATCCAGTATATGGGCGGGCCGTCGACGTCGGTCCCCTCAGCCCAATCCATGATCTGCTTGATGATACCGACACGCGTATCCTTCGTGCACGGACCACGGGAAACGTTGTCGAGATTGATGGCGGCGTTGTACGCTGCATTACGAGAGCGAGGCAGTGCGTCGAAAACGACATTCTGAGTGGTCATTGAGTATAAACCGGTCATTTGTATGTATGGGGAAGCAGGTCGCACACCTTGAGAATTTCACGCGTATTCTGTTCCACCCCCAAAAGCACTTCGATCTAGTAGATCGCTTGAAAAAGTATCGTATGGAAGAAAGGTGCGACGTACCTGGAATACATCGAAAGCATCTTTGATGGCTCGATATGACGAAACTAGCTCTCCGGCATCGCCGCTGTTCTGAGCAAGCCTAGTCAGGAATCCTCGTCTATGCATGTCTTCGACCTTCTTCAATTCATGTTCCAAGACCCTGCAGATACCAAGATCAGGAATCGCGGCTTGAAGACGAAACAAGAAGGCTTACCCTACGAAATTTCTGATTCCTCCTTGCGTAAGTGATTCTTGATGCCTCGGTAGCCTTGCAGCGAGGGACGACGACAGGGTATTGATGGTGTTGATTAATGTGTCCATCTCATCGAGATTCCCAGAGGTATTCTGATGGTGGATCGAAAATGTGAGCGCACATCCGAGTCATATGCAACCTCGATCAACGGACAGACCTTGTATACATCGATGGAGGACAGTAGACCACCAAGAGCCACCCCAAGCGGAGGGAAGCCGCCTCCAGAGTCCCTGAGAACCTTAAGTAGCTCGTATATCCCGTCCAAAGCAACTTTAGCATTCTCCTTGACTGAGCGACAGGTAAGCGATGAGGAGGACCACGTAAAATAGACTCGCAACCACTCCCTCGTACACGTGATGACAGTGGATTACGAAGCACTGCCACAAGTACGAGGCGATGACTGGTCTACCACGTAAAGCGAGAAGGGTAAAGCGACTTACTTGGATGAGCTGTGACAGTTGGAAAGACTGCGAGACTTGAAGGTGGGGGGGCCCTGATATGGAAACTATCAATGAGAGCCACCACATAACGTGCCAGACTGCTCAATGCTGATCCAGGACGATTCTGTAGCGACACCGTAGAGCCCGACTGAGATTTGGTCGTAAAAGCAGGTTGCTTTCGGCGTTTCCAACGCCAACAAGCTGTCTTACTCCGTTTAGAGGACATGTCAAAGTACGTTCATGGCCAACGAGAGTCTGCGCAAGGTGCTATAAGTACCATCAACATCCGTGGCCACCGGGCCAGCATTGTCAACTAGCGAGACGCCAGCAGTGAGTCATTGAGGTGCCTGTAGCGGATGCCGGAACGGAACTCCGGCTCTGAAACCTCACCAAACCATTGTGATGTGGCGCCTTGATCTCAGCGTTGAAGTCCTCATTGTGCCTTGCCTGCCTTCTTCTGCTCCCGCCATTCTGCAAAACGATCACCAATTCTCAGAAGACAAGCAGAATTGATGCAGAATGTGAATCCAGTGCTTTCAATATCACCCGCGAAAGTCTGACAAAGAGTGGTCTGACCAACGTCTCATTGTTCCGGTAAGATTGAACGTTGGTAATTGAATACCGGGGCCGGGCCTAAGGCCTAACTTGTCGCATTCCGCTTCCCATGTTGAAGGAGAGAAACATGAATGGAACTCCGATCATCCAACTAGTATAGAAATCGGCTCGGGCCGCGTCTCTGAGTCGGTCATGCCAATCAACGGACTACTGTACGGTGTCGTATTGAAAGCCTGATGATTATCCCAAAGATTGGAAAGATCGAGTTCCTGTAAAGGCATCGGGGATGCCTTAACCCTCAGAGCGACAACGGAAAGAGGAACGTATACTGTACTATTACGATCGGGTCAAGACTGTTCATGCACGTGATCAAAAGTTTTTCCGACAAAGCCCGAGAAAAATTCAAAAGAAATATCAGAAAAAAATGTCCGTGACACGTGACTGAACACCCAGTCATAATAGTACAGTACAATCAAGTCAAATATGTGGGGGATCGACTCTGGCTGACCTCGGATCTTGTCACACGGTCCGAGCGCACCCCTCTCGATGGCACCCCGGCTCTAGGTTATATTTAGTTTCTTGGATTCCTTTCTTAGCAGGTTTCGGTTATATTGGGTCCTCTGGTCAGCCACGACGAAGTAGTATAAAAAGGGATGTAGTATGTAGTATGCAACCATTCATTCGGATCCCTCTCGTCTCTCTCGTGCTTGCACTCTCTCGCTTCTCTCGATGCGCACTCGCCGCCTGTGGTCTGGACGCCACAAATATGGTCTTGAGCAGTATTTACGAGCATTTAGACCTGTGCTTCGCAACGCAGCGTTGTCTCTGCATGGGTTAATAAGAATATGTAATATGTATTAATTTTAAATTAAATGTGAGATATACATTGCTGTACACAAAGTGTTATGGCGCTCAGACCTATGACTCTCGCTTGTGTAGAAGTTATTTGATTTGTGTGGACAGGAAATAATGTGGTATTAGTGAATGCCACAGGAAACCCTCAGGTACCTTTGGCTCAACCCATACCTGTACCCACCAGAGCCCACACCCATATACACAGGTACAGGTTCTCATGGGTATGGACAGGTTTGGCATCTACAGAACAGGTCTAGACCGGTCTTTTTGCCCTTTGGGATACACCTCCAACCCCCCCCTAATATTCTACAATTTTTGGAGATTTTTCAGTAATCTGCATAATATTCTAGATATTTATAGTCCAATTTCATTGGTCTAAGGCTTGTTTTGAAGCTACAACTGAGTGGAATACATTGCTAGCTTGTATATAAACTCTTGCTCAGAGTCACAAAGGTTAAGAATTGAGTGAAACATGGTGAAAACATAGCTAAAACATATGATTACAGTGTTATTTTTTTGTATCTGTGTTTACAGTGCTATTTTTGTTGTATCTGTACTATTATTACTGTGTTATTTTTGTTATATCTGTGTGCCTCTCATTGCGGAGCAAGCAATGGGTGGATGCGTCAATTTGACGTTGGATGATGCGCAACATGCGCGCATCAAATGTGTCAAATATATGTAAACAAACTCAAAAAACATCGCATTTCTCCTTAATATGGCTACACAGGAGGAAGTAAGTGTAAGGGCAACCACTTTCACTTTTCACTTTTCCTTTACTTTCCTCCTTTCCTTTCTATTCCACCATCTCCGATGTCCTCCGATCGTATCCGCTGTCTCCGACATCTTATCCGCCTCTCCGCATCCAACGACTCCGCCCCCATCCGCTACTCCGCACGTCAGATCGCAGGTACTATCATTCATCTTGTTTCCATTCATCCTTCATCGCTACTCCCGATCATTGCTCATCATTCATGCGTCTCGTTTTATCTCTTATTTCATATCTCATTTTACTATTTATCGCAGCTAGCTTGCAGGGGAATCCTTAGAACTTTCTCTTCGGATCTCCCTTGCAAGGTATGTGTTGTATTACTTATTAGACTGCTCAATCTAAACTTCGGATCTCCCTTGCAAGTATCTGAGTTTGAGTCTTGGATCGTAAGGTCGCCCTTACAGTAGAAAGTTCTCTTCTAATTGGACCGGGTCCAATTGCATCGTTGTCACGATTCCGCGCTTCGGAGCAGCTTCTTCTGCGTCCGACTCCGATACATCTCACACCCCTTCCAGTTCTTCTAACTACCTCTCCGTAACTGGTGATTCTGCTCCGCGCATAGTAATGGACGACCCCAATCGCCTTGAACAGCTCGAGCACGAGTTCCAGGAACAACGTCAAACTCTCGCTGATATCTCGACTCAACTTGACCAACTCCTCCTTGCCTTCAACGCAATTCCTGCCCCAGCTCCGCCACCTATCCCACCTGCTCCCGCACCCGCTATTATACCCGCTCCGATCGCTCCGGCCAATCCGGGCGTGCGTCGAGCAAAACCTGCCAATCCGTCGGACTTCGATGGACTGCGCGCAAATGGCTGGACCTTTCTAAACTCCTGTGAATTGTTTATGGGGCTGGCTCCGGAACAGTTCGCAGATGACCACGCTAAAATTTATTGGGCTTTATCTTTCATGAAGAGTGGACATGCAGCACGCTTTGCGGATCGCATTATCCGACAGGAGCGGAGGACCGGTGCTCCGCCTTATCGGACTTGGGTGGACTTCCGTGCAGTCTTTACAGCGGAGTTCACTCCGAAGAATGAGGAACAGGACGCGAGACTGATCCTCGAAGGAGAATCCTATTATCAAGGTCAACGGGATGTCGAGACCTATATTGATGAGTTCAAAGACTACATTGACAAAGCGGGCTACCAGGAGGATACCAACATCATACTCAAATTCCGCCATGGTCTCCGTTCCGACATTCAGAACGAGATTGCCACCCTGACCCACGGACGACCTGCGGATGACAACCCCGATGAGTGGTACTCTGCAGCACGAGTCAATGACGACAATAGGATTGCCAACAAAGCCTTCAAAGCCACTGCTCCGACCCGTACCTCCGCCTTCCGCAATGTTGTCGGACCAAGAGTACCTGGCACCTCAGTATTCCCTCGCCCCTACATTCCATTCACTCCACGCACAGCTCCGCTCGCATCCGCATCCGCTCCGTCTCCGCCAACAAGGGACCCCAATGCAATGGACATTGATACTTCATGCGTCAAAGGCAAGAATGCCAATGCATGCTTCAGATGTAACAAAACAGGTCACTTTAGTCGTGAATGCCCCCTTCGCTTCGACGTTCGCTTCATGACAACGGAGGAGCAGGACGAGTTTGTTATGGAACAACTCGTGGTCAAGGACGCAGCGGAAGGCAACTCCGTTCTGCCCACGGAGTCTGCGGAGTCGGAGGGAGGACAGGAGGATTTTCCTCCCCACAGCGAGTGAACAGTGCGCCCTCGTTGTCTGCTAAAAATCGTTATGCTGCCTTATTTATGGAACAATATGATCCTATACCCTCCATCTCTAAGCCTGCAAACGATGCCATAGTCGCACCCAACTCCGCAAATCCCATCCGCCTTCGCCTCTCTAAATGGGAGCGTCGGCTTCCAAAACAATATGTCCTCGCCTCCGCTCACTCCGACAATTCTATTGAACTAGACATAGTTCTTGAAACTACCGACACCAAAGACACACTATCACAAAAGGCCTTACTCAACAGCGGGGCAACAGGGTCGTTTATTGAACGCACTCTGGTCGAGAAACATCGACTCTCTACTCAAAAACTACAACGCGCAATTCCGGTATACAACATCGACGGAACTCCAAACGAGGCCGGAGCAATAACGGAGGTGTTGGATGTAGTGCTCCGCTACCGGGATCACTCGGAACGGACCCAGCTTGCAGTCACAAGTTTGGGAAAACAAGAAATCGTGTTAGGCTTCACTTGGCTCAAGGAACACAACCCCGAGGTAGATTGGACATCAGGGGAAGTGAAGATGAGCCGGTGTCCTGCACGATGTCGGACATGCCACCAGGAGGCAGCCCAAGAGCGGAAGGAGCGGAAGTTTGAACAAGTCCACATCCGAGCCTGTCGGATGGGTTCCACTCCGACGTCCGGTCTAGAGGAGGAGGCTCCACGTGGCCCATGGGTGGAGGATGTCACAGAAGGAGAGGAAGCGGAGGAGTTAGCGGATAACGAGGAGGAAGAGGATGAGTTTGAGGAGGGAGACCGCCTTTTTGTCGGAACAGTACCCGCGGAGGCGGAGTTCATCTGTGCTTCATCCAATATCTCGCAACGTCTATCGGAGGCCTTCCTCAGTAACCAAAAACCTAAATCTTTCCGCGACTCTGTACCAGACCACTTGTTTGACTTCGAAGACGTATTCTCAAAGACCTCTTTTGACACCTTACCGGAAGAGCGGACTTGGGACCACGCCATTGAACTTGTTCCGGACGCCTCTCCGGCGGGTTGTAAGGTATATCCACTTGCTCCGAATGAACAGAAGGAACTCGACGCGTTTTTGGAGGAAAACCTTGCAACTGGTCGAATCCGCCCTTCCAAGTCTCCAATGGCATCTCCGGTATTTTACATCAAGAAGAAGGATGGCTCCCTTCGTCTTGTACAAGACTACCGGTCACTCAATTCCAAAACTATCAAAAACAAGTATCCGCTTCCGCTCATATCCAAACTGATCAATAAACTTCAACGCGCTCAATACTTCACCAAGCTTGACATCTGCTGGGGCTACAACAATGTGCGGATAAAACCCGGAGACGAGTGGAAGGCTGCTTTTCGGACCAATCACGGACTCTATGAACCATTGGTGATGTTCTTCGGCCTCACTAATAGTCCATCCACATTCCAGACTATGATGAACGAAATCTTTCAGGACCTTATCACTGAAGGTGTAGTCTGTGTTTACCTCGACGACATACTCATCTTCACGGAGACCCTTGCGGAGCATCGGAGAGTCACACGGATCGTACTGGAACGACTTCGCGAACACAAACTCTATCTAAAACCAGAGAAATGCGAGTTTGAACAAACGCGCATTGAATACCTAGGCCTTATTATTGAACAAGGACACGTAGAGATGGATCCGGTGAAGGTAGCGGGGGTCGCGGAGTGGCCTGCTCCGACAAACGTCCGAGAAGTACAGTCCTTTCTAGGATTCACTAACTTCTATCGCCGTTTTATTGAAGGGTTTTCGGACATCGCGCGCCCTCTTTTCGAGCTCACGAAGAAAGGGCACCTCTGGTCTTGGAAGGAGGGAGAAGTGTCCGCATTTGCGGAGTTGAAGCGGAGGATTACATCCGCTCCGATCCTGGTCTTAGCTGATCATGGAAAGAAGTGGCGGATAGAAGCAGATAGCTCGGACTTTGCAACCGGAGCAGTACTGTCCCAACCAACAGAGGACGGTAAGTGGCACCCTGTCGCATTCTATTCCAAAAGCCTTAGTCCGGTGGAACGCAACTACGAGATCTACGACAAGGAGATGTTGGCAGTGGTCCGCGCATTGGAGGAGTGGAGGAACTTCCTTGAAGGAGCGGAGAAGACAGTGGAGATTTGGACGGACCACAAAAATCTTGAGTATTTCATGACAGCTCAAAAACTAAATCGACGACAGGCTAGATGGTCCTTATACCTCGCTCGTTTTGATTTCAAAATGCACCATCGACCTGGCAAGTCAATGGGCAAGTCCGACGCTTTGTCCCGACGAGCGGACCACGGAGACGGATCGCGGGACAACGAAAACATCATCCTTCTGCGACCAGAATTGTTTGCAGTGCGAGCAATGCGGGGGGTAACTGTTCAAGGGGAAGAACACGACGTCCTCCGCCAGGTCCGACAGGGAATCCGAGAGCGGTTACTGGAAGATAATGTGGCGGAGGTTGTCAAATCCCTTCCGACCGTCGGAGCGGGATCCGTCCGTAGTGCGGAGTGGAGGCAAGCGGAAGGTTTGCTCTACTTCAGGGATCGTATCTATGTTCCTAACAATCCCCAACTGCGTCATCAGATCCTCACACAACACCATGACACTCCGGTGGCCGGACATCCTGGACGGTGGAAAACCTTGGAACTGGTGTCGCGCAATTACTGGTGGCCGCACATGTCTCGTTTAATAGGTCAATATTGCAAGACATGCGACCCTTGCCTCCGCACCAAGGTCCGACGCACTCTGCCCTCCGGAGAGCTCAATCCGCTACCAGTCCCCACGGAGCGATGGCAAGTAACCAGTGTTGACTTCATTACTGAACTACCAGAAGCCCATGGCTACGACGCTATCATGGTCGTAGTGGACTCAGTAGGGAAGCGGGGACACTTCATCCCGATGCACTCCGACATCTCTGCACTCGGGACTGCACGCTCCTATGTTCAAAATGTCTGGAAACTCCACGGACTACCGGAGGCCATTGTCTCCGACCGAGGACCACAGTTTGTTGCCAAGTTCACGCGCGAACTATACAGGCTGCTTAACATTAAGGTTGCTGCCTCGACAGCCTACCATCCGCAGTCGGATGGACAGACGGAGCGGGTCAATCAAGGATTAGAACAATACCTTCGCCTATTCGTCAATGAACGTCAAGACGATTGGGACGAATGGCTTCCGATGGCTGAATTTGCATACAACAACCATGTTCACGCATCGACACGTCAAACTCCGTTCTACATTGACACCGGCCGCCATCCGCGCATGGGATTCGAACCTCGCGAGAAGCGGACGGAGATCGAGGCGGTAGCGGATTTCAGCCAGCGGATGAAGTCCGCTCTAGAGGAGGCTCGCGCAGCACTGACAAAGGCAAAAGATGACATGGCGCGATACTACAACCAGCATCGGAGCACCACTCCGACATTCCGCCCGGGGGGCAAGGTCTTTTTAGACTCATCAGACCTCAAAACCACCCGACCCACAAAAAAGCTTGCACATCGATATGTAGGCCCTTTCCCAGTGGTCCGACCTGTCGGAACACATGCCTATGAACTTCGCCTTCCCCCTTCCATGTCCCGCGTTCACCCAGTATTCCATGTCGTCAAACTTTCACTAGTTCCCGACGACCCTTTCCGACGCCAAGTCCGCTCTCCTCCGCCTCCGACGGTAGTCGGAGAAGAATTAGAGTACGATGTTGAAAACCTCTTGGACAGCCAACTGCATCGAGGCAAGCTTCAATTCTTGGTCAAATGGAAGGGATATGGCTACGAAGAGAATTCCTGGGAAGCAGAAGACAATGTCCATGCTCCGCGCCTAGTCCGCGACTTCTACCGACGTCATCCGGGAGCTCCGCGGCGGATCGCCGCCGCGATATTCGACTCGTTTCGCCTGACACGTCGAGACGCCGTGCCTTGAAGGGGGGGTGATATAAGGGCAACCACTTTCACTTTTCACTTTTCCTTTACTTTCCTCCTTTCCTTTCTATTCCACCATCTCCGACGTCCTCCGATCGTATCCGCTGTCTCCGACATCTTATCCGCCTCTCCGCATCCAACGACTCCGCCCCCATCCGCTACTCCGCACGTCGGATCGCAGGTACTATCATTCATCTTGTTTCCATTCATCCTTCATCGCTACTCCCGATCATTGCTCATCATTCATGTGTCTCGTTTTATCTCTTATTTCATATCTCATTTTACTATTTATCGCAGCTAGCTTGCAGGGGAATCCTTAGAACTTTCTCTTCGGATCTCCCTTGCAAGGTATGTGTTGTATTACTTATTAGACTGCTCAATCTAAACTTCGGATCTCCCTTGCAAGTATCTGAGTTTGAGTCTTGGATCGTAAGGTCGCCCTTACAGTAAGCTTACAGACTATATCAATTATGTACCAGAGTATCATCTGTTAATAAATATGTATGTATTTCATGAATTTTCACCATGGATTTGAGCATATAGCGATGCAACGCTTTACACCTAACAACAGTAAACAATGTGCAAATGCATCGCGCAGGCGTGCACGGTGCCTTCTGTTGAAGTTCCACCTGGGCGTTAGCCACAGATGTACTGAGCAACCAGCTACAGTGGAAGTACTCTACATAACCGTTCTAGCCACTTACATGGTTTGGGAGGGGTGAGGCTGGTGAGAGCGGTTGAGGCTGGTAAGAGCGATGGAGCTGGTTAAGAGTCAAGAGACAACTTATTGATATTGACAGTTTCCTGGTCTTATATACCGTACTACTGTTTGTACCAACCAAACAAGTATGTAATGCAGATATGCAAAGGTCACGTGATGTAATCTAATCTAATCTAATCTACGTGATGGAAAAGTTTCAACACCCCCCCATATTTAGTACATACTTCTAAATACATCTTACTTTTTCCCATATAGGTACTCTTTTTTTCATCTAGTTTTTGAGTAGTCCAAAGTACAGGATAAACTTGCTAAAGAGGATTTTCCCCAGATTCTTAGTTAAAAGGTCTGCAGGGTTATTCACTCCTTCGATGAATTCAACCGTAATAATTCCTTTGGATACTTTTTCTCTGACGAAGTGAAATCGCACGTCGATGTGCTTGGATCGCTTCTCAGTTACAGGATTGGATGCGATAAAGACGGAGCCATTGTTATCTCCATAGATCGGAACCGATCCGATCTGCATTCCAAGTTCGGCAAGCATGCTTCTAAGCCATGTTACTGCGCGACTGCAATCTGATAGCGCCATGTATTCTGCTTCCGTAGAAGAGAGGGCAATGGTTTTTTGTGCTGATGAAACCCATGTTACTGCTCCAGACGCCAGCGATATGAAGTAACCAGTGGTAGATTTCCTGGTGTTTTCGTCTGACGCCCAATCGGAGTCTGTGAAGGCGTAGATCCCTTTCCCAGAATCCCCATTGTACATGATTGCGTAATCTTTTGTCGCCTTCAAATATCTGCAAATATCCCTAGCCACTTCTAAATGGCATTTGGTAGGGTTTGCGGAAAATTGGGACATTTTGATCACGGCGAAACAAATGTCGGGTCTTGTCCCGATCATTAAGTACAATAGTGATCCGATGACGGATTGGTACTTGGATCTGAGTTCCGCATTGGGTTCATCTTGGGACTTCATGGGTTTGTAGCCCGTCGGAAGTGGGGTGTGGGTGGCGTTTGATTCGCTCATCCCCATTCGCACAAGAATTTTCCCAAGGTAAGGTACTTGATCAATGAAGATCCTCTTCCCATGTTGCCTTATTTGGATTGAGAGAAATTCTTTCGGTTCCCCATTAGACACTAGGTGGCCTAGGTCCCTACATTCCCATGTTGTCATGAAGGCCTTCTTTTTCTCTAGCGTGTATTCTTGGTTTGTGCCGAGAAAAGCAGAGTCATCAACATAAATGACGGCAATCACAACTTCCCCGTTGGTACTTGTGTGAATAAAAACTCCCGCATCGGAGTGTAGCCGGACAAAGCCGAGCTTTTTCATGGAGGAATCGAGTTCTCTCCACCAGGCTAATGCGGCCTGCTTGAGTCCGTATAGGGCTTTGTATAGTCGGTACATGAAGTTTTCTTTCCCTTTTACTATGTAGCCCTCAGGCTGTCGCATGTAAATTACCTCTCGGAGTCTTCCATTGAGGAAGGCTGATGAGACGTCCAAGAATGTCATGAACCACCCTTCAAGGGCTGTCAATGCCAAAATCAATCGGACGGTCTCGTACCTCACTACTGGTGAGAAGATTTGATCGAAATCGATCCCTTCTACCTGTGAGAAGCCTTTTGCGACGAGGCGGGCTTTCAGACGCCCGTCGGACTTTTCGTTGTAAACCCATTTGTTCCTTAGAGCTTTCCTCCCTGCAGGCAGGGGTACTAGCTCCGTGATCACCCTGCGGCGTTTGAGCATGTCTAGCTCCTTACGTTCAGCCGCATACCAGTCTTCTTTATTTGGAAGAGGGTATATGTCTTTGTGTGACATTTTGATGATGCCTACTTGGATGGAGATTGCCTCCATCAGGAGATCGTTCATCCATGCCGTTTGACTGCCCAATCTATGTCTTCGATCCATTTTTTCAAGATCAGAAGCAGGGGTGTCTTCCCCATAGATGCTGTCTGGCATTCTCCGAACTCGTCGTTCCCTGATCGGTCGATCTGGTACTTGCTTGGGCTCTGGAGTGGGTACTCGTGGCTCGTCATCGGGCTCGCTACGCGGCAAATCATCGTCTGATTCAGGGTGATCCTGTCCAGTGGGAACAGGGTCGTGAGGTTTTTTGTAATGACCGTCATTGTCATCATTTCCGGGGATGAGGTCCTCAAACTCATCAGCCGGTTCTGGGTTTTCCATTTCTGGATGGTTTTCTGGCAAAGGGTCAATGTGGCATCTAGGGTACTTGCTTTCATCAAAGATAGCTTTCCCACCCATAAAAATTGTATTAGTCTCAGGATCCATAAAACGGTATCCTTTGACCCCTGGCTTTGATCTGAGATAAATCATCAATCGAGATCTAGACTCCAGGGAATTTCTACGTTTTTCCTTTGGGATATACACATATGCCTGACATCCGAAGACTCTGATGCTTGACATATCGGGGATCTCATTGGTCACCCTGAAGTAAGGGGTATTCCATTCAAGACGCTGCATGGGGGTTCTGTTGTAGAGAAACGCTGCATGTTCCAAACAGAATTCCCACCACATAGGGGGTAAGCACACATCAAAGCGCAAGGCCTGAGATTTCTCCCACAGGGTTCGATTTATCCGTTCTGCTGGTGCTGATACGGGAGCGTGACGTCGATCAGAATTCCATGATTGGCAAGCACATCCTTGTATTCATTAAACTCTCCATCTCCATCAACTCGCCATTTCTTAGGGGTGGCGGCGAATTGATTCTGGATCATCGCAAGGAATTGTCGTAGTGCCGTGATGGCATCTGACTTCTTCCTAAGCAAGACGACCCAGACGTGGGATGAAAAGTCGTCCAAAAATGTAAGGAAATATTTATATTTGTGGTATGATGCCATGGATATCTGTTTGAGATCGGAATGGATCAGATCAAAGGTTTTTGTTGCCCTTGTCATCGAATTGGGATATGACTGATTCGGCATTTTCCCTTTGAGGCAACCTGTGCAACTTTCCTGTGATTTCTCATGTACTAGTGTCTCAGGTACCCCTTTGGTACTGGTAGGAATCTTTTGGAGTGCTTGATCATTTGGGTGACCAAGGCGCTTGTGCCATGTTTCGACAGTGATTTCACTCGAGATCGCATGGATCTGGTCATAGCGTATTTCAGTGTCTAACCAGTAAATGGTTTGACCAAGGATGTGGGGCGAAAACTGGATTTTGTTCAGCCCTTTGGAGATGTTGATTTCTCCTAGATGTGTGTCCATGTCTGGGATGTAGAACACCGGTCTGAGAAGATGGGTTTTAACTTCCCCATTTAGGGTGTGCCATACTGGAACGGCCCCAACTCCGAGTATTTCCAGTTTCTTTCCTTTAGCAGCAGTTTGGACGAATTGCTTGACTGTGAGAGGTCTATAGTATGCAAAGTCTTTGAACTCATGCGTCAAGTGTAAAGAAGCACCGGAATCTAATATCCATTGTGCGCGTTCTTTTTCCTTACAATGTGTACAGGAGGCAAAATGTTTTATATATTTTTTATGTAGATCACTGCTGAAGTGATCTACGCAAACTGTACTGGTACTGGCTAATATATTATACGTCTGTTGAGAGGTATTATTAGCGTTCCGCAATTGATAAGGTTTGAGAGAAGGTTTTGACGAACCATCAAGTTCAATCTCGTCTACAAACTCGTCTGGCCCCATTCGCTCTTGGTCGATGTCCATCATCCTCAGTGATTGGTCTATCGGCGGAGTACCTTGGCACTGTTTAGCCGGCCTTTCGTCGATTTCTGGAATGATGGTATCCAGGATACGAAGGTTTGACCCAGAGGGTCTGGCACCGATTTCTCGAGCGAGTTTTCTCACCTTCTCATTCTTTTTCCACGCTGACAGCTTTCCGGAAGGAAGCCCGGTGTACTGAGAAGGAGGGGGGTTCATGTGTTGTAGGAGTGACTGCATTCTTTCCAACTCAGGCTGCATTGTACTCGAAGTTTTCCCACGGCCCGTTACAGTGGTGAAGGCAGGTGCATGATGAGGAGGGGCAGATCGACGAGGGAGTTGTTCGATGGCTGGTGCGATGAACTCAATCATTTCCTTGGCATGGTCGGACTCGTTGTCCATGTTGTTGGCGCGCTTTTTCTGGTTGCGCCAGCATCTCTTTCCCTTCTTCTTTTCAGAAGCAGTACTTGGGTCGGTCGAGTTAGGCTGCTCATCAGCATGGTTCTGCAAGGTACTCGGCGCTGTCTGCTTTTCCCATTTGGGGTCTTGCTCCTTTCGCTTAGTCCCAGAGATTTTCTGGGCCTGCTCGTTGGACGCCCGAGTAGACCCTATCGCATACTTGCGCCTGTACTCTGAGACGATGCTGTCGGTGACGGCTTGCCATGTGAAGTCATCGGCATCGTAGACCTGAAAGAGGGCGGTGGAGAGAGATGACCAAGCATCAGGAATGGCACTCGCCAAGATCATAGCCTGCATCAGATCAGGCACAACGAATTTTGAGTTGCTAAGGCGAGCGAAGAGTGACCCAAGGCGCTCGATCTCCGGCACAGGGTCCTGACCAGACAGTTTGAAAGAGGCTGCGGCTTTGAAATCGCCAAATATGGTGGTGTTGAAGTTCCACCTGGGCGCTAGCCACAGATGTACTGAGCAACACGGCTACAGTGGAAGTACTCTACTCTACCGTTCTAGTCACTTACTTGGTTGGGAAGGGTGAGGCTGGTGAGAGCGGTTGAGGCTGGTAAGAGCGATGGAGCTGGTTAAGAGTCAAGAGACAACTTGTTGATATTGACAGTTTCCTGGTCTTATATACCGTACTACTGTTTGTACCAACCAAACAAGTATGTAATGAAGATATGCAAAGGTCACGTGATGTAATCTAATCTAATCTAATCTACGTGATGGGAAAAGTTTCAACACCCCCCCATATTTAGTACATACTTCTAAATACATCTTACTTTTTCCCATATATATATATATATAGGTACTTTTGTTTCGCCTAGTTCTTTATCAGTCTGAAGTACGGGATAAACTTGGAAAAGAGGATTTTCCCCAGATTCTTAGTCAAAAGGTCTGCAGGGTTATTCACTCCTTCGATGAATTCGACCGTAATAATTCCTTCGGAGACTTTTTCTCTGACGAAGTGGAATCGCACGTCAATGTGCTTGGATCGCTTTTCAGTCACAGGGTTGGATGCGATAAAGATGGAGCCGTTGTTATCTCCGTAGATCGGTACTGATCCGATCTGCATTTCAAGTTCGGCAAGCATGCTTCTCAGCCATGTTGCTGCGCGACTGCAATCTGATAGCGCCATATACTCTGCTTCTGTAGAAGAGAGGGCGATGGTCTTTTGCGCCGATGATACCCATGTTATCGCCCCAGACGCCAGTGATATGAAGAAGCCGGTGGTAGACCTCCTCGTGTTTTCATCTGACGCCCAGTCGGAGTCTGTGAATGCATAGATTCCTTTCCCTGAGTCCCCATCGTACATGATCGCGTAATTTTTCGTTGCCTTCAAATATCTGCAAATGTCCCTAGCCACCTCTAAATGGCGTTTGGTGGGATTTGCGGAAAATTGGGACATTTTGATTACAGCAAAGCAGATGTCAGGCCTCGTTCCAATCATCAGATATAGGAGTGATCCGATGACGGATTGGTACTTAGATCGGAGTTCCGCATTGGGTTCATCTTCGGACGCCATGGGTTTGTAGCCCGTAGGGAGTGGGGTATGGGTGGCATTAGATTCGCTCATCCCCATGCGTGCCAGTATTTTCTCAAGGTAAGGTACTTGATCAATGAAGATCCTCTTCCCACGTTGCCTTATTTGGATTGAGAGAAATTCCTTTGGTTCCCCATCGGGCACTAGGTGACCTAGGTCCCTACATTCCCATGTTGTCATGAAGGCCTTCTTCTTTTCTAGCGTATATTCCCGGTTTGTGCCGAGAAAAGCAGAGTCGTCGACATAGATGACGGCAATTACAATTTCCCCATTGGTACATTTTGTGAATGAATACTCCCGCATCGGAGTGAAGCCGGACAAAGCCGAGCTTTTTCATGGAGGAATCAAGTTCCCTCCACCAGGCTAATGCGGCCTGCTTAAGTCCATATAGAGCTTTGAATAGTTGGTACACGAGGTGTTCTTTCCCTTTTACTATGTAGCCCTCAGGCTGTCGCATATAGATGACTTCACGGAGCGTTCCATAGAGGAAGGCTGATGAGACGTCCAATAGAGTCATGAACCACCCTTCAAGGGCTGTCAATGCCAGTATTAGCCGGACGGTTTCATATCTTACGACTGGTGAGAAGATCTGATCAAAGTCGATCCCTTCTACCTGTGAGAAGCCTTTTGCGACGAGGCGCGCTTTCAGACGCCCGTCGGACTTTTCGTTGTAAACCCATTTGTTCCTTAGAGCTTTCCTCCCTGCAGGCAGGGGTACTAGCTCCGTGATCACCCCGCGGCGTTTGAGCATGTCTAGCTCCTTACGTTCAGCCGCATACCAGTCTTCTTTATTTGGAAGAGGGTATATGTCTTTATGGGACATTTCAACGATGCCAACTTGGACTGATATTGCCTCCATCAGGAGGTCATTCATCCATGCCGTTTGACCGCCCAATCTCCGTCTTCGATCTAATTTTTCAAGATCAGACGCTGGAGTGTCTTCCCCATAGATGCTTCCTGGCATCTTCCGAACTCGTCGTTCCCTGATCGGTCGATCTGGTACTTGCTCGGGTTCCGGAGTGGGTACTCGCGGTTCGTCATCAGGCTCACTGGCAGGCAGTTCGTTGTCTGATTCAGGTTGATCCTGTTCAATGGGAACTGGGATATGAGGTGTTTCGTTGTGACTATCGTCATCATTGCTGCCGGGAATGAGATCCTCAAACTCATCAGCCGGCTCTGGGTTTTCCATTTCTGGGTGGTTTTCTGGCAACGGGTCAATGTGGCATCTAGGGTACTTGCTTTCATCAAAGATAGCTTTCCCGCCCATGAAAATCGTGTTGGTCTCAGGATCCATGAAGCGGTATCCTTTGACACCTGGTTTCGATCCGAGATAAATCATCAATCGGGATCTTGATTCCAGGGAGTTCCTACGTTTCTCCTTTGGGATATATACATATGCCTGACATCCAAATACTCTGACACTAGACATGTCGGGGATCTCATTGGTCACCCTGAAGTAAGGGGTTTTCCATTCAAGACGCTGCATGGGGGTTCTGTTGTAGAGAAATGCTGCGTGTTCCAAACAGAATTCCCACCACATGGGCGGTAAGCATGCATCGAAGCGCAATGCCTGAGATTTTTCCCATAGTGTTCGATTGATCCTCTCTGCTCTACCATTCTGCTGGTGCTGATATGGGAGCGTGACATCGATCAGAATTCCATGATCGGCAAGTACATCCTTGTATTCGTCAAATTCTCCACCTCCATCAACCCGCCACTTTTTAGGGGTAGTGGCAAATTGATTCTGGATCATCGCAAGGAATTGTTTCAGCGCCGTGATGGCGCCTGACTTCTTCCTAAGCAAGACGACCCAGACATGGGATGAAAAATCGTCCAAAAAGGTAAGGAAATATTTGTACTTATGGTACGATGCTGTGGATATCTGCTTCAAATCCGAATGGATCAAATCAAAGGGTTTGACAGCCCTTGTCGTCGAGTTAGGATAAGATTGATTCGGCATTTTCCCTTTTAGACACCCCGTGCAGTTTTCCTGTGATTTCTCACGTACTAACGTCCTGGGTACTCCTTTGGTACTAGTGGGAATTTTGTTAAGCGCCTGGTCATTTGGGTGGCCAAGACGTTTATGCCAGGTTTCAACAGTGATTTCGCTAGAGATCGCGTGGATTTGGTCATAGCGTATTTCAGTGTCTAACCAGTAAATGGTTTGTCCGATGAAATGAGGCGAAAACTGTATTTTGTTCAGCCCTTTAGAGATATTAATTTCTCCGCGCATTCCATCAACTTTGTAACCATGGTTAAGGAAGACGCCTAGGGACAATAGACGTGTGTCCATATCCGGAATATAAAATACCGGTCGTAGGAGATGGGTTTTAGTTTCCCCATTCAGGGTATGCCGTACTGGAACGGCCCCAACTCCGAGAATTTCCAGTTTCTTTCCCTTTGCAGCTGTTTGGACAAATCGCTTAGCCTTGAGAGGCCTGTAATACGCGAAGTCTTTGAACTCATGGGTAAAGTGTAATGATGCGCCGGAATCTAAGATCCACTGAGCGCGTTCTTTCTCTTTGCAGTGTGTGCAGGACGCAAAATGTTTGGTATATTTTTTGTACAGATCATCGCTAAAGAGATCTATACTACCTGCATCGGTACTAGCTAATATATATTCAAACGTCTGTGCGTGATTATTAGCATTTCCCATTTGGTCAAGTTTGAGAGAAGAATGTGACGAACCGTCAAGTTCGATCAGCCCATCTTCGAATTGTTCCGGCCCCATCTGTTCGCTTTGATGGTCTATGTCCATCATTTTCAGTGATTCTTCTATCGACGGGGCTACGCGACGCTGTTTAGCCGGCCTTTCGTCGATGTCAGGAATGATGGTGTCTAGGATACGAAGATTCGATCCTGAGGGGCGAGCACCAATGCCGCGCGCGAGTTTGCGGACATGGTCGTTCTTTTTCCACACGGATGGTTTTCCAGAAGGAAGCCCGGTGTACTGTGACGGAGGGGGGTTCATACGCTGCAGGAGCGACTGCATACTTGCGGAATTGGGCTGGGTGGTACTTGTTGTTTTCCCGCGACCAGTGACGGTTGTGAAGGACGGTGTCGGAAGAGGAGGGAAGTGGATGGCGGGAGCAACGAACTCAACCGTTTCTTCCACATGGTCGGACGCGTTGTCCGCAGTGTTGGCGTTTTTCTTCTGATTGCGCCATCGTCCTTTTCCCTTCTTCTTTTCAGAAGCGGTACTATGGTCAGTCGAGTTAGGCTGCTCGTCAGCATCGTTCTGCGAGGTACTCGGCTTCTGTTGCCTTTCCCATTTGGGGTCCTGCCCCTTTCGCTTTGTCCCGGAAATTTTCCGGGCCTGCTCGTTGGACGTACGAGTGGACCCAATCGAATACTTGCGCCGGTACTCTGATATGATGCTTTCGGTGACGGCCTTGTAGGTGAAATCGTCGGCGTCATAGACCTGGAAGAGGGCGGTGGACAGTGACGACCAGGCGTCGGGAATTGCATTTGCCAGGATCATTGCCTGCATCAGATCGGGGACGTCAAAGTTCGAATCGGCGAGCCGAGCGAAAAGAGACCCCAGGCGTTCGATTTCGGGGACGGGGTCGCGTCCAGAGAGCTTGTAGGTGGCAGCGGCCTTGAAGTCGCCGAAGATGACAGCCGGGGATACCTTGGAGTAGGCATCCTTTAATGACTTCCATGCGTCTTTCGAGGAAGTGGCGTCCTTGATGTGGCGTCTGATCGCCTCGGAGACCTTCAGGCGTATCGCCCCAAGAGCTACGTCATCGTCCCTGATCCAGGCTTTTTCTTCCTTGCGGAAGCCGGGCTGGTCGACCGTGGTAGCCAGCACAGGGGGAGCAGCAGCAGTGGCCCCAGGGGTGGAGACTGTGGTGGTGAAGTCGGCGATGACAGGGCGGGGGATGTCGCCAGAAACAAGGCGCCAGACTCCTTGATGGAGGAGGTAGGACTTCATTTTCTCGGCCCAGCTCCGGTAGTCGATGCCGTCAAAGGCAGTGATTGTGTCGAGGGCAGAACGAGAGGTAGACATTGTGAATGAATCTAAAAAGGGTTCTCAATCAGTGATGTGTTATGAATATGATTCGAGAAAACAATTGAATGATTCCTTATGACATATTCCCTTCAGGAATAGTGGTCATGGGAAAACCCTTTATATGTCAGAAACGTATAAGGTGCGACCAACGTTTCCACATGGAGTGTACTAGGTCAATCCCCTTAGGGACGTCTCATGACAGGTACTTGTCGTAATGACGTTCCCAGGTTCATATGTGAAGAAGTATGACTCAGAACCTAGATCTTTCGATCGGTTCCTTGCCAACCAGGGTAGAGTGGGCAGGTACTCACTGTTGCCAGCGTTTCCCAAATCCCTCTGCTATCCGGGGCCCATAACCTGTTGAAGTTCCACCTGGGCGCTAGCCACAGATGTACTGAGCAACACGGCTACAGTGGAAGTACTCTACTCTACCGTTCTAGTCACTTACTTGGTTGGGAAGGGTGAGGCTGGTGAGAGCGGTTGAGGCTGGTAAGAGCGATGGAGCTGGTTAAGAGTCAAGAGACAACTTGTTGATATTGACAGTTTCCTGGTCTTATATACCGTACTACTGTTTGTACCAACCAAACAAGTATGTAATGAAGATATGCAAAGGTCACGTGATGTAATCTAATCTAATCTAATCTACGTGATGGGAAAAGTTTCAACAGGTGGTGGGGGAGACCTTTGAATACACATCCTTCAATGATGTCCAGGCGTCCTTCAAGGACTTGGCGTCCTTGATGTGCCTCCTGATTGCCTCGGAGACTTTGAGGCGGATGGAACCCAGGGCCATGTCATTGTCCCTGATCCAGACCTTTCTTTCTTTGTGGAAGCTAGGTTGGTCGACAGTGGTGGTGATCACTGGAGGTTGGGTTGCAGATGTAGACGTGGCGGAGGCAGGGGTGGAGACCGTGACTGTAAAGTCGGCGATGTCAGGGCGCTCAATGTCGCCAGATACGATGCGCCAGACTCCTTGATGGAGGAGATAGGACTTCATTTTTTCAGCCCAGCTTTGGTAGTTGATACCGTAAAAGATGGTGATGGAGTCAAGTGCGGAGCGAGAGGTAGACATTTTTTAATGAATCTAAAAGGAGTTTTCCCAATCAGTGATGTTCTTTATGAATTTGATTTTTAGAGAAAACAAATAAATGATTCCTCATAACATATTCCCTTTAGGAATAGCGGTTGTGGGAAAATTCCTTTTTGTCAGAAGTGTGTGAGGTATGATCAATGTTTCCACATGATGTGTACTAAGTCAATCCCCTTAGGGATGCTTCATGACAGGTACTTGTTGTAATGACATTCCCAGGTTCATGTGTGAAGAAGTATGACTCAGAACCTAGATCTTACGATCGGTTCTCCTGTCAACCAGGGTAGAGTGGGCAGGTACTTGCTGTTGCCAGCGTTCCCAAGTCCCTCTGCTATCCGGGGCCCATAACCTGTTGAAGTTCCACCTGGGCGCTAGCCACAGGTGTACTGAGCAACACAGCGGGATGAGATGAAGCATCTTTGAATGTCTGTCCGTGATGACCAGAATTGCGTTCTTCCCATCAGATTCTGGTATCGGTCCCACAACGTCAATCCCTATGTCTTCCCATGGTTGACTTGGCGCGGCGTTAGGGTGTAGAGGGGCATGTCTCCTTTGGCAGCTGATCTTGTTACGTTGACAGGTGTCACAACCTTTCACATACTTCTTTACGTCATGTAGGATGGTGGGCCACCAGTAGGTGCGAGTGAGGAGTTCATGTGTTCGATATTGTCCTGGATGTCCTGCCACTGGTGCGTCGTGCGCTTCAAACATCAGTTCTTGGCGCAATTGTGGGTCTGGTGGAACATAGACTCGTTCTCCTGTGTAGGTGATGCCATTTTTCTGCTGGTACCAGTGAGGATTCTTCTTCAGACCCTGGGCTACTTCTGTCTCCATGCGATTCGAGGCCTTGATGCGTGCGATCCATGGGTTTTCAATGGTTGTGATGTTTCCGATTTTGATGGAATCAGATGTTTCACCCCCTTCAAAGAATTGTTCCTCCGTGAACATCTCCATTTGTATCACATCTTCTGATTCCAATCGTTTCAAGAATAGCCCCTCCTTGAGCATTTGGTCGCTGTCCTGCGGCTCGAGTTCCGTCTCATACCAGGGTAAACGTGACAGGATGTCTGCTTTCGTGTTTGTCTTCCCAGGTACATGTCGCAGTTCGAAGTCATAGTCTTGTAACTTCATCTTCCAGCACCTCTGTCATTGGTTTAGGTCCTGAGGACGCCAGAAATACTCCAGGTTTTTGTGATCGGTTAAGATCTCGAAACGTTCCTTGGCTTCAAGTAGATAATGTCGCCAGTCCTTCAGTGCTTCCATGACTGCCAAGAGTTCCTTGTCATATATCTCGTAATTCTGTTCGGCCGCGGACATGGTCCGCGACAAGAACGCGATAGGATGCCACTTGTCATCTTGTTTCTGTGAAAGTACCGCTCCAATCACATAACCCGATGCATCGGTTTCGACCCTGAACTGTCCGTCCGGTTTGGGCAATGCCAAGACTGGTGCCGTCGTGATTGCCCATATGAGACCTTCAAATGCTTCTTGCACCGCTGGTCCCCACGTGAATGCTGTATTTCCCGTAAGTGTTGTGAGTGGCTTTGCGATGTTTGAGTATCCTTCAATGAAGCGTCGATAAAAATTGGCAATCCCAGGAACCTCTGGACTTTCTTTTTTGATGTGGGTACTTGCCAGTTCCGGATTGTGTCCACCTTTTCAGTTTCCATCTCAACACGTCCTTCTCCAACGACATATCCCAATATGGGGCATTTCGTTACTTCCCAAAGACACTTCTTCTCCTTTAGGAACAGGTCATTGTCTGACAGAATCTGCAAGATCTCTTCGGTGTTCCGGGCGAGTTCTTCCTTGGTTTTACCAATAACCACTATGTCATCCATGTAAATCACACAGATGCGCCGACAGATCTGATCCCTGAATAGGCTGGCCATCATCCGAGAGAACGTTCCCGGGGAGTTGCAGAGACCGAAAAACATGACCAATGGTTCAAACAATCCTCGGCTGGTCAGGAAGGCGGCTTTCCATTCGTCACCCTTCTTAATCCGCACGTTATTGTATCCCCACATGATGTCCATTTTGTTGAAGTAGACTGCGTCCTTCAATACATCCAAGAGGTCGTTGATGCGTGGGAGTGGGAATTTGTCCTTAACCGTGAATTTATTGACCGTGCGATAGTCCTCTACCAATCGTTTGGAACCATCTTTCTTGTTAATGAAGAAGCAGGGTGATGCATAAGGGGATTTGGACGGTCGGATCTTTCCGGTTGCCAGGCCTTCATCGATGAATTCGTCCAGTTCTTCTTGCTCCTTTTGGGTCATAGGGTACGTGTTTCCCCCTAGCTCCTTTGGTGCGTCCGGTGTAAGTTCGATGCCGTGGTCCCATTCTCTTTCCTTTGGGATCTTGTCAAAGTTTTCTTTTTCAAAGAGATGGGCAAAACGTTCAACATATGAGGGTCGTTTGGTTGTGGGAGGTGGTGTGGAAGTAACTGCTTCCAATATGGGGTCTCCGGGCTTCCATTTCTGATCTGATTTCTTGGACGCATCCTTGTCTCGTACTTCCACCATGCGAATCCAATGTTTGCGACCATTAAGGTTAACCCTGAAATCCGAGTGTTTGGTTTGACATGTTGATGGGCACCGGTTGAATGCTACAGCGCTGGTCATCCAATTGATTGTGGGGTTGTGGTGCACCAACCAGTCATGTCCCAAAAGCATGTCCGTTCTCCCAATGTCCAATACCATTGCTTCCATGGTTTCCTGGTGTGTTCCTAAGTCCAGCTTGACTTCGGCAAGTTTTTCTGCTTTCTGTTGTCGGTTCGGCGATCCATCCACATTTAGGATTGATATGGGCTTTATTCCCCATGTGGGAAGGTCCTGTTCGCGTACTATTCTGGGATGGATACATGTGCATTCACATCCGCTATCAACCTCGGGTCGAATGGCCTTTGGTCCTTGTCATGTTTTGATCTGAGCTTGCAGCTTGATCTCTCGTCGTTTCGGAGGTTTATCTCCCTTGACAATCTTAGTTGACGCAACGGCTCGCTTTGCAGGGATAACATAAGTTATATTGTCTGTAGCTGCACCAGGCAAGCGAGTTCGTTTAATGGATAAGGGTCGCGACTTAGCGTCGTTTAATCGGACCCTTCGGGAAAATCCTTCTCATCGGTCTCTATGGTGATGGTTTCATCATCATCGGTATCTCCATCAGACACCTTCGTAATCTTTCCAGAGTTCTTCTTCGGCTTGCGGCAGTTGCGCGCGATATGTCCTTCTTGGTCGCAGTTGAAACACTTACGACCATCTTTCTTCTTTGGGGCTTTGCAGTCTTTGGCAAGGTGACCAAAGCGCTGACAGTTGTAGCAACGGGCTACTCCTGCTTTGTCGATCTCCATGGCTTTGCCTTGACCACCATAAGTGGTGCCCGATCCGGTGCGTGTGTCGCCACCCCCTCGGATGACTAATGCATGTCCCTCCATCTGTCGTCCCTTGTTTCGGATCTCCTTTGCGTAATCAGTGTACGTCTTGCCATCGCTAGCCACTTGTTCAGAAATTCTGCGGTTGACGTTCTTTTCCAGGATGTATTTCCCAGTTTCTTCGCCAAGGTTTGACAGCTTCAAGAGCTCTTCGAATTCGTCCAAGAATTCGTCGATCCTGCGTTTCTCCTGTTTCAGGACTTCGAGTCTCGCCTTGGCCGCTGCCAACTTGTTGGCAATAGAGAATCGCATAGCGATGTCGTCTGAGAATCCTAACCAGGTGATGTTCTCGCCATCGGTGGCAAGGTCATCTAACTTGTTGCTGGCCCAGTGTTTACCGGACCCTTCCATCATGTGGGATAACACCGCAAGAATTTTCTGATTGTCGGACAGGCCCTTCTGGAACCTGATGTCTAATTTGGTGGCTTTCCACCACTCGTCGAAGGTGTGTCTGTCTTTGAACATCCCAGGATCTTTGATGATCTTGGATGTATCCATTGTTTGTACTGTCGGTGCTTCTGCCATGTCTAGAACCTGCGGAGTAGGAGAGGTGTCGGATTGTTGGGATGAAGATGGGGTTCGGGATACAGGTAGGGGTTGAAAATCAGTCCCTGTTCTAGGCGTCTGTTCAGTATCTGACTGCGCGGAGTCAAAAGTAAATTCGTCAGGGGACTCGTCGGCGGAATCGGTGGCAAAACGTTCGGGGTATTTCCTCTGTAGATCTCTAAGGAATCTCTGTTCCTGCGCATCTGTTGGTCGCGAGAAGGGGTCAAGTCTCTCGTTTCGTGCCCAACGGTTGTACTCGGTCTGTTGCTCGTCGGTGGTGAAGTGGGCATAGATCTGCTGCTTCGAGTAAGACGTGGTGATGCGGCTCTGGGACGTCTCGATTTGAGCGTCCTAATCAATCTTCTGATAACGGTTGTCTGGACACCGATAAACTCTCTGATCTCTGTGATCCGACCTGTCTGAGGTCCTTCTTGAACACGAAAGCTTTCGAGTTCGTTCTGTCGGGCGTTGTAACGCGCGATCTGGTGTTGCCGAGCAAGATGGATGCTCTCTGCTATCTCGCCGTGGGGGCGATGCTCATCGTTGTCTAGTTCTTCGTCAAGCACCTGCTGTAGGATGCGACGGATCTCCGATTCGATGTACTGCTGGATGAGTGTAAAATCGATACTGTCTCGAGGACTTAGCTCCTCCTGTCGGGCTTCTGGCATGCTGAATGGGTTACTGGTGAAGTCTTCAAAGAAGCGCGACGTCTTGACTCATCTGGTAGTTGCTCTCTTCGCTCTGGGCGAACCTAACGAGATTTAGCAACTTGTTATGCGTAACAAACCGTTCCAAGGTTCGGGCAGAGTATGCAGGAAGATGGAAAGGCGAAGAGCAATGTGATTGCTAAATCTAAGGAATGTAGCTATGGTACATGAGGTTTATATAGTACTGACTATGAGCGGTAGCGAATGAGTCAGTAACTGCAGAAGGCAGTGCGCATGAGTAAGGCGACTGCGGAAGGCTATGCACTAATGAGTAAGCTGACTGCGGAATGAGTCAGACAGCTGCGGAAAGCGAGTCAGCGTGGGAGCGAAGTATACTAAAGGAAATAAAGTATAATACGATATGTGTAAGCGGGGGCCGATGAGTAAAAGTGAAAAAGTAAGCGCATACGTCCGTAGTCGTTAGTCCGTAACACGGAGCATGTCGGAGTGGGGTCAGATTTAAGAAATCAGATGGTTGCCCTTACATTACCCCCCCTCTAAGGCACAGCGTCTTGAGGTGTGAGGCGGAATGTACAGGATTTGAAAGCAGTCGCAGCGATTTGACACAGAGCCCCTGGGTGTCGGCGGTAAAATTCCTGGACCAGGTGCGGAGTGTGGACATCCTCCTCCATCTCCCATGAGTTTTTCTCATAGCCATACCCCTTCCACTTGACTAGGAACTGCAGCTTGCCTCATTGAAGCCAACTGTCCAAAATCGTTTCGACTTTATATTTCATTTCCTCTCCGACTGGGTCAGAGGCGGAGGGATTTGGACATCTTGTCAGAAGGGGTCTTCTGGAGCCAACGACAGTTATACAACATGGAATATGTGGTGAATGCAAGACATGGAAGGAGGGAGTTTGAGTTTGTATGCATGCGTTCTGATGGGTCGGACAACTGCAAACGGGCCTACATATCTAGTGTTTGAAAGTTTGGTTTGGTTTGGTTAATTGACCCCAAATCCATTAACCTAAACCTTAACTGGTTAAGAAATTTTCAGAAAAAAATCTAAACCAGACCAAACCATCATTAACCAGTTAATTTTTCATTGGTTTGGTTAATTTGTTGGTTAAACTCAGTTAAACCATACAAATATCACAAATTGTCCACCAGAGCCATGTTACTTAGTTAATTTGCTGTTGACATAGGTTCACACATGATTAAACCATCCAAACACATGATTTTCGGCATGTGTGCCCTCATTGCAGAGTCAGCAATGGGTGGATGCATCATTTCAATGTTGAATGACACGCATTATGTGCGCATCAAATGTGTCAAATACATGTAAACAAATCCCCAAAAACATCGCACATCTGCTTATTATGTCCACACAGGAACAAGTAAGGGTTTCTACTATATCAATTAGGTAGGAGGGGACTATATATCATCAAGTATGTATTTATTTTGTGAAACTTCGCCACAGACTTTAAGTTATAGATGTGCCATGCTCTGACCAAATAATAGTAAACAATGCACAAAAAGCATTGTGCAGGCACGCACGGTGCCTTTCTCATGATCTAATAATAGTTTGAAGTAATAGAACTATATATGGGATATGTATTCACCTTCTGACACACTGTGTATAATTTTTAGAAGTCCAGATCAAATAGAAATAATGAAATGTGCATATTTCAGAAAAAGTGCTATATCTCCCCAAGGAACGAACCAAATTTGAAAAACCAATGTGTGATAAGATCCCCTGAATGTGGAGAATCCAAAGCTGAAATAAAAAATTTTGGTCAAATTTTCGAACTATTTTGCTTATATTCACATTGTTAAGTCCTTGAAACTTATTTGAATGGTCTCAATAGGTTTACATACAATGGTTCAATAGTATATATATATTACAGGTAGTTGAAAGTGCTTGTGGAAAGGAGGAAGTAAGAAAATGCTGGTTTTTGTGTTTGAGAAAACCCATGATGCACTGTTGATCATGATTTACATTGTATTTTGATGCATCATTGTGGTGTACAGACTTTCTACCATACAAAGCTCATGTATCTAACTCTTTATATACTTACTATCAGCTTCTAAGTATTTTTATATAACTTAAGAACTATTTTTGGTGCTTTTGGTGCCACGGTTTGGACATTGAGGGCATGATTTTCAACGATGTGCATCGCTCGGCAATTGCTGAAATTCAAACACTCGACACCAGCCAAAGCTTCCCACACTCTTGTTTTCGTGCCCAATGAGCCCAACTCATGACCAATGGCCTCTCTTCACGCCCAACGGCCTACTCTCGCGCCGAAGGCCCCCTCTAGCGCCCAACGACCCCAACTCGTGGTGGAGTAGGGCCTCTGGCCTGACTCCACCTGAGCACGTGACCTAGCCATATATACTGTCATCCATTTATCGTAGACACCACCTGCTATACACCGCGACCTTACCCTGCCCTCGTCGAGCCTTGCTCCGAGTCTGCCTGACCGCTCCCACCTCTCCACGTGGTGATGAGAGTGTGATTCGTACTCACAACTCGTGTTTTAGGTCTTGCCTTTTCGCATTCACATTTTTCGCGAGCCACGTCACAACACCTGCACGTTTTGTCGCGCCCAGTGTTTCTGCCTGAGCCCAGTGATTCTTCAAGAGTTTTTTCTACCAGCATCTAGAGTTTTAGAGTCCCAGAGCCCCATTCCGCGTCACTACACCATTTATCCGAGCGTTACCATGCCTCCACCCTTGAATAAACCGAAAAAAGTGAATAAAAAGAAAACTGCCCTGACAATACCCACAAACGACCCCAGTACCACGTCCCCCGCTCCCACATCCATGCCGATGGCATCTGCGGCCATCGCATCGCCATCCGAGCCGCAACCGTTACCAACACCTGCCCAAACCCACGTGAAAATCCCAGCCCACCTCGTCCAGTGCTACATCAACAGAATACCACTCCCGACACCCGGACTGGAGCCCTCCCGCGATGACCACCAGCTCAAGGAGATGGTCATGAGGCAGTATGATGCCGCCTTCGAGGAAGGCCGAAAGGCTGGCTACGAGGAAGGGAGGAAGGAAGTCCCCCGATCTCCAGCTGTCATGACCACCAACCCGCTCTCCATGTCAATGACTGCCACGTCGGCATCGTCCCCGTCGACGCCCTCGTCATCACCGTCCCTGTCCGCACTGCCAGCGTCATTTACATTGCCACCCCCATCCCCATTGCCATCTCTGTCCACGTCTGCGGCCCCTGCAGCAATGCCGCCATCGACACCCACGTCCCCGTCCCCATCCCTGTCGCATCAACATCCTCACTAACATCTATGACCCCCTCATCTTGCCCGATCCCGTCCCTGTCGCCATCGCCAATGCCGTCCTCGTTCCTGTGCCCACTGACTCCCATGTCCGCACCTGCGAGCACTCTGCCGCGCCCCTCTTTCCCCCTACCCATCCAAGTACCAGAAGCGCTACTGGCCCCAGAACTGTTCACCATTGTCGAACAGCTATCACACGACCACCCTGTCCTTTATGACTATGTCCCGATGGTGTAGGGATATGAAGAGGGTTTTGAGACTGGGGGGAATACAGGATTTGAGAAAGGGAGTGCTATGAGTTACTGAGAAGGATTTGATGCTGGCGAGAGATATGGAGTCACCAATGGAGGCTTCGATGATGAGAAACCCGAGGCATCTCTCACTATGATGGGAACTCAAACTGACCCCACCTTGGCACCTCCACCAGAACCTCTCGATTGGGCAACAGATGCCACACCGCTCCCTACCACGTCACCACCACCTCCACGCGACCTCTCCGTGCTCCGTTCCCCCTCGTTGCAACCGTTTGTGACACTTCAACACCGCTCTCGGAGATGCCAGGCTCAGCCCCACCGATCTTGTCGCAACCGACAAATGATTATACCCCCATGCTACCCCAACCCTCACGTCGTCATACTAGACATCGCCTCCCAGCCAACCATTCCCCTGACTTCCCTCAACAACATGTCCAGCATCAGAACCTGGACCCTGATCTTGGAGACCTTGGTCAAGCTCTCAAGGTTTTGGGAGATGGACTCCATCATCTCACGACATTTCTTGAAGGGACAGGTTTTAGAGGCAACAAGGACGTCGCCAGAAAAAAGGTGGGCACCTGGAGTAGGGCCTCCAGCCCGACTCCACCTGAGCACATGACCTAGCCATATATACTGTCATCCATGTATCGTAGACACCACCTGCTATACACCGCGACCTTACCCTGCCCTCATCGAGCCTTGCTTGTTATGCTTAACAAACCGTTCCAAGGTTCGGGCAGAGTATGCAGGAAAGTGGAAAGGCGAAGAGCAAAGTGATTGCTAAATCTAAGGAATCTACTATAGTACAAGAGGTTTATATAGGTACTGACTATAGGCAGTAGCGGATGAGTCAGTACTGCGGAAGGCAGTGCGCATGAGTAAGGCGACTGCGGAAGGCTATGTACAGTGAGTAAGCTGACTGCGGAAAGCGAGTCAGCGCGGGAGCGAAGTATACTAAAGGGGATGACGAAGTAATGTAATGAGTCAGACTGGAAATCGAAGGTTGCGAAAGTAGACATTAGACATAGTAAGCTCGTAAGAGGGCGCCGAGTCGGGCCGATAAGTAAAAGATATGACGTGGTCCTCATACCATAGAGTCCGTAACATGTTCCCCTCTCCAAGCTCTGTGTCCTCACAGAGTCACTGTCCCCATCCCTCGTTGTTGCCGGGATCGGACCAGTTCGGACTTTCCTTGAGGCTCCAATCATATATCAACTCCTTGTTGATGGCTACGGTGAGTTCGACGATTACGAGGGTGCTGGTGTAATTTCTGAGGATTTGTTTTTCCTCGGGACTCGGGGCGACGGGTAGGTTGGACAGCGAGTGAAGCCGGATATGCATCTGGCAATGGAGGAGGTCGGCAAGGGAAGTTTTGAGAGCATGGATTTGGTCTCTCATGGAGAGTGCTTCGTTCATGAGGGCGGCGATGGCGGGGTTGATGTCGGTGGTAGAGGTGGAGGTAACGGTGGTGTTGGACATGGTGGCGAGGATGGTTGAGAGATAGAAGAAGAAGGGGGAGGCTATATTGGGCAGGGAAAAGGACTAGAGCGGGGAACTCGGTGTGTGGTTGACTGATGAGGTCAATACTTGTCATGGATTCTGAGAGCTGTCTTTTATCGTGGGCGAGACGGGTTCTGCCGATGGAAATCACGGATCAAATCTTGAGCGTTCTGAACATTAGCTCGAGGTTCCCATGTGTTCTCTTCTGGACCATATCCTTCCCACTGGACGAGGTACTGGATCTTTCCGCGGAACTTTCGAGAGTCTAGGATCGTAGACACATGGTACTCTTCTCGTCCTTCAACAATGATCGGATCAGGGGCTGGTTTCTTTTTCTGGATGGCATACTTCGGAGTTTCATATGGTGACAACAGGGTCTCGTTGAACACAGGGTGAATCATCTTCCAAGTCTTCAGAAGATCAAGAAGGTACGTGCTAGCTCCTTTCTTCTCTAGGACTTTGAATGGTCCATGTCGGAGTGCATCAAGTTTCTTTGAGGGGCGATCAGTCCTGATGTTAGTTCCTTCCAGCCACACCTTGTCTCCGATGTGGTAGTTCCGAGATGGACTTTGCCGTGTGTCAACTGTCTTCTTCATCTGATCCTGTGCTTGTTTCAGCGCTGCATTGGCTTGTTTGAGTTTTTTCAAGAAGTCATTGGCAGCCGGATTGGTATCTTCTAACACGAGCTCTCCCTTCCACGGATGTAAACCGTAGTTGAGGTAGAATGGGGTGTGCTTCGTTGCCTGATGTTCTTTGTCATTGTACTGGAACTCTGCGATTGCGATCCATTCAGCCCAATCATCCTGTAGATGGTTGACAAAGTTTTGTAAGAACACTTCCATCTCCTGATGCAATCGCTCGGCCTGTCCGTCAGTCTGTGGGTGGTATGCGGTGGACAGGTTCCTTTTGATCCCTAGCATGCGGCAGAGTATCTCCATGAACTTTGCGGTGAACTGCGGTCCCCTATCGCTGATGATCTTCTTGGGGATCCCATGAAGCTTCCATATCTGATCCCGATAGATCTTGGCTAATCCTTCAGCTGATAGTTCCACGGTTGTCAGAATAAGGTGAAGCATCTTCAAATGTCTATCCGTGATGACCAGAATTGAGTTTTTTCCATCAGATTCTGGTATCGGTCCCACAACGTCGATTCCTATGTCTTCCCATGGGTGACTTGGTGCTGCATGGGGATGTAGCGGAGCATGTCGCTTTTTTCGGTTAATCTTGTTGCGTCGACAAGTGTCGCAACCCTTCATGTACTTCTTCACATCATGCAGTATGGTGGGCCACCAGTAGGTGCGAGTGAGGAGTTCATGTGTCCGGTACTGTCCTGGATGTCCAGCCACTGGTGCATCGTGTGATTCGAACATCAATTCTTGTCGTAATTGTGGATCTGGCGGGACATAGACTCGTTCTCCTGCATAGGTGATCCCATTCTCCTGTTGATACCAATGAGGATTCTTTTTTAGGCCCTGCACTACTTCTGTCTCCATGCGGTTTGAGGCCTTGATGTGTGTGATCCATGGGTTTTTGATGGTTGTGATGTTTCCAATCTTGATGGAATCAGATGTTTCACCCCCTTCAAAGAATTGTTCCTCCCTGAACATCTCCATTTGTACCACATCTTCTGATTCCAGCCGTTTCAAGAATAGTCCCTCCTTGAGCATTTGGTCACTGTCTTGTGGTTCGAGTTCCGCTTCATACCAGGGTAAGCGCGACAGGATGTCCGCTTTCGCATTGGTCTTGCCGGGTACATGCCGTAATTCAAAGTCATAGTCGTGTAACTTCATTTTCCAGCGTTGCTGTCATTGATTTAGGTCCTGAGGATGATGGAAATATTCCAGGTTCTTGTGATCGGTCAAGATCTCAAAACGTTCCCTGGCTTCGAGCAGATAGTGTCTCCAATATTTCAATGCTTCCATGACCACCAGGAGTTCCTTGTCATATATCTTGTAATTCTGTTTGGCCATGGACATGGTCCGTGACAAGAATGCGACGGGATGCCATTTGTCATCTTGCTTCTGAGAGAGTACCACTCCAATGGCATAGCCCGATGCATCGGTTTCAACCCTGAACTGTCCCTCTGGTTTTGGTAATGCCAAGACTGGTGCTGATGTAATTGCCTGTATGAGGCCTTCAAACACCTTCTGTTCTGTTGGTCCCCAAGTAAATGCCGTACTGCCTGTGAGCGTGGTGAGAGGTTTCACAATGTTTGAGTACCCTTCAATAAAACATCGATAGAAGTTAGCAAATCCAAGGAACCTCTGAACTTCCTTTTTTGATGTGGGTACTCGCCAGTTTTGGATCGTATCCACCTTCTCAGTTTCCATTTCGACATGTCCCTCACCAACAACATATCCCAATATAGGACATTTTGTTACTTCCCATAAACACTTCTTCTCCTTTAGGAACAAATCATTGTCCGATAGGATCTGTAGAATTTCTTTGGTGTTTCGCGTGAGTTCTTCCTTGGTTTTACCAATAACCACGATGTCATCCATGTAGATCACACAGATACGTCGGCGGATCTGGTCCCGGAATAGACTAGCCATCATTCGAGAGAACGTTCCCGGGGAGTTGCAAAGACCGAAAAACATGACCAATGGTTCGAACAATCCTCGACTGGTGAGGAAGGCAGCTTTCCATTCATTTCCCTCCTTAATCCGGACATTGTTATAGCCCCACATGATGTCCATTTTATTGAAGTAGACTGCATCTTTCAGCACGTCCAAGAGATCGGATATTCGTGGGAGTGGGAACTTGTCTTTGACCGTGAATTTATTGACCATGCGGTAATCTTGTACCAATCGTTTGGAGCCATCCTTCTTGTTGATGAAGAAGCAAGGGGAGGCATAAGGGGATTTGGACGGGCGGATCTTTCCTGTCGCTAGACCCTCGTCAATGAATGCGTCCAATTCCTCTTGTTCCTTTTGCGTCATAGGATATGTGCTTCCCCCTAGTTCCTTTGGTGCGTCCGGTGTAAGTTCAATACCATGGTCCCATTCCCTCTCCTTTGGGATCTCAAAGTTCTCTTTTTCGAAGAGATGAGCAAATCGTTCAACATATGAGGGTCGTTTGGTTGTGGGAGGTGGTGTGGGAGTGACAGCTTCCAAAATAGGGTCTCCAGGCTTCCATTTCTGATCTGACTTTTTGGGTGCATCTTTGTCACGCACCTCAACCATGTGAACCCGGTGTTTGCGACCATCAAGGTTAACCCTGAAATCCGAGTGTTTGGTTCGGCATGTTGTTGGGCACTGGTTAAATGTTACAGCGCCGGTTGTCCAATTGATTGTGGGGTTGTGGTGTACCAACCACAAGAGCATGTCCATTCTCCCAATGTCCAGTACCATTGCTTCCATGGTTTCCTGATGTGCTCCCAAATCCAGTTTGACTTCGGCAAGTTGGCTCGCTTTCTGTTGTCGATTTGGTGATCCATCCGCATTTAGAATTGCTATGGGTGGTATTCCTCACGTGGGGAGGTTCTGTTCGCGTACTATTCTGGGATGGATGCATGTGCGTTCACATCCGCTGTCAACCTCAGGTCGGATAACCTTTGGTCCTCGTCGTGTTTTGAGCTGAGCTAACAGCCTGATTTCTTGTCTTTTTGGTGGGTTATCTCCCTTCACAATCTTAGTTGACGCAGCGGCTCGCTTGGCAGGGATGACATAGGTTCTATTGTCTGCAGTCATACAAGGCAAGCAAGTCGGTTTAATAGATAAGGGTCACGGTTTAATCGGACCCTTCGGGAAAATCCTTCTCGTCGGCTTCTAAGATTGTGGTTTCATCATTCTCGGCATCTTCCTCGGACACCTTCCTAACCCTTCCGGAGTTCTTCTTTGGCTTGTGGCAGTTGCGTGCAATATGGCCTTCTTGGTCACAGTTGAAACACTTGCGACCATCTTTCTTCTTTGGAGCGCTACAGTCTTTAGCCAGATGACCAAAGCGTTGACAGTTGTAGCAACGGGCTACTCCTGCTTTGTTGATCTCCATGGCCTTGCCCTGACCACCATAAGTGGTACCCGATCTGGTGCGCATGTCGCCGCCTCCTCGGATGACCAGTGCGTGTCCTTCCATCTGTTGTCTCTTGTTTCGGATCTCCTTTGCGTAATCGGTGTACGTCTTGCCATCACTAGCCACTTGTTCAGAGATTCTGCGGTTGACGTTCTTCTCTAGGATGTATTTTCCAGTTTCTTCGCCAAGGTTTGACAGCTTCAAGAGTTCTTCGAATTCATCCAAAAATTCGTCAACGGTGTGTTTCTCTTGTTTCAGGACTTCGAGTCTTGCTTTGGCAGGGACCGATTTGTTGGCGATGGAGAATCGTGTGGCGATATCATCGGAAAAACCTAGCCAGGTGATGTTCTCGTTGTCAACAGCAAGAGCGTCTAACTTGTTACTGGCCCAGTGCCTGCCAGACCCTTCATCATGCGGGATAGTACCGCAAGAATCTTCTGATCGTCTGTGAGGCTCTTTTGGAACCTGATGTATAGTTTGGTGGCCTTCCACCACTCATCAAAGGTGTATCTGTCCTTGAACATCCCAGGATCCTTGATGATCTTGGATGTATCCATTGTTTGTACAGCCGGAACTTCTGCCATGTTTAGAGTCTGCGGAGGAGGAGAGGAGTCAGGTTGTTGGGATGAAGATGGGGTTCAGGATACAGGTAAGGATTGAAAATGAGTCCCTGTTCTAGGCGTCTGTTCAATATCTGACTGCGCGGAGTCAAAAGTAAATTTGTCAGGGGACTGGTCGGCGGAATCGGTGGCAAAACGTTCAGAGTATTTCCTCTGTAAATCTCTAAGGAATCTCTGTTCCTACGTGTCTGTTGGTCGCGAGAAGGGGTCAAGTCTCTCGTTTCGTGCCCTACGGTTGTACTCGGTCTGTTGTTCTTCGGTGGTGAAGTGGGCTTAGATCTGCTGCTTCGAGTAAGACGTGATGATGTGGCTCTGGGACGCCTCGATGTGAGCATCCTAATCAATCTTCTGATAACGGTTGTCTGGACACCGATAAACTCTCTGATCTCTGTGATCCGACCTGTCTGAGGTCCTTTTTGAATGTGAAAGCTTTCGAGTTCATTCTGTTGGGCATTATAGCGCGCAATCTGGTGTTGCCAAGCAAGATGGATGCTCTCTGCTATCTCGCCGTGGGGGCGATGCTCATTGTTGTCTAGTTCTTCGTCAAGCACCTGTTGTAGGATGCGACGGATCTCCGATTCGATGTACTGCTGGATAAGCGTAAAATTGATACTGTCTCGAGGACTTAGCTCCTCCTGTCGGGCTTCTGGCATGCTGAATGGGTTACTGGTGAAGTCTTCAAAGAAGTGCGACGTCTTGACTCGTCTGGTAGTTGCTCTCTTCGCTCTGGGCGAACCTAAGGAGATTTAGCAACTTGTTATGCTTAACAAACTGTTCCAAGGTTCGGGCAGAGTATGCAGGAAAGTGGAAAGGCGAAGAGCAAAGTGATTGCTAAATCTAAGGAATCTACTATAGTACAACAGGTTTATATAGGTACTGACTATAGGCGGTAGCGGATGAGTCAGTACTGCGGAAGTCTATGTACAGTGAGTAAGCTGACTGCGGAAAGCGAGTCAGTGCGGGAGCAAAGTATACTAAAGGGGATGACGAAGTAATGTAATGAGTCAGACTGGGAATTGAAGGTTGCGAAAGTAGACATTAGACATAGTGAGTTCGTAAGAGGGCGCCGAGTCGGGCCGATAAGTAAAAGATATGATGTGGTCCTCATACTGTAGAGTCCATAACAAAGTGTGGGAACATTTCGTTGGCTGTCTGTCGAATTATGGTTCGAGTTTCGGCGATTGCCAAAAGTGCTTGGCAGTCGATGTCAAGCGATGAGCATTGATGAAACATAAGGCCTTGATGTCCAAACCATGGCATCATAGGCCTTAAGATAGCTTTGAACTTATGGATAGAGGTATATAGAGTCATAAAAAGTATATATATAGTTGGGAACTCAAGCTATGTATACTAGAGAATCTGTATTCTAAAATGATACATCAAAACACACTGTAAATCGTGATGAACAGTGCATCACCATGGGTTTTCTCAAACACAAAAACAACCTTTTGTTACTTCCTCCCTTCCACAACCACTGTAGTCTATATGTACTGTATATATACCATTGTAACATTGTATGTAAATCTACTCAGACCATGCAAATCAAGCCCAAGGACTTAATAAGGTGAATAGAAGCAAAATAGGTCGAAAATTTGACCAAAAACTTTTGTTTCAGCTTTGGATTCTCCTCATTCAGGGGACCTCACAGCACATCTGTTTTTCAAATTTGGTGCATTCATTATGGAGATATAACACTTTTACTGAAATATGCACATTTCATCATTTCTATCTTATCCAGAGATCTAAAAATTATACAAGCTGTTTCAGAAGGTGAATACATATATATTGATGAGTTCTATCATGTTAAACTATTATTAGATCATGAGGAAGGTGTTGAAACTTTTCCATCACGTAGATTAGATTAGATTAGACTACATCACATGACCTTTACACATCTTCGATTACATACTTGTTTGGTTGGTACAAACAGTAGTACGGTATATAAGACCAGGAAACTGTCAATATCAATAAGTTGTCTCTTGACTCTTAACCAGCTCCATCGCTCTTACCAGCCTCAACCGCTCTCACCAGCCTCACCCCTCCCAAACCATGTAAGTGGCTAGAACGGTTATGTAGAGTACTTCCACTGTAGCTGGTTGCTCAGTACATCTGTGGCTAACGCCCAGGTGGAACTTCAACAGGTTATGGGCCCCGGATAGCAGAGGGACTTGGGAAACGCTGGCAACAGCGAGTACCTGCCCACTCTACCCTGGTTGGCAAAGAACCGATCAAAAGATCTAGGTTCTGAGTCTTACTTCTTCACATGAACCTGGGAACGTCATTACAACAAGTACCTGTCATGAAGCGTCCCTAAGGGGATTGACTTAGTACACATCATGTGGAAACGTTGATAGTACCTCACACACTTCTGACAAAAAGGGTTTTTCCCACAAATGCTATTCCTAAAGGGAATATGTTATGAGGAATCATTTATTTGTTTTCTCTAAAAATCAAATTCATACAGAACATCACTGATTGGGAAAACTCCTTTTAGATTCATTAAAATGTCTACCTCTCGCTCCGCCCTCGACTCCATCGCCATCTTCGACAGCATCGACTATCAAAGTTGGGCCAAGAAGATGAAATCCTACCTCCTCCATCAAGGAGTCTGGCGCCTCGTATCCGGCGACATTGAGCGCCCCACTATCGAGGACTTCACCATCACAGTCTCCACTCCTGCCTCTGCCACCTCGACGTCTGCAACCCAGCCTCCGGTCATCACCGTCACCGTTGACCAGCCCGCCTTCCACAAAGAAAGGAAGACCTGGATCAGGGACGATGACATGGCCCTCGGTTCCATTCGTCTCAAGGTCTCCGAAGCCATCAGGAGACACATCAAAGACGCCAAGACCTCGAAGGAAGCCTGGACATCATTGAAGGACACATATTCAAAGGTCTCCCCGCCACCATATTCGGCGATTTTAAGGCTGCTGCCTCCTTCAAACTGTCAGGTCGGGACCCTGTGCCAGAGATCGAACGCCTAGGATCACTCTTCGCTCGCCTCAGCGACTCGAATTGCGTCGTGCCCGACCTCATGCAAGCTATGATCCTGGCAAGTGCCATTCCCGATGCTTGGTCGTCGCTCTCCACCGCCCTCTTCCAGGTCTACGATGCCGATGACTTCACATGGCAGGCCGTCGCCGACAGCATCGTATCGGAGTACAGGCGCAAGTGTGCGATTGGGTCTACTCGGGTGTCCAACGAGCAGGCCCGGAAAATCTCTGGGACCAAGCGAAAGGGGCAAGACCCCAAATGGGAGAAGCAGACAGCGCCGAGTACCTCGCGCAACAATGCTGACGAGCAGCCTAACTCGACCGACCCAAGTACCGCTTCTGAAAAGAAGAAGGGAAAGGGACGCTGGCGCAACCAGAAGAAACGCGCCAACAACACCGACAACAACTCCGACCATGCCGAGGAAATGGTCGAATTCATCGCACCAGCTTTTGAGCACACCCCTCGTCGTCCTGCTCCTTGTCCTCTCCCTCCTCATCGTGCACCTGCCTTCACCACTGTAACAGGCCGCGGGAAAACTATGAGTACCGCGCAGCCTGAATCGGAGAAAATGCAGTCACTCCTGCAACGCATGAACCCGCCTCCTTCCCAGTACACCGGGCTTCCCTCTGGAAAGCCGTCTGTGTGGAAAAAGAACGAGAAGGTGCAAAGACTCGCCCGAGAAATCAGTGCTCAACCCTCTGGGTCAAACCTCCATATCTTAGATACCATCATTCCTGACATTGACGAAAGGCCGGCTAAACAGCGTCGCGTAGCCCCGTCGATAGAAGAATCGCTGAAAATGATGGACATCAACCAGGAACGGATGGGGCCAGATGTATTTGAGGACGAGATAGAACTTGACGGTTCATCAAAACCCTTTCTTAAACCTTACCAATTGCGGAAAGCTAACAATACCTCTCAACAGACGTATGATATAATAGCCAGTACCAGTACAGAATGCGTAGATCACTTCAGCAGTGATTTACATAAAAAATATATTAAACATTTTGCTTCTTGTACACATTGTAAGGAAAAAGAACGTGCGCAATGGATATTAGATTCCGGCGCCTCTTTACACTTCACCTATGAGTTTAAGGACTTCGCATATTATAGACCTCTCACGGTCAAGCGATTCGTCCAAACTGCAGCCAAAGGGAAGAAACTGGAAATTCTCGGAGTTGGGGCCGTTCCAGTACAGCACACCCTAAATGGGGAAGTTAAAACCCATCTTCTCAGACCGGTGTTCTACATCCCGGACATGGACACACGCCTATTGTCTCTAGGCGTCTTCCTTAACCATGGTTACAAAGTAGACGGGACTTGTGGAGAAATCAACATCTCCAAAGGGCTGAACAAAATCCAGTTTTCGCCCCACATCCTTGGTCAAACCATTTACTGGTTAGACACTGAAATACGCTATGACCAGATCCATGCGATCTCGAGTGAAATCACTGTCGAAACATGGCACAAGCGCCTTGGTCACCCAAATGATCAAGCACTCCAAAAGATTCCTACCAGTACCAAAGGGGTACCTGAGACACTAGTACATGAGAAATCACAGGAAAGTTGCACAGGTTGCCTCAAAGGGAAAATGCCGAATCAGTCATATCCCAATTCGATGACAAGGGCAACAAAAACCTTTGATCTGATCCATTCCGATCTCAAACAGATATCCACGGCATCATACCATAAATATAAATATTTCCTTACATTTTTGGACGACTTTTCATCCCATGTCTGGGTCGTCTTGCTTAGGAAGAAGTCAGATGCCATCACGGCACTACGACAATTCCTTGCGATGATCCAGAATCAATTCGCCGCCACCCCTAAGAAATGGCGAGTTGATGGAGGTGGAGAGTTTAATGAATACAAGGATGTACTTGCCGATCATGGAATTCTGATCGACGTCACGCTCCCGTATCAGCACCAGCAGAACGGATAAATCGAACCCTGTGGGAGAAATCTCAGGCCTTGCGCTTTGACGTGTGCTTACCCCCTATGTGGTGGGAATTCTGTTTGGAACATGCAGCGTTTCTCTACAACAGAACCCCCATGCAGCGTCTTGAATGGAATACCCCTTACTTCAGGGTGACCAATGAGATCCCCGATATGTCAAGCATCAGAGTCTTCGGATGTCAGGCATATGTGTATATCCCAAAGGAAAAACGTAGAAATTCCCTGGAGTCTAGATCTCGATTGATGATTTATCTCAGATCAAAGCCAGGGGTCAAAGGATACCGTTTTATGGATCCTGAGACTAATACAATTTTTATGGGTGGGAAAGCTATCTTTGATGAAAGCAAGTACCCTAGATGCCACATCGACCCTTTGCCAGAAAACCATCCAGAAATGGAAAACCCAGAACCGGCTGATGAGTTTGAGGACCTCATCCCCGGAAACGATGACAATGACAGCCATTATGAAAAACCTCACGACCCTGTTCCCACTGGACAGGATCACCCTGAATCAGACGATGATTTGCCGCATAGCGAGCCCGATGACGAGCCACGAGTACCCACTCCAGAGCCCGAGCAAGTACCAGATCGACCGATCAGGGAACGACGAGTTCGGAGAATGCCAGACAGCATCTATGGGGAAGACACCCCTGCTTCTGATCTTGAAAAAATGGATCGAAGACGTAGATTGGGCGGTCAAACGGCATGGATGAATGACCTCCTGATGGAGGCAATCTCCATCCAAGTAGGCATCATCGAAATGTCACACAAAGACATATACTCTCTTCCAAACAAAGAAGATTGGTATGTGGCAGAATGAAAAGAGCTAGACATGCTCAAAAGCCGCGGGGTGATCACGGAGTTAGTACCCCTACCTACAGGGAGGAAAGCACTAAGGAACAAATGGGTTTACAACGAAAAATCCGACGGGCGTCTGAAAGCGCGCCTGGTTGCAAAAGGCTTCTCACAGGTAGAAGGGATCGATTTCGATCAAATCTTCTCACCAGTAGTGAGGTACGAGACCGTCCGATTGATTTTGGCATTGACAGCCCTTGAAGGGTGGTTCATGACATTCTTGGACGTCTCATCAGCCTTCCTCAATGGAAGACTCCGAGAGGTAATTTACATGCGACAGCCTGAGGGCTACATAGTAAAAGGGAAAGAAAACTTCATGTACCAACTATACAAAGCCCTATACGGACTCAAGCAGGCCGCATTAGCCTGGTGGAGAGAACTCGATTCCTCCATGAAAAAGCTCGGCTTTGTCCGGCTACACTCCGATGCGGGAGTTTTTATTCACACAAGTACCAACGGGGAAATTGTGATCGCCGTCATTTATGTCGATGACTCTGCTTTTCTTGGCACAAACCAAGAATACACGCTAGAGAAAAAGAAGGCCTTCATGACAACATGGGAATGTAGGGACCTAGGCCACCTAGTGTCTAATGGGGAACCGAAAGAATTTCTCTCAATCCAAATAAGGCAATGTGGGAAGAAAATCTTCATTGATCAAGTACCTTACCTTGAGAAAATTCTCGCATGAATGGGGATGAGCGAATCCAATGCCACCCACACCCCACTCCCGACGGGCTACAAACCCAATGCGGAACTCAGATCCAAGTACCAATCCATCATTGGATCACTATTGTACTTAATGATCGGGACAAGACCCGACATTTGTTTTGCCATGATCAAAATGTCCCAATTTTCCACAAACCCTACCAAATGCCATTGTCACGTAGCGTGTTTCTCAACGTTCGAAAATGTCGGACGAGTCGGAGCGGAGTAGCGGAGGAGCGGAATGTGGTGAGTGTGACGTTGGCAGAAAGGACCTGGCTTCAACTTGTGCGTTGTGCCCCACTCTTTGATGTGGTCCTCGATTTTGGATTGGCGGATGTGGGATGAGCGGATGAGCGGATGAGTGGAGGTGACGGAGAGAATGCTCAAGGCAAGTAGAGACAGATGCGAATGAGGTGTAACGTATGACATTTGAACTGAGGTTCTATGACAGGTTTGTACACTATTTATAGTAGACTAGAATGATCAGCATTACTATAAGTGATGTGCAGATATTGGAGTTGACCATCGGAACATTTGGAGTACGGAGAGTAGCAAATGAAAAGTGAACAACATATGTCTACTTGTAAGTATGGTTGAGATGTTACGTAGTAGAAGTATAATCAATATAAATAGAATGTTGTTGGAGCGGATGTTGGAGCGGATGAATCGTCCATTGTGTGTTTTTGCGGGTGAGTTGAGTGAGCAGAACGGTGATTTCGGAGTAGTAAGGAATGAATCGTCGATAAAAATTGGCAAAACCTAAGAAAGACTGAATGTCTTTGACCTTCCTTGGTTCAGGCCAATCTTGAATAATTTTGACTTTCTTATCCGACATGCGGAGGCCTGTCAGAGAGAGGATAAAGCCAAGGTATTCAACAGTATCCGTGGAAAACTTGCATTTGTCTGCGCATGTGTATAAGCCGTGTTGTCGGAGACGTCAGAGGACTTCGCAGACATGCTTCCGATGCTTGGAGGGAGAGTCGGAGTAGATGAGGATGTCATCGAGATATATGGTAACATACTTATCGAGCAGGTTGTGGAAGATGTCGTTCATGAAGCATTGAAAAACAGCTGGGGAGTTGGTGAGTCCAAATGGCATGACAAGCCATTCAAAAGACCCATAGCGCGTGTGGAAGGCGGTTTTCCATTCATCTCCTTCCGCTATGCGGACGAGGTGATAGGCATGTCAGAGGTTGAGAGCCGTATAAACACTGGCTTTTCCAGCAGTCTAAAGAAGGTCGGATATGAGCGGAAGCAGATATCGGTCCTTCTTTGAGATTTTGTTAAGACCACGGAAATCGACGCAAAGACGAAGGGAGCCATCCTTTTTACGAACAAAAAGGACGGGAGCACTGTGCGGAGAGGAAGAGGGTCAGATGAATCCAATGGTGAGGTGTTCGTCAATGAATTCATGGAGGGCATTGAGTTCGGTTTGTGAAAGGGAGTAGATCGGACCAAATGGAGGAGCGGAGCCCTCTTCAAGTTCAATCTTGAGGTCGTAGGGACGGTGGGGTGGAAGAGTGTCTGCTTTTCCTTTACTGAAGACGTCAGCATAGTCGTGGTATTCTTCGGGTATGTTTGTCAAGTCGGGGGTGTCGGAAGCAGATGCGGAGTGAGCGGAAACGGAGGGAGTCGAAAGGTGAAGTCAAAAGGATTGTGTACCAGGCAATTTGCATGCCCTCATAAATGCGGCTGCATTAATGAGTGGGTTCCGGAGGAGGAAGCATAGCTGTCCTACCTTGGGAGGAGGTCGACGTTGATATCGGAAACGGCTCTTTTTGCATCTGTGGACGGAAAGTGATACTGCCCAATACCCAGTCAATCATAGGATTGTGGCGGGTGAGCCAGTTGTATCCAAGAACCACGGAAGAAGCAGAGTCGAGCGGAGTAACATAAAAATCCTGTTCGAAAGATTCACCTGAAGGAAAACATATAGGTATTGTTACAACTTGAGTGATAAACACGTTAGAAGAACCATTGAAAAGCTTTAGTTCTAAAGGCGGAATAGCGGAGGTTGGAAGATCATAAGCGGAGGAAAAGTTAATGTCAATAAAACAGTGGGTTGAGCCAGAATCAATAAGTGCTGGGACAGAATCTGAAGAGAAAAAAGAAGATGAGATATTGATACGTAAAGAGTTCGGATCGGAGAGAGCGGACACGTTAAGTCGGATGGGAGCGGAGGCACGGAGAGAGTCAACGCAGTCCTCAGACCGTGCTTCATGAAGACCACTGCCTATTTTTTTGACTCAATCTCCTTACCTTTTTCCTTGGCTTGAGTGCCAACTTGGGCGGCTTTCCCTTTAGCCTTGGAAGCGGAGGAGGTGGACTTGGGACAGTCCTTGACAGCGTGTCCGACGCTACCGCAGAATAAGCAAAGGTTATTATCGAAACGATGTTTGCGTTCTTGGTACGTCAGTTTGCCGTCTTTGCCTAATTTACTGGAGAGACCGGGTTTCGGAGCGGATGTGGAAGCGGAAGCAGTAGCGGGAGCGGAGGGTTTGGTTGATGATGTTTGTGCAGTGGATTGGTTCAGAGCGGATTGTTTCTTGTCGGACTTGGGAGTGGGTTTATCGGTTCTGGATTTCTCTCATTGACGTTCCCAGTAGCGAGCATCAATAGTATGAGCCACGGATCGTAGGTCTGGTAAAGACTTGATCTTGGGTTGTTGGGAGAGGGTGTCCTTGATCCAATCCGGAAGTCCAACGTAGTAGCGGTGTCGGAGGGAGTTTTCATCCCAGTCAGTCTTGGTAGCAAGACGTTGGAATTCAACGTTGTACTTCAATATCTTTTGATTTTCCTTCATCCGTAGGTTGTCCAACTGTTCTTCAGCTTTGCCCTGAGGGTCAATGGTACCAAACTCGGAGCAGAGAAGTTCGACGAACTCGGGGAAAGAACCCCACCAATTGGGTTCATCATCGTCAAGAATGAAGGGTTCAAAAAATTCGAGTGCTGTGCCTCGGAAGTAAGACATGGCAAAGTTGACTTTGGAATGTTCTGAGTCGAAGTTGTCGTTGTCGGAGAAGTAAAGTTTGCATTGTAAAATGAATGCGGAGAGTTTGCGCGGATCGGATCCGTCAAAGGTATCCGGTTCATTGGCATACGACTTTTTCTTCTTTGTATCTCAACGTTTCAACTCTTTGGTCATGAGCAGAATGGCTTCAGCTAGATTGGGTTCCTGATCTGGATTGGAATCGGAGTCGTCCAAATCTCCATGTAAACTACCGTCAGAAGGAGGAGGAGATCCTCCTGGAGGTCCGCCGAATAAGCCAGAATTTAGAGGTGCGGAGGGTTCCGTTGGTGGGTTTAGTGGAGGACTGGCAGGAAGTGGTGGGAGCTGAGAGTCGGAAGAAGGCGGTGATACGACCGCTGCGCGGCTGTGCATGAAAATTCACTTTTCCCACAGTTTTGTCAATATAAGAATATAATGCTGGCCCCTTCACAAACATATTCTATTGGAACTGATGGTACTACTGGCTACCTAAGAGTGTCTAAATCCACTGGACCACCTTTGGTCATGATCTTGGGAACAGTCACTTTGAGGGCTTAACCAAAACTTGACACAAAACACTTTATTTCTCAATGGATAAGACCATTGAGGGGACCAGTCATTAATAAGAATATTCTATGACATATCACCCTATCCAATCACTACTATTGACTATGGACAATCTGAGGGCTCGGGGGACTCATATTAATGAGCAGGATGCCCAGCATCACAGTGTACCACACGCGATCACAGATGCCGTGATGCCGATCTGTGTGACTTACCAGAAATAGACCGAACCCTGGAAACGGGTTCCCGGTCTGTGATGCTTCAGACCGATCAATGACAACCGGGAACTTGATTGATCGATCAACAACATCAATATTGATGCGGCATTCTAGAATGCTCACGAAACGGCGCGTTCTTGTCGCTCCACTCCGCCAGGGCCGGTTGCCCTCTCAACACCTCAGAAATATGTTTAAAGGACCCCTGTGAATATTTGGACCATGCCCAAATAACAGATACCCTGGAAACCGATTTGTTATGGACATATCTTGTGATAAACCTTATATATATATTTCATCTCTTGTCATGTATAAAAACTGTAGTTTCCTGTCATGTACTGTAGATTAGAAAGGCCCCCCAGCCAGATCCAATCCCTCTCTCTCTCTCAGTGATTGATTGAGTGGTTAGATTTTCTAAGTCTCATCCAAAGGGAGTCTCAGTGAACCCTGAGGAAACTCAATCTCATATTATTATTTTATTTGATCAAAACCCTTGATTGTCGACGCGCGACCTTGCGACGACTTTCTACAAAAGACAAACGAGTCTAACTACTTACGAAATAAGTGGTTAAGTTCCCGCCACCCTTGAACTAATTGTTGAGAGTGTTGTTGGGTGTTTGAGGTGTTTGTAGAGCTCTGACCAGAGTCTCTCGCATTTTTCGGCGCTTGTCACAAACTCGCTTCTCAGCGGAGGAACGGATGGTCCGGGGGTAGGAGCGGATGATGATGCTGTGGCTCCTCGAGGGGTAATGGTTACATTGCGTGTTCCCCAAAGAAAAGCAGAGCGTGGTGTGGAGGATGAACATTCTGCTGCTGCACGAGCAGTCCTACAGTTGTCGCAGCATCTGGTGCCAACGCTTGGCCCAGAAGGTATAGTTGTTTGAACTGTATTACGGGTTTGAGATATGTGGGTAGAGGTTGTTGGGTAAATCAAAGAATGGTGGTAGTTCAAATATACTGTCATGTAGCGTGTTTCTCAACATCGGAAAACGTCGGACAAGTCGGAGCGGAGTAGCGGAGGAGCGGAATGCGGTGAGTGCGATGTTGGCAGAAAGGACCTGGCTTCAACTTGTGCGTTGCGCCCCACTCTTTGATGTGGTCCTCGATTTCGGATTGGCGGATGTCGGATGAGCGGATGAGCGGATGAGCGGATGAGCGGAGGTGACGGAGAGAATGCTCAAGGCAAGTAGAGACGGATGCGAATGAGGTGTAACCTATGATATTTGAACTGAGGTTCTATGACAGGTTTGTACACTATTTATAGTAGACTAGAATGATCAGCATTACTATAAGTGATGTGCAGATATTGGAGTTGACCATCAGAACATTCGGAGTACGGAGAGTAGCAAATGAAAAGTGAACAACATATGTCTACTTGTAAGTATGGTTGAGATGTTACGTAGGAGAAGTATAATCAATATAAATAGAATGTTGTTGGAGCGGATGTCGGAGCGGATGAATCGTCGGAGTCGTCAGATAAGTCGGATGTGAATCGTATGGTTATGACAGCTATTTAGAAGTGGCAAGGGATGTTTGCAGGTATTTGAAGGCAATGAAAGATTACGCAATCATGTATGATGGTGATTCTGGGAAAGGAATCTACGCATTTACAGACTCCGATTGGGCATCAGACGAAAACACCAGAAAATCCACCACTGGTTACTTCATATCGCTGGCATCTGGAGCAGTAACATGGGTTTCATCGGTGCAAAAAACCATTGCCCTCTCTTCCACAGAAGCAGAGTACATGGCGCTATCAGATTGCAGTCATGCAGTGACATGGCTTAGAAGCATGCTTGCCGAACTTGGAATGCAGATCGGATCGGTTCCGATCTATGGAGATAACAATGGCTCCGTCTTTATCGCATCCAATCCTGTAACTGAGAAGCGATCCAAGCACATCGACATGTGATTCCACTTTGTCAGAGAAAAAGTATCCAAAGGAATTATTACGGTTGAATTCATCGAAGGAGTGAATAACCCTGCAGACCTTTTAACTAAGAATCTGGGGAAAATCCTCTTCAACAAGTTTATCCCGTACTTTGGATTACTTAAAAACTAGATGAAGAAAGAGTACCTATATGGGAAAAAGAAAAGATGTATTTAGAAGTATGTACTAAATATGGGGGGGTGTTGAAACTTTTCCATCACATAGATTGATTAGATTAGATTACATCATGTGACCATTTACACATCTTTGATTACATACTTATTTGGTTGGTACAAACAGTAGTACGGTATATAAGACCAGGAAACTGTCAATATCAATAAGTTGTCTCTTGACTCTTGACCAGCTCCATCGCTCTCATCAGCCTCAACTGCTCTCACCAGCCTCACCCTCCCAAACCATGTAAGTGGCTAGAATGGTTAAGTAGAGTACTTCCACACTGTAGCTGTGTTGTTCAGTATGCCTGCGGCTAGCGCCCAGGTGGAACTTCAACACAATGAATGCACAGTTAAAGGCCGGGGCCCATAACCTGTTAAACCAATCAAGTCAAAGCACTACTAGTGATAGCACTAGTCAGATACGATGTCAAGAATAGTGCTTTGACTTGATTGGTTTAACAACCTCCTCCTCTTGTGCCAAATGGCCTCCTCTCATGCCCAACAGCCTCATCTCATGCCCTGCAGCTGCATCTTGCCCCCAATCCCCTCATCTCATGCCCAACGGCTGCCTCTTGCCCCCAACGGCCATCTCTTATTTCCAATGGCTTTCTCATGTGCCTAATGGCTGTCTCTCATCCCCTACAGTCTCCTTGCATCTCCAACAGCTTCCTCTTGTCCCCTATGGTCTCCTCGTATCCTGCAGCTGCCTCTCACCCCCAACGTTCATCTCTGGCAGTATCTCATCCCCTACAGCCTCCCCGCATGTTCAACAGCCGTCTCTCGTCGCCCATAGCTGCCTCTCATGCCCAAGGGCCGTTTTTTAATATTTTTCATGTGGACCTGTGGTTCAAAGCTGAACCAAACAAAACCATGGCCAGTCTACCCCCTCCCCAAGAAGGTCCCATGTCCCCACCATATCAGGGCAATGACAACAAGGGCAACAACAAGCAACAGGATCAAGAAGAAGAAAAACAAGGGACAACCACAGGCATGCAAAGACCACACCAGGCAATGAACAGATCGTGAATGATAAACCAGCAATGAAAGAAAGACAGTGGGTGTGAGTTATTTGGTTGAGGAGAACCTGACAATGGTCATAATTATGGTACCAGTAATACAGATTTCAATATGTCCTTGTCTTGTTACCAAGATGTAGTAGTACATACATTCAATGATATTTTTTCATAATGACTCTTTGTGTGTAATGAAATGAATTGAGTAGACTGGCATATAAACCTACTATTCTACAGCAGCCTCCTGAAGGCTCCATAGTGCTCTGTAACATTCTACTCACTATGATGGTATAGGGAATTGACTAGGTTTAAAGAGCTCAGAGGTTGCTATGAAGTGCTCTGGAATGCTATGAAGTCCCCACATGATGCTATGGAAATGCTCCATACATACCTCACAATGGGCGCTCTAAACAAGAGAACCTTTGCTATGGTGCTATGATGCTATGGGATATTATAGACTGCCTCAACTGCTTCAGAACAGACCCCCAGATTGCTGATGGATAGAAGTTGTAGAACTTGTAAAGCCTATCATACTACATTACTTACATGCATTATTTATATCTATGAGAGTGCACACAGACCAATAATGAGCTAGTAACGCTATTGGCTAAAATGTGATAGAACACTATGGAATATTCTGAGTCACTGAGATGACTCAGAGATCTAGAGTGAGTCTAGATTGTTCTATGTTTAGAACACTTCATATGGTCATGCCACATGGTATAACACATGATCATAGTCATATGATTGACTGTCAATACTGTACCATTTCAACCAAGTGTTCAGTCACAGGTCACACCAATAGTTTGTGAACACTTCAAAAATGGGTCACAAATGACTATTTTCCAAAAAAAATTTCCCATGGGACCCCCTGAGGGTCCTCAATCTAGCTTCTGTGAATTTATACACAAATTGGGGAAGATTCATACATTTTTTTGCTCTTGGCACACAGCATTCCTTGAGTTTGAACAATGAACACTTCATTATGAATATTGGTCACAGGTCATGTTCATTGGTGAACTGTTCAGCCAGTGAACACTTGGTGTCACAGGTCACATCCTGTGAACACTTGGTCGAAATGGTACAGTACATCCATCTTTGAATGTTTCAACAACATCTTCAAAAGACCACAGCACATTCTCAACACTTTACCATACTAATGATCTTTCAGCTTATCCGACCACTTCAATTCATTTGAAAAGATCATGCCCTCTCTTTGGCCGAGTCCTGACTCGCTCTTGCATTCCAGGGTCTTAGAATCGTCATACTCAACTTTTTGTATCAAGGGGGTGGTGGGACTGGCATCAGAGATTTAGTGGGACATTGATATAACCAGATAAATTTGATAATCCTTCAAAATAATGATGTATAAATGATGTTCCATTCACTGACATTATAATGCTAGCTAGGATTTGGAAATAATAAAATGTTGACAACAATTACTGTTATTGACAAGTGACAACAGTATGCCACTGTTTGAACTTTTTATAATTGATGTAATCTTGGCACAACTTGTTTATCAAATTCTCTAGCCACTGGTACAAGAATAACAATATCTGATAATATATATCTAATTAAGAGAAACAGCTATTTTGTTCTTTGAATTTATGTTTTTATATAAAATTGATAGTATATATGATGAAAGCAAATGTCTTAGTAGGCACATTCAAGAAGAAAGTAAGAAGCCTAGATACACAATTTTTGACTATATCAAGTGAAATTGGACATACCAGTTACAAGACTTGATGGCTCAGTTGGTAAAGACATCTTGGTGTTTGCATCCAAGAGGTTCTGGGTTCAACGTTCAAACCCCACTTTCAACATCTTATCAGACACCAAAAATACAATTTGAAAACAAAACAGCCACAATCTGGAAGATATAACAATCAGAGGTAATTATTTATTTTCTGTTTTGAGGGTGTATTATAATGTCTTGTCATAATCATCATTCTGGTAAATCTGGTGTCCTCTGGCAAACCAACTCTATATTTATCTGACTTAAAAAGGGATCTATCAGAATTGCAGTTTTTATTGTTATTTTATTTATTTAATAACTTTATCCAACTCTCACTATTTCTCTGATGGGATTTTTTGACCTGGGGTCAGAATTTTTTTTTGGCAGGTCGGATGACCCCCTCCCCCCCCCCATCCTTCCTAATTCGGTATGTCATGCACACGCACATATATTTTTCCAAGAAAGACACATGAAGAGAATCGAAACAGAGAACTCCAAACCTCCGAGTCAAACCTCGAACCCAAGTTCGAACCCCCCACACGCCGTTTCTGGCACGTCGTAGCCAGCCCACTCTCACGACCAACGTCACCCGAGAGATCACGTGAGGTAGGTTGATCAACTTGAACATCGCCGTTCAACAACCTCAACAATGGCATTATTACCTTCCCAGCTCGTTTTCTGCATTGTATGTGGTAGGTGGGTCTGATCTGGTGCTCTGGAGTGTATATCATCATTGATTTTGGTATGTCAGAATTATTTTTTTCAGCCGGCCGGACACCCCCCTACCCCCGGTCACGGGGTCCGGTCCCGCCACTCCCTTGTTTTGTATTTTCTTTTTTGTTGCTCTGCACTTATTATCATTTTGTGATGCTTGAATGATCAAGATGGGCTTACCAACCTCACTCTCGTACCACATGTTTCCAACTCGCGAAAAACACATTTTTGCAATAACCACGACTACTACCGTCGACGTGGTCTCCCTGATCAGCGCTACTCAGGGTCTCCCACGGCCCCCCCCCCCCCCCCCGGCAGATGGTAAACAACTTCCTTCATATGATGGGGCATGAGTATGTGGGGAATTATGTACGTAGAGGAATAATACATGAACTAAGTACAAATCAACGCCAGTAATATTCAGACCGTCCACACAGACAAAGCTGGTTTCAGTCCTGGGATGTCACGGTCGGGGCCGTCGAAATGCGGGGAGCCGAGCGATTGTATGCCCAGGTCACGGGAGATTTACCTTCTTGGGATGGTCGTGGAGAAGATGAGGTCCTAACGGAAGGGCCTCTCGAAATCAGTGAAATATCCTGTCCTGGATTGGTTCGCGCCTTCGATGTATTCTGCGACTCTGAATCGAGGGCCGAATCATCCCTTTCTCCGCGTATGATGATGCTGTTGAAGGTGATGCCCTGTTCCATTCCATCACGCGATGACATGAACGTGCTGTATCAAAAAAAAAGCAAATGTCGCTCACGGTAATTTGCACGACCTAGAGAAGGGGCAGGTAGACATAAGTAGTTGCGGGGCGTATGATTTGAATCGTAAGGGAACGCACGGAATCACAAGTGGGGTACACGGCATTATTTGAGGCCAAGAAGAAACCAAACATCAGCCCGATGGCGGTAGTGTATACCAGGCCCGACTCGATCAGGACCCGATTCACGCGCGACAATCGCTCCCTTCCTGGAAGTGGGCGCACCGCCAAATTTCTTACTGACCATATACGATAGACAATCAGTGCTGTAGATGACCTCTAGTAAGCGAGACTGGTGCGATAAAAGTGAGAATGCGACTGACAAGTAGTTATGACATTGGTAGCCATTGTCAACGACAACACGGCTGTGATGTACGGGCGGAGGACAGCCGAGTCTGTAATGGAACCACCGTGCCTGACAAGCATCGTTCGTTTGAAGCAAGTGATCGCGCTGCAGACTAACAATAATATGGGTTGATGACTTGACCGCGGACGATCCTCCAAGTTGAAGTATTAAGACATGACTTACCGGCAGAACCTGTCCATATCAGCATCGGAAACCCTACGATGAGGGGCCGTCTGTCATAAATGACCCAGTTGCGGTATATCTATTGATATATAAAGGTCAGCCGGGTGTTCCTCATCCCCTGGAACGCGAACCACACACCAAAACTCCATCCCCGAAAAAGATCTGAACGAGGAAGTCGACCATCTTGATGTTCAGCAGAAATCGAGCCGAGGGATGGACCAAGGGGCCGATGAACAAATCGACGTTCTGAAATACGCCATATACGATATCGCACGTTGCGAATGCGAAAATAATGAACGTCGGAATCAACATCGCGAAATTGATCCTCTTCAGAGACTTCGGCCCGGGTTCAGTCTTCGGCCATAACACGACCCGTACGCAGACAAAAAAAGTGATGAGATGGATTCCTGGGCGCAGTTAGAACAAGTTCGCGCATAGTTTGATGAGTGTTATTCTGACCCACTGAAAAAGGAGTGGGGGTGGTTAGTTTGCTATTACAAATTGCAGAGCGAGTTGGCCCCAACAGACACGTACCCATAGAACAAGCTTGCCAGCATCAAGCCTATGATTCTGGCGAGGGGATATGTTAAACCCGCCATGTTGACCGTGAAGGGAGAGCCAGCTTTGGGACGTTGTGAGTGGGAGATTTGGAGATAGTAATAAAGGAATGAGGGGGTCTAGCCAAAGTCTGAACTAGAACGATTGAGGAATTTAACATACATGAGCTACCAGGGTCCTTCGTCCATCGGTCGCCACGGTCCATTGGAAATCGACGCCACTGAGGGGAGTAATAATAGGAATCAGATATCATAAAGAACATTGTCAAAACCTCCCTTACGCGGGAACAAGTCGTCGTGAAACCCGCCGCAATGAGAGAAAAATTCCAGCGAGTATGACGAGATCCAATGTAAATCCATGCTATCATATGATACTCGGAGTCATCAGATTTGACAAGAATCCAAGTCCAAGCACGATGTTGTCGGCAGCGGCGATCTCCGGACGCTATGAATAGAGCCTGTTATTAGTTATGTAGGGTCATCAGGTATGTTATGTATCGTAGTATATTATAGTACCTGTTAAACCATCGATACCTTGTTGAGACTCTGGAAGCCGTATCTCGAGTCGTAATTCGACAGTGTGACTTTCTTGTCATCGTCATCGGATACAATACACTTTTTGCTGTGCCGGACGCTGACTCGGAGTCAACTCAGTCAAGGACGAAGCCGATTGATGGGCTGAGGTGTTTCCCGGTGGACAAAGTATGTAGCCGAGGCCCGAGAGTGTTGATAGGGGTTGATCAATCATGGTTGAGTACCAAAAAGGGGCAAGTCCTCGCGAAGAGTTGACTAAACCATCTGAGATGCATAAGGTTGCATAGGGTTGCATACAGTTCATTCGCATTAGCAACAGCCTGGCCCTGAGGCCTGATGTGTTTACTCTTTTCGCGAGGGACATCGGTACAGTGCCGTTGTGATATAGGATCGTATTATTGGTATGTCGAGAGGTGGTATTTGCTGTAGGCCGTGCAGGGCAGCCACGAGGATCCAGAAACCCAAAAGCAAGCTTCAGATGGGCGCGCACGGTCGTTCTGGAAAAACCGGACTTTTTAAAAGAATTTCAAAGCCTGGTGGTTTCCTTAAGCCCCCCGTTCCTAAGTGCCTGGTTTCCAAATCCAAATAGAAAGTTTTTTCACCCACAACGCATAACGAGCGGGCTCAAAATGTTTGAAGAAGATTGACAGCAAGATAGAGATATTCATTCAATGATAACATACAATTAATAGATGATAAAATTTTGAAGGGCTTCAGACAGGTGTTGTGGCCACCAATACGACATTTCCATCGTCGCAGATGACCTTGAACCGAACTAGCCAAAAGAAGATAGTGAGATACCCGACGCAAAATTGCGTGTAACGCACGAATTATAAACGGAACCCCTTTCTCTTTCCGGATACTGGTGAAATACAGCGTGCCGGAGCCTCCAAAAAGACTCAGTGACTTCTATCCGTAAATGGCGCGAAAAACGCACCTTTTGAACCCTTGATCCTGAAGCTCACATCGACATTCCCCTGCAACTGACTGATCTACAGACATGTCATTTCGACCAAGCGTTGACATCAAGGAAGGAGGACTGCTCACATGGCCATTTATCAAGGGGTCTCCATTCAACCACCACTCTGGCTGCGGCCTAATAGCCTCACCCAATGTCAGCTGCAGCTGTGGGTCGTTCCTCACAGATCTCATGATTTGTGTCACGACGGAACTCGATATCTTTTCTTGGTTCGTCACGACCAGCATGAACAACCCCCAAGCTGCGACACCGACAGCCCCGAAAGCTAGGACCATGGGCCATTTTTTCTACGCGAATTGCCAGAGCATCAGAAAGTCGATTCGAACGAATCAGCGGAAGATACGATACTTTTATTCGAGGCAATTCCCGATGCGGTGGATGTCGAGCATAATAAGGTCGGGGGCGCGAAGTTGAGGAAAAAGTTTCGACGACGGGTTGTCTAGTTGGTGGTGGTGGTCGCGGCCATTCTGTTGCGTACTTTCTATAAAATATACCGGGAGAATGGAAGGATTGCTGCAAGATCGTCCGGGAGGCCCGTCTCAGGATTGCAGACATATCGACGACGAAAATTAGAGAGTAACAAAGCCGAACAACAGCCGACTAGTTTTCCCGAATAAACTGCGAGCCACGTGAATGGCCCCTTCAGCTTTCGTTCCAAATACATGTAAGCAACGCCTCTCCCCTTTTGGTGATGCCTCTCGCTTGAACCTCCTCCCTCCACCATGGCTGCAATGGCCGGTGGACATGATACCACTCCAGACGGACAGCGCGCAGGGAGTGACGTAACAAACGAGCTCACTCAAGCCAGGAAGGAAGTCGAGCTGCTCAAAGCAGCGGTACGTCGTTGAGCTCAGTTATCACGTTAGCTCCTCGTTAATATTCGATTTTCAGGATCCATTTAATGTCCTTGAACTTGTGATAGAACTCCAGCTCGAACGCACGCGAACAGTAGAGGCAATAAATGCACGCGACGCCCTCGTCCACCGTCTAGCAGATGCGTACGAATCTCTGCGCCAAAAGACTCTAATGCTCGAGATATCACAAAAGGGACAACCGGAAGGCTCTCCAGATATTCTTCGACTCTTGAATGTGGCAGATAATCCGGAGATTCAAAGCATGCGAGAAGAGATAACGCAGCTTCAAGTCACAATCAAGGATCTCCGCGCTTCTAACCACCAGGTACTACTCAAACATATGTAAGTCGCTTTTATTCTCTAACTGCGAGAGCGACTACAGATACTCTACAAAACGCCGCCCTCTGATGAACCAGCAGACATGGTTAAATCCCGTTATGCGATTCTCGCTTCGCTTCCCCTTCCCGAGGAGGTACCAGAAGATATGCTTAGCCCTCTCAGCATCCCCGCCCCATTCACCCTCCAGGAATTTATCTCCAACCTGTCCGGGGTAACGCAGATTCTCTCCCCATATTCCGTCACTGAATAGCGCATACAGCCTCTCAGAACATCGTGAGTGATAGTCAGGACCAAAAATAGCCATCGTACGCTCCCAGTACTCAAGCTATATGCGTTCTCTTCACCAGCCTTTCTCACTACCGTCTTTTCTACGCCCTCACAACCCTTTGGTGTCCCGAACGCGAAGAACATGGATATTTCTACACGCCTGCTTTCAAATGCAGTACAAATCCCCGAGTCACCACCGCTCACCGCTGGAGCCCTGCTGATGTCATTGCGCGAATGAACAAGCCTACCGGTGAGTATATATTGCTCTCGAACAGCCTACCAAAACCATTACCACGTCTTCAGAATGTTTCTTCAACAAAGATGGGACTTGGTATTACGCCGGAATCTACAAGGCTTTCCGCTTAGACGACCTCACGGCCAAGGAATGGGCCGAACTCACGACTGAGGTTTGTCTCCTCCGAACCCCTTGCCTTCTCTTTCTTTGTCGACATGACCAAGTACCTACTGACCTTCAAATGCCGACCTCACACCGCATATATCCCTACTCATAGGCTAGTCAAGCCCTAGTCAAAGAAACGATCTCGGCGCGCAAGAACACCTCCCCGCAGAACGTCTACGAAGTCACCCAGCTATATGCCGCCGGCGCGCTCAAAGTCGCATGTGTCGGTTTACAGTGCGTGGGGTTCAACAATGCGATGTATAAGGCGCTGTTGGAGCAGGCTGCGACGTTCTCGGCGAGTAAGCAGTGGAAAGTGCTTGTGCCAGGGATTTTGCCTGGGGCCACTGGGGCGAGCGGTATTGGTGGTGTGAGTATGGGTGTGAGCGGGACGGGCTCACGGCCGACGCCGCCTTGGCATCGCGTAAGTGAGGTGGTGGGTGGATTGGGAGCATTAAGTTTAGGAACGGGGACGGGGCAGAGTGTGGATGCGAGAGGGGAGAGTTCGCAGGCTCCCGTTGGAGATGGGAGGGCAAAGATGTAATGGCCGTATCTCGGCTTGTTTCTCTCTCTTTTTTCTAGGGTGCACGGACGCTTTCATTGGATCGGCATAGAGACGCTCAACACACTTGGACATCTCGGATACACTACTTCTGGCACCGCTGTTTCATCCCACATGTATCGATCGGACTTGTATCATGTTCATCGCCATTCAACTGTATCACTATACATACGTGAAAACAAACTTTGTATCACAAGTAAAGCACATAGTGTGAAGATTCTGTCGTGTATATGCACTCAACTGATCGTCACAGATGATCATGATGAGAGATTCAGATGAAGATTCTTCGCTCCAGCGGCCTCAAGACGGTATAAGCCAGCGCGCCGACAATGAACCCCACAATTATACCAATGTCACCTGTCCCCGCCTTGGCTATCGGCCCAACATACCACACCTGCGACATGCACGGCACAATGATTCCAAACGCACAGGCGAAAGCAAAGACGGCCGCTGCGCCTAGGGGCAGCTTCCGAGGGTTATCCCATGATAGTTCGACGTTGTAGCGCGACCAGGTGCGGCGGAAGATGAAGTGTTCAACGAGGATGATGGCCGCAAAAATGGTGGACCAGTAGCCGATTATGCCTGTGGTTTTGAAAGATGATGAAATGAGTTACGGTAGAATGGTGAGTGGCTGGCTTTTATGTACTTAGAATGTTGACGAGCGTGCCGAAGAAGCGCTTCTGTCCTATGATTGCGATGGGTATCAGACTACAAAGGGTAAATGACATTGTTTCGGGGAAGGCTAGAGGATATGGGGTACTGACATTGCTGTTGAGACGATTGCGTAGATATAACGTGGAACCCGAGCGAATATAGGCGCGACTGCCATGAAGCTGTTGCCTTTTTAGATGTGCATTGCCCGTCAACGTTGCGGTCAGAGGGAATAAACTGGGTAAAAAAATTTTCACCAAAGGTGTACATCGTCGGCGCACCTGCTGAAGGGATCGACAAGGCAACCAGTACGACCAGGAACTTTCCAAACCTCCGTGCTGGAGCGAGTATCGCGGCGAAAAGGCCTCCGATGTTGGTTCCATTCTCGAAACCACTCTCCCAGCTTGGTATTGCGGGGGCTTTTGCTGCGAAAGCTGCGCCAAGCATGTGTCCGATGATCTAGTAGGAAAAGAGTGATAATTTCCTTGCTGTGTTTATTCTGGGACTCACGCTGGCCATGAACATTCCAAGGTAGGTGTAGGAAAAGATTTTAAAACTATCGATGGAAAGGTTGGAAGAGTCAGTGGAACTGATTCCAGTCTTGCCAGTGCCAGGGTTACCTTGAGGCTTTCCTGTCGTGATAAACGCCATAATCTGGGGTCATTGTACACCAGCTTATCACGGAAGAGGCGATGAATGTTGCATATGAGATCAGATTGGAGGCTGAGGGTGGTGGAGTTGGCGGGAACTCGGAGGGGTTCAAATGTTTTCCACCGATTCCAAGCATGACGATGAACGCTATGACGTTCGGAATCCAGGCGACACTTTCATACCTGCATCAAATGTTGTCCTGTGAGTTTATGATGTGTTGAAGGCGAAGAACTTGCTGACCAGTGTACGACTCTGTACCCGAAAAACGTCACCTAGATGCACGTTGTTAGAGGGCGCTTTTACTTGGGGCCCCGAGTACAAGTTCAACTGACCGCCAGTGATATAAGCGCAATGATGATAATGCCAGCTGTGTCATCGATACGATCGGAAACGCTCGCCAATGTCTGGCCACCAACGATGCAGTTCAAGACGAGAAAGCCCTCCATGGAAAAGACATTCAGTATGCTCGGGATCATTGCCCCGTAATACCTAGCGAATAGAAGAACGCATAAGCGAGCCGAACACCGGGCAGCTTATGATCGCAAGATTATTCAACCAACCCCCAAGAAAAACGAGCCTGGACCATCCCGCGTGTTCCCAGCTTGGGTCCAAACACAGCACTGACGACCGTGCCAGTGTCAGGTCATCGATGAACCATCAGTGAAGCGAGCAAGGCAGGTGCAACGTACAATAGCGCTGGAATGATACAAGATCTGTGAATTGGAAGAACCAGATATCAGCCATGAGGTCGTTACTCTGGGTTGACAGCGCATCTATTCACATGGCGTCGACGACTAGTATCGTGAGGAGGGAATCTCGAAGGCCCAGATCGAAGAAGGCGGGACCGGCGGAGCCTGTGCTGAATGCGAGAACGTTGAAGTTGGCGGAGAACCAGACAAAGAACATCTGGTGGAGCCGTTCATCCACTCGCTCCTCCTCGGGAACTGGAGAGATCCTTGCGGCAGGTTGAAATCCTTTGAACGGAACCTCGTTAACTGACTGACACTTACCCGTGTGTCTCGACTCCCCATCTCAGCAGAAAATTTGTGATTTTCTGTACCAGAGAGGGAGTTTTCAAGGGAGGCTTTCTCTGCAGAGGCGAAATAGGCTGTTCGCTGATTTTCTCCTTCTCCGAAGTGGGTGAGTGCGACATTGGAGTCAACGAAATGGTGGTTCAAGGAAGACAATGGTATTGAGACCGATTTCCATGAGGATTGAGGGTCACCTGGCGAGTCTTCTACGGCTAAAGGCGGCCACTATTAGCGAAGCTTATCCAAGATCCTGATGAAAAGAAGTGAATCGGGACATGTCGGGAGATACGAAAGCTGGAGAACGCGTCTTCTTGGCATCACATGACTGTCGCGTACAGCTAAGGAGTTTATCGCCTAAACATCGTGATTGACCCCTGTGTCGAGGCTTCTGAAGCTCGCGGACGCCAAGCCAGCCCTTCCTCCACCGTTACAGCAATCCAACGCTGTAGTATGCACTCCCAGTGACTGTATTTCCCCCCTCCGAGTCGGGAAAGACGCGTCAAGAAACAGATCGATTATCTCTTTCAAACATCTCCCCTTTGAATAGATAATTACCCTCTTTTCGGCAGGTTGTTCCTCAGAAGAAACTCACTGTCAATGGGTCCTCCACGACTGGACAATTCATGGGCGTCTACTATCATGATGGACCCACATATCAACACATGACGGACTATCACAGCACCAAGTTCCCACAACACGTTGATGAATGACAGTATTCCACATCTCCTATCTCCTGTGTTGGAAAATGCAGTGAAGGACCTATCTCGTCTTTCCTCTCCAGGCAACTAATCTCCCTTTCCGTAGATCCAAATGTGGGCGTTCCCTATCAAGCCGCACTAAATGCGCTCGCGTAAAGAATACGTAGCGAATACTTCCGCTGCGGCGCAGCACTTTAAACTTTATCGCGACATTATACAGCTCTTGGTGGCTGACACTCTATGAACTTCCTGAGGGTATCCCAAATGTCACCAGAGTACATAAGGAAGGGAGTGATTTTTCCCCATTCCCCATCGACTTCTGGGACCGGCCATGATTCAGCTCTACGCGTCCTTGATTCCTATACTCTTTGTTTTCCTCGTTGCAAGGTGGAGCCGTTTTCGATTTCGCGACACTTCAGCAGTTGTAACCCATCGAGACATACCCTCCATTTTCCACCTCCTGAGCCCGGCCCACTCTACCGCGCAAAACCTGCTTGCGTCCCGTGCAACACCAAACGCGCGTCTCATCCGAGCCTTCGCTCTTACAAACACCTTCGTCAGCCCTGACATCAATGTTCATTCATCTTTTGTCGGTCACGCCAACACGCTCCTCCGCGCAGCTACTCAACGCGGATGGGCACATTTCCAACAGACAGCGATGGGCGCTGTCCAGGCTGTTCTAGTACTCGAGGCTTCCCAGGTAGATTTTGACATCCTCGTGCAAGACATCACAATGAGGGCCGTCCTCGTCGGCCTCCTGGTCGCCGATAAGGAAGTCGATGAATTCGAATCCACCGACATTCGAGTGGTCTCCTCGCTAATCACACGACTTTGGCGCATGTCAAAAAGCTCCGACCACATCCCAGCGGACCTCCTTCCCCAACTCAACCGCCATCTACGCCGACTGATCGCAGACGACGAGAAGTACCCCAACCCTTTAGACTACGTAATTCCGGTATGGGAGACGCTCTGGCGTGTCGTTGCGACGACAGTCGCGTACGCACAGATTCAGGGCTCTACCGATATCTTCACAGAGCTCCACCAACGGCCCACCCTCGATCAATTTCGCGCCTTCACAGACGATCGACCTTCGGCTGAAGCGTTCGTCACCGAAGCCATGCGGTTACATCCACCCTCGAAACGGATCGCGCGCGCAGTCCCCAGAATCAACCCTATCACCTCCCTTCTACACCGCTTCATCGGAAAACGTGTTTGGACGTCAGTGACGCTGCACAGGGAGTGCGCAGATATCGGGAGCCTCCTGCGCGATTCGGATATTTGGGGCTCAGATGCGTTCCGATTCGATCCATTTCGGTACCATCCCACGCGCTTGCACCCTCGTCAGGAGAAACTTAGATTGCTTCCCTTTGGTTGCGGACGGCATCGGTGTGTGGCGACAGCGTGGGCTCCTATGGCTGCAGGGGTGATCTCGGCGGCTGTACTTGATCGGGTTGGGACTGAGAAAGAGTATGACCTCGTGGTGGGCGAGACGATAGGGGGGAGGGAGGGTTGGAAAGGTTGGGAATGTGTGAAATGCTGATGGTTCGTGAGTCGGTTGGCTTTGGTGCAACGTTTTGGGGTGGTAAGCAAGTGGTCCTCTTCATTTTATCCATGATGGGACCCTGGCTGCGGCGGCTGATCACTAATTTGGTCCTCGCCGTTATTTCTCCTTCATACATACTTATGGCTGTGAATGTAAATTGTACTCTTAGGGCCTGTATTCATTAGCGAATTCCCATGTATATGGCTTGGTTCTTCACAGCGTTAGCCGATTGACGCTCGCCTTTGAAGTTATTGGCATCGCCTCTTCAGGTCCCCGTTTGTTCTGGGCTACTGTACCTGCGTTAAATGAATTCTCCGCCGAAAACGCTAGCAGGGTGGAAAGATAATAGTGGCAGAGTACATACGAAGCTCCGACAATCAATCATCAAATTCGTCATGAGTTATAATCACATACATAGTAAGGTTACAACTAGTCCGTGCAAGTCCATGTCAAAAGTCCGACGAGCAACCCGTCATATTTACGTGAACGCCCTACCGTGATACAAAGGTCCGCGCCTTTAAATAAATATAGAAATCGATACCTCTCCTCCGAGTGTTCGTCAAACATGGAATGTCGATGCCTAGACCATAAAACGCTCGAGCGTTGGAAGGGCGATAGTTTTATACCGCCTCCAGGGCACAGAGAATAAATCCAGAGGGTCTTGAGGGTCGGTGATACCGTGACTTGAGAATGAATGAGCATCATGTTAGAAGATGTATAGAGGCGTACGTACTCGTCCTTCAAATGGTTCTCAACGCGGAGTTTGAGATCCCAGTTGTTGAAATGCCGAGCGCAATGGTTGCATAACCAGGCATAGTCCTCGCGTATTGGGTCGGGATCTTCTTGGACCATAGCTTGTTGCTCGTCCATCAGGAGCTCAAACAATGGGCAACCTTCGTGTGTGTTTGACATTGCGTGAGAGACCTGTGGTGATAGTCCCATCAATCGACGCTTATTGAAAAGGGAGAAGATAAATCTTACAGCAGATCGCCAAGTGTGTACAGTCCTCGCGCTCGTTTTGGGGTCCTCAGAGCCGGCAGATGATTCATCCACTCCACCGCATTCCAGTGACCCCTTGCCTGCACAAAAGAATCGCGCGTTCCTCACATCCATCTCTTGGATGGTCGCCATCTCCCTCAACCCGAGGAGAGCAGCCAGCTGTTCCACGGCCGCAACAGCCCTTTCATCGACCTCCAATGCGCTACACTTCTCCATTGTCATCCAATTCTCCCTCGTAGAGCAGGTGTGATGCATCCCAGCCTCCGACCAGCCAAAAAGCGGGTTGGGGAACCTTTCGCGTCTTGGGTCGCTGTGCTGGTAGTACGAGTAATGACGGAGCTTGCTGTCGCCCCAAGGTGATCGGTTCGCGCTGCACCCGCCATGAAAGGGACATACGAATACGGAGGTCGCAAGATCCAAAACGTCGGGGAGAGGTCGCGTGGTTGAAGAGGCTTGGGCTGGAAAGTCCAAGGATGCAACTTGAGCTCTGAGCACTGTCTTTCGATTCTCGGTCCATTCGTTGAGGAGGGCGGGTAACATCGTCATGGACTCGGCAAAGCTTTCCGAGGTGACCTCCACATCGTGTTCGGCATTGAAAATGACAGAAAAGACAGGGAATTCCATGATGACCTCTTCGCGGGGCTGATATGACCACAGGCACGGAGTGGTAGTGGTTTGACGATATTCTTGGTAAAGAGTCGAGAAGATGGTCTTCCTTTCCTTGAGAACCCGATCTTTCCGGTTCGCGGTAATCCTTTCCTCCAGGCCAGGACGAATACGTTTCCAGACTACCCAAAGTTAGAAGTCAAGATGAGAAGGCGCATCGCGCTTTGACACGTACTGCGGTCTGTCAATTCGGTCCTCTGCCGTATGGCATTATCCCATCGGACGGAGTCGATGTCTTTCTCTGAATATCCCAACTCCTGAAATTTGGCATAGATTCTTGAATGATGTAATCAGCGAGAGCGGACAAGAAGGACAATGGGAAAACATACGCATTGCAACGGGCTGATGATCGATCCCAAGATTGTTGTGTGCGCTTTCTTAGATACTCATGGTGCCATTTTGCGCATACATTGGCATGCTACGAGGAGATAGAGAATAAATTATAAAACAGGGCTGAGACACTTGCGAGAAGAGAGCTAACCTCGCGAATATCTGTGACCAACTTTACGCGTTCCTTACGGAAATCTTCGAGTTTCTGTCTTGCTCCTGGAAGTCGCAGCATACGAATATTGTTCTGCAAAGTTCCCCACTTTTCCGCCATGTCGTAGATATCTGATTCGTACCACCACTTTCCGTTAGAAGAATATCCATGAGCCCATCCGCCGACTGATCAGTCTTTGTGAGTTACTTGCAGACTTCGAAAATATTTTGCATAACACTGACCATTTGTGTGCGGGATCAAATCCAGCATGCTCTCGTCATAATCTTCGAAGTTCTTTCGGAACTTCTTGAGTACAACTAGACTAGAGACAAGAAGCTGAAGGTCAGCCAACCAATTGGGCAAAATATAAAAGACCCGTACTTCTTCTTTTTGCAGCTTTCGCAAACCCTCCTGCGTAGTACAAAGTCAATTTTCAGGACACCGTGTGTCCCACAACCCTGCCGATGGCGTTAAATTTTTCAAGACCGAAATGGGCCTGACCTACATCGCAGGAAGTTCCACCGAAAAGAAGCGCAGCCCATCTTAGTTCTGAAAACTCTGGCATTGGATCTGGAACGCCTGTGACGTTCCTTGCAGCCTTCCATACACTGGTAGCATTCCGGGAGGTTAAGGTCTTATGCAATGGCTTGCTGGTGAACGAGATCGACACGAGATCTTTGCAAGGAAGATGAGAGAGTATCTGTAACAAAAGTTACTTTCTATCAACAAGTAAAACTTGATTTTAGGAAAGCCTAACCTCATATAAGATATCTAAGGGCATCGTCAGTATTAGACTGAGATTCTTCCCGGTTCGAGCCCTCTTAGACTTGGTGTGACTTCCACGCGAGGTTTCCACCTGTTTCTTTCCATTCTTGACTTTTCTCTTCCCTAGGTGAAGACGATGTTCCTCAATCATCGATCTCGTGGAGGTGTGAACGTGGACTTACTTGTGTCTTCCCAATCGCTGTCGGCATCATCCTCTTCTTCAAAGTCTATCGATATGGCGTCGTCTTCTTCCGTGTCGGAGCACATCTTGTCTTCTTTCTCATCTTGTTGATCTTCATCTTGGTCGTCATCGACGAGCCGTTTTCTCTTCAGGGCATTAGCTGGAGCTGGAGAGGAATGTTGCGCTACGGCCGAGCGGAAACGTGTAGTGACCATGGATAGTGAGTGTTGATAGTTGGAGGGGTGGGCGATGGAGAAAGCGATGTGAAAACTCGGCGCCTTTAATAGCCCGCTACGTATCAAACAGTGGCGGCCTCACGATGGATGCTTGGCGGCCGCATTTGATGCGCCTGATGGCAACGTCAGAATGAGTCAAGTCGCCCAAAAGATGTGCCCTTTGTCCTTTCATTTGAATTGAACGCGCAACTCAACCTAGGTACATGGCAGAGAAGCAAAGAGAAGCATGGACCGCCTCCCCCAGCCGTCCAGGAGGATGTGGAAATAAAATAAATAAATAAACCTGATTTTTACAAGTCCCGTGACCAAGGCGTTGACATCATTATCACCAGAGTAGATTTCTCATTTCACGAGCAACAGTCTTATCGTATGTTTAAACTCACCAGAATTGGTCCTGCAATTCACCTGAGGCCATAAACCGTACAGACATGGGGAATCGACCAAGGTACCACAGGGGGTGGTGTATGATATGACTTGTAGGATATCAGTCGGGAGGCAATGCAGTCGGAAGGTCTGCGAGAGATCATCTCTTTGAGGTGCAGTTGCTCGTCGTCCATATACAACGTGCCTGCTGCCAGTGTTTGGCGGCGCCGTGGCGGGAGCCATATCTTCGACCAAACAACGCAAACTCGCTCGGACAAGTCGCAAGTCGTCCTCGTCCTTCTCAGCTGGTGGCTTGGGTTTGGGAGCCTGCTTGTCTATTACAGTGATGTTGGCAAGTAAGTCTTATGTTTTATCCCGTACTCTACCTGCCATCGCCTGACGGCTCTTAGCCTAGATCCATTGTTTCTACCGTCTATCTATCTTATCCACGCAGATATCGTTGACCATGCTCGGGCTCCCTGTCTGCCTGCATTTCTCATGAAGTGCGTATGTAAACTCACCCTTACAGACACGCCCGATGATCCTATGGGACATCGGCCTGCTCAGACCGTCGGTCGGGGGCCGAGGCAGTGTCTATGAGAGCCGCGGTCGAGACTGAGGGAAAACAATGGGGGGGAACCTTGGGGAAGAATGCGGTGAAGCGATAGGAGCTACGAAAGCAACTTCGGGAGAAGCAATACTAATGGGGATCACTTGACAGCAAGTCCTTCATGTCTTTCAGTTCTGCCACCTTTTTTTGATGGAAAGCATACGAAATGCTAGGGCTGCTTACCAGAAGAACAAGCGTGATGTCGTCGCTTTGAATAGCAGAAGTACGTACAACCCGACATGTTCTTTTGCTCGAGTCCCTCTAACTGTTTGTCAGGCAGATGTCAGGAAGGCGAGGATAGAAGGACACGCGTTGGGCATGTGCGATTAATTTTTTTCAACATTGAGAGTGGCCGGGACTTCCTGCTACATCACTTATTTCATTTCGGCCGGCCATTCGAATAGGAGCGCAAAACCTACCTATATCCCAGCCTGTTCTATTCAAATCATCACGACCAAGACACCCGCTTCAACTTGAAGTTCCGGCAGGTAGAACAAAGGTGCTTCGGCATCAAGGTTGCCGTCGCCGCGGGCCTGCCCACTCTGAAAACATTGACACGATAGACATCACCTCCAATGTCATCTTCGAATGAATGCTGTAGGCCTTCTGGTACCTTTTTTCTCTCGGCGATACCGTCAAAGCTTACAGAGGTATCAGGTCCCTCGCAACAGTATTTAAAGGAAATGATGCGCATCCAAGTCATCTGCTTGACAGCGCCACGCTAAAGAGTGGAGACAAAATCAAGCTCGATCGCCGGTGTGAACCAATAGCCTGACAGAATTTCCGAGCACTTGGGGACATTGGGACCTGAGCCTATGTAGGAACAATTGATCAGGGAATACCCCATGGATCAGTACCCTCATCGCAGTACGTTGAGTGGTGTTCTTCGCAGATTGATTTCTCGCAATGTCGTCTTTGCGATTTTGGGAGTGTCAGGCTCAGTCCGAGGATTCGTGTTTCTCCATCAAGCTACTCTCTTTTCACCAATCCCGAGGGGGCTCTTCCTCCCTTTCTAAACCTGTTATTCGCCTCATCATGATTCGTCGTTTCGCGCCTAGAGGAACAGGGTTACCGGTTATTATCAAGGAAGGAAGGCCCATGGCCAAGCGCCAAGCTTGTGGCGTGTCCTCTGCCACAGCACGATTCATCCGGTGATGCCATCGCTGTCTTTGCATGATGCTGAACCTTCAGAAGATGCATGATTTTCATCCTCTTCAAGTGACTCTTCTGAAAGCTAATCGGACAGGACTAGGATCCACTTTTGCACCGGACCCTGGAGAGTGAGCTCATAAGCATCTCTGCTGATAAAAGTATAGGCCAGGGAGCCCAGTCAAATCCGATCGAGAATTGACAGCATCGTCGGATGTTTCGGGGCGTCGTCCGAAAGGGCCCTTGTCATCCTTTCATTCGCTTTTATCGCTACCGGTACCTTCCCGCGGTGCATTCGCTTGTATACCGCGGTTTGTCCTCTCCGTTCCGAATATGGTTCACCGTTCTCTCCCGCTAACGTGTTTACCCTCAAATGTTTGACAAGACTCGGGCCGGAATGGGCACTATATAGCTTCCGATTTAGCAGTAACGTTTGGGCGAACCCACTATATGTTTGGGTATCGCTTGACGACCGTTCTGTCTCATTTTCTGCCTTCCTGCGAATCATCAGGTGGGACGACAAGAACGCGGAGCAACCGTGCGTCCTACACAAGGAAAAATGCGCTCCCGACGTATGATGAGCTTCCGGCGTTCAAGAATTTTCCAGGGTGCGCGTGGAGTGTGTGGGGCCCTGACGATCAGCTAGGGACGGTGAACCTGTTGACGGAGGCGGTAGTTCAACGAGCTGCGCGGGAAGAGGTTCTGTAGGTAATTTTTAGAACATCACCATAGCTCATACTAATGTTCCGTTGTGGTATAGAACTGGAAAAACTATCTCGTTGAACTGGAAAGTCCCATGGATTCGATCTTTCTTGTAATCTCATTCAACTGATATCGTGATTATCTTTCTTCAGGCCTTTAAATTTTCCCGAGCAGGTGTGATTGATATATTCCTCGAATATTTCCGATGGTCGAGAAGTTGGCCTTTCCAGCCAATGTTTGGACGCCAAGCACCTGAGGTGACTGTGAAGCATGTTGGTGGCAACCTTGCCGCACCAGATATGATTAGGGATGATGAAATCCACATTGTATGTTCTACTTTCTTTCAAGGATGTAGTCACCGTCATGATAACAGAGTACTGATTGTTCTTATAGAACACACAATCCGGAACGCAATGGGATGGTCTTCGGCATTTCGGGATTTTGGAACATGGTGTATTTTACAACAAGTGAGCTTTGCCTTCTGCATGCATGTAAGCGAAAGATTAATGTATCCAGCACGCCAGCAGATTCCTTGCCAGCAGGAGCCATCGTGTTGAAGGAGCCACTGGATATCCATCCTGGTATGAAGAGAATTGGTATACAAAGTGCGTTTCCGCGGGGTTTCGTGACAACCACTGGACAGTTTTCTGACCCGCCGCCATCGATCGCAAGATTGGGCAGATCACGGTATCTGCGGCCGCGGCGTTCTGCTTGATCTTGTACGACATCAGAGTGAACGAGGTAAAGCTCCCCTTCCATACGATCCATGGTCCGCACATGGCTTCACCGTTGCCGACCTCGAGGATTGTGCTAGGGCACAGGGTGTGAAGTTTCGACAGGCCGACATTTTGATCATCAGGATGGGATTCATCCAGAAGTATCAGACGGCGACGCGAGATGAAAGGGATAAGCTGGCGAAGAGCTCGGAGCCAAATTTGTGAGTCTTGTTTCGCTTCGACTACTCCCGGGTTCTAGGATCAGCCTGGTTGACAGCCCATATATGTTGATTCGCTGCTGACGTGTGGATAACCTGTGCAGTGCTGGTATTGAGCAATCTGAAGACATGAAACGATTCTTGTGGTGTGTAGATGTGATGATTTTTGGGCTTCACTTTCGGAAACTTTCAGCTTAGGAATCATCATTTCGCAGCGATTGCCTCTGATCAACCGGCGTTAGAGGTAAGTGTTCATCTCGCAAGCTATGCCATGAGTCTTATGCTGTTTAATCTATCTCTAGCGGTGGCCTCCGCCGAAAGGAGTCCAGATATTGCATCAGGTTAGTAGCTTGCTCGAAGCGCCTTTCATATCTCTGACTCGAAATTATGGCCAGACCATACTAGGGTGAGCGTTTCCTATCTCGGATTCTTCTATAATCTATCAACATCACTGATCTTATCGATTGCAACTCCTAGGCTATGGGGAATGCCTATCGGTGCGTAAGATTCTCTGATCCGGGTGAAGGTCGATCCGTATTTATTCCGGTCTTATCGTCGTCATCCAGGGGAGTTCTTTGATCTTGAAAAGCTTTCTAATATGTGTGCGGAAACTGGACGGTACACCTTCTTCTTCTCCTCTTGGCCATTGAACATGTGAGTTGGAACGTGGTTCTTTAATGCCAATATTATTTCTGACAGGGCTCATTTCAGCATCGGAGGCTGTGCAAGCCCCGCGAATGCCGCTGTATGTTTATTTCGCTTCCATGGCTCTGTACACGGGGCTAATATGTATGTCATTGATAAGGCATATTTTTGAGACCTACAGTGATCGCCTCATGGTTGACGAGTTTGGTGTATCATCTCGCTTCTATCTACCTATGTGGCTTGATCCGCTTGTCTGAGAAGTGTGTGATTTGAAAATATGTGGTCTTTACGCCAGAGTCCAGACAAAGCCTTGATATGGAACGTTGAATGGGGATCTCGCTGTCAGGGCAATGGACTCGAGGAGTTGCGGTGGATAAGTACCGTTATCACGTGATCCTAGTTCTTTGGATCAGAGCGTGTTGTCAGTGAGCAGCAGCCGACGACGTTGACCATTTCCACTCATTCTCTTATATCTTACAATTCTTGTCGTCGCCGGGTGCAACGATGAGCAGGAGGGATTCGCGTGTGTCGATGAACTCACGGCAAAACGATGCTCTATTGGAGTTTGAGACTTGTAGGTTCTTGACATTTAATTTCAACATACTCTGCTGATGTGGGTGGTGGCACGCAGTCAAAAAGAAATTCCTGCTCGCCAACAAGCACATAACGAAGTGAGCTCTATGATCGGGTCGGTTAGCTGCACATTGCACTGACTATCAATGTGAAGACTAAACTCGACACTGAGTGTCCGCATCGAGGAGCTCAACGCCCAGATCTCCTCGTTGTATGTCGAAAATCTCCGGCTCCGTGCGTCCGAAATTGCGCTGGCGTCCCAGCTAAAACGGGAGCGAGAAAAATCGCGGAAGGTCATGGCGGAGGCAGAGGCGGCGGTACGTGGAGCCGCAGACCCGATGCCACATTTACATTAATTGACCCCATAGACCCTCAACTTGACCAAACATCTCACATATCTTCGCCAATCTTTTGGTATTACCGCAACGTCACCCGCGCCAACAGCTCCCACTTCTCCCCGTGCACGCCGACGGCCTCCGAACCCCAACCCGAGCCCCAACACCCCGCAGGGCAATCGCATATCCAGGCCACCGAATGTTCCTGGCATCTTCGAAGAAGAGGAACCTTATCCATCATCCTCAGAAGAATCCGAACGGCAACCAAGTCCTCTCCACCGGAAGTCCAAAACCAAACCACGGCTTTCTGCGTCAAGACTCCCCCTCCCTGCACGCGGAGTCTCTCCACAACTCTTACAACCCTACGGGGCCGTCCCGGAAGAAGACGCAGGCAGCAGTTCGAAGCCCCGGAAAACTTCAAGGAGGCAAAGTGGCCTGCTGTCCTTGAACACCGAATCCCTGTCTGTTCCACGCACTGCCAGTCCAGCATTCGGTTCACCAATACGGAGAGCAGCAGGTCTTGCGGAGGAAGAAGAGATTGCCGCTGTTACCACGGGCCAGCTGATAGAGGTTGACATTGAGGTTGCGGAGATAAAGATCCCAGTCAAGCGGCGCAAGAGCAGAGGAAAGGAAAGAGAGAAACCGGAGGAGATAGAACCAATATTCGAAGTCCCTCAGCCGCGCGAACGCAAGAGAACGAAGGAAAGATCAGAGGAAGAAAGCAGCACAGATGGTGGGGGCAAGCCTAGGCTAAAAGACGTCACTAATTCTCGTGCAGCATTATCATCTATAGGCAATACTGGTGTGTATTCGTTTTCCCTCCTCGTTATGACCTGAATTAAAAGTCGAATTCTCCAGTGCGCGAGCAAGACGTCGAAGGCGTAGCTGGCAAGGCATACGTGGAACCGTCTCCACCCTCAACCGTGGCATCATCCAGTCCAGCTCCTCCGCTTGATGGTGAAGGGGCCTATGGAGGTCGCGAACGTCGAACAAGAAAGAGCGTCAACTATGCTGAACCCAAGTTGAACACGTATGTATTCCATCCCGTCTTCCTCATTCCGGGCTTACAAAAGTATTCCCTGGTTCATAGAAAAATGCGGAAACCCGAAACGCCATCTGGAGGCGTGCCTCCGCCTAGAAAGCGGTCCTCTGCGGCAGCGGTATTGACAACATATAGGCCCCTGATAGAAGATAACGGGAACGACGGAGACAACGACACGGAGGCTCGGTCCTCCCTTGAGCAGCCACCTCTTCAGCTGCGTGTCAACGGAAATGTCATTAACCCCGCTTCCTTCCCTCTCCCGCCTTCACGCCCTCCGTCCTCTGCTTCCCTCTTCTCGCCACCACCCGCTATAGTGCACACCTCCTCGTCGACGACAGCTGCATCTTCGTCCTCGTCGTCTTCTGGAGCCTCGTCTGTGAAGAGGAAGAAGTCGCGACCGCAGGTCGTGGTGGAGGATGAGGACGAGAGCGAAGGCGCACAGGCGGATAGTGAGTATGGAGTGGGGAAGAGTTGGGTGAATACGGATGGGAGGCGGAAAATGGGGCCTGGGAACACGAAGAGGAATGTGCCGATGAGTGAGGATGGGAGGAGACATAGCATGGCCGTGTAAGGGGACCTGTGTGCTGTTCGACTTGTCTTTTGGCCACCACTCCATCTGCGGCTGGTTGGGAGCGGTAGGTGGCGCCGATTCTCAACCGTTGGTCTCTTCTCGGTGCTCTGTTGTTGATAATTGCTGGGACAGGTATACCTGCGGGCGACTCGCATTTATTATTGTTCTTGTTTCAATATTCACGATCATGACGGATTATGACCCCAACGTAGATAATTGTCGAGCACGCATTATAAGTACTAAGATTTCAAGGTGGCTATATACTATCTGTACATTATTTCATGATATGTTTTGTACCTCATTGTCAGCACTTTTGACTTGGGTGTTTTTTTGACTTTTGTTGCAAGTTAAGATTCAATGATTATATCCGGTTACCGAACCAATTAAACATGGTGAGATGGCCGAGCGGTCTAAGGCGCCAGACTAAGGAGACCAGGGCAGTTGCTGCTCTTGAACATTGGTTCATCTGGTCCGAAAGGGCGTGGGTTCGAATCCCACTCTCATCACTGTTTTGCCTCCGTCATAGTTTTCTCCAAGCACAATATCAGCCAGCATACAGAAATCCATCCCTTTTTCACAAAAATTACATTGTTCCACATCAACGTTACAACTATTGTGGTACAGAAACAAAAGATCGTCGCCGCCGGGGGTAAGTATTGATAAAGGGTGAGAAGCGTTGTCAGTGGGCTGGTATAAAGAGGACAGAGTCGGTCGTGGATGGCGATGACAGACAGGGATGTCGAGAATTATGATTACACTGACCGAAGGTCGTGAAGACATGCTAGCTTCAGCCATGCTTATGCAACGAGAGACCTGGATGTTTGGAAATCCTTATAGATATGCAACGTAATGAACGTCACGCCATATACAAATCACCTCACCTTTCCGAGTCACCAGATTCCATTCCAGAAACCAGCACATGGAGCCGAACAACTTGTGACCAGGCTAGGATGGCTCGCCGAAGCCGCCGAAGCCGGCGACAATTCGGTGGTAGTCGATCTATTGTGGTGAGAGTTTGACGCATATGCATGGGTGAGGTCTATGACGTACCCTGGCCTGGTTTGATCATGTCTCTCCTGACGCGCCGGCCCCGCACCGTCAATCGTGATTTTCGTGGTCCCAGGTTGTTGGCGGCCAAAGCGCTCTCATCACTGGGAAGTTGTATGGCAAGAGAGCTCGCGCAAAGAAGGATCGAGGGGCCTGGGACCCGTGTCTGCCAGTGACGCTTCACTGCTTCTGTGCTCTCATGGATCGGCATTTGACAACTGGAGTGTGGATGAAAGAGGACGGGATGCATGCGTTTCTTCAGTGATGTCGAGAAGTCGGAGTCCAGTATTAGGGTAAGATCGGTCTAGTCTCCCGTTAGTCTCCCGTAGTCAGACTATAAGTCGTGTCTTTTGACTAACTCGAAGCAAAGGTCGCGTCCAGCTGTCACGCCGCGTCACGAGTGAGAACATAAGGTGCTCAAAATCCGGCATTCATGACTGCGAGTGATGGTTCACCTCAACTCCAGTTCAGGTGCATGTTTGTGCGCCCCATGATTATTTGCAATGACCTCACAGATAAAATCACCTTCCCCAGGTCCCCATGGCACTCGTCGCCGACGCCGATTACTCGCGCCCGGCTTGTATGTGGGCTGCCTTGCATCCAAAGATACTCGAAGCAGTGGCCAAGCTATGTAGCACACAACGTGAAGGTACATAGACATCATGCCATATGCATTCGCCATCGCAAGGTGATAGCAGTCAAGTTGTGACGACACTCACATTTAGCCTTTGTTGGACACGACCGACGGGGAAGGTGAGTGTCCCTGCCCCAAGCAATCGCCACACTGATATATCAGAGCATATTTGCCACGCCCGTCAAACTAGTTCGAACGGGATCTGATTGGCTGCTCCAACTCTCAAGTAACTTTGAGAGGGGGTGCAAATATGCTTGACGGAGCCTAAAATCTTTTGCTTACAGCAAGGACCAGTGGCTCGTCTGGATCTACCGACCAATGATCCTCTTGCTTAAACTCTACAAACTTGCATGGCGTTTCCCAATAATCCTGGCAATTTGGCAAAACGAGGTACTCAAGCAGCGCAATTGGAACGTTGATGGTGATCAATGCTGTTGGAACTTGGGGACCCAGGATGCTGTGTATGCGCCAAGTATGTATGGATCGTCCCGGTATTTTGATGTATGTAATGTTCACGTTTGCCGCTCGCAGCGCCTGTGCATTGAACGGCTTTACGTTGATTTTTGAACTTTTAAGGCCCCTCCAGGTAGCCCACTGCCATTTTTACTTGCTCCCCCCCCCTCTCCCATTATCTTCATGGCGGATACATATACATGCACACCGCCCCCGGAAACTCGCACCGCGCTCAACATCGTTTGGTCCTGCATCTTGACGATATTCTCCTGTATTTTCACGGCTCTTCACCCGAACATAATACCCGGCGCACAGTCTCGGGAGATATTTTGGCATCGCGTGTATCTCACCATAATCACTTTGTTCATGCCTGAACTCATACTTGCGTGGGCGGTCAGACAGTGGTTAGTATCGCGCAGGTTGGCGAAGCAGTACAAAGGTATGTTCCGCTCCTCTTATATACTTCTCCTCACCCATCAATGTAGGTTGTGGTTGGACCAAGACCCATAGCTATTTGGCGATAATGGGAGGATTTCTTTACAAGATGAAGAGAGGCGACTCCGACGAAGATGGTGCCATTCCCTGTCCAGACTCTGCCCCCCTCAAATCTTTCATTGAGGCCAAGAAGATTGAGATTTCAGAGGAAGAGATCAAGGACAAAAGTAAAGCTAATTGGATCACAAAGACCCTCGTCTTGCAACAGACGACATGGTTCATAATCCAACTCGGTGCGCGGCTGAAGGAGCAGCTCCCCATCTCCATGATCGAGCTTGTCACCCTAGCCTACGCCATCCTGAATATCATCATTTACGCGTTCTGGTGGAACAAACCTCAAAATTTGAATTACCCGATCAAGATCTATGCAGATGAACTCCCGGCAGATCATCAACAAACGTCATCCGTGAGTGTCCAAGCTTCGGTTGAATCTCGGGATCCCCGAAGTTTATTTCGACCATCAGATCAGTGGAATCAAAGACCCAGAGAAGGGAGAATGTGACGTGCTTTTAGCTACCTCCCCCAATACCGGCAGCAGAAGCATCCGGGAACGCGAATGCGAAACGCCTCTCAGCCTTTCCGCTACTATTGCTACAGGAAGTCCAAAAGCCTTACCATTCGAGCACGAAAAGCGCCAATCGTTTTCACGACCTTCAGGCTCGACTGGCACTTTGAATTGTCACGAAGACCAAAGAAGTAGGACTGCCGCTCCCCAGCCCGCCGGTGGCGACAACGCTCGAGAATTTGCAGGTGACAAACCTGCGATGTTGCATGCCGCAAAACGTCAGGCAGCCGTCCCATCCCAACCCGAAACCCGCTCATTCATTCCACGATCTTCCTCGCAGAACACATTAGGGCGCGAAGGTAAAATGATCTCTGTTTTGCACATCACACCTTCCGATGCCACGCACAGCTCAGCAGCTGCCAGTGCACCGTCCAAACCAGAACACCCCCGATTCCCTCCGAAGCCTGAACTCAAGGATACAGTAAAACACCTCCTCGAAAGGAGCAGGACGGACTCATACGCCGTCGTTATGATCATGGGCCGTCTGTTCATTGGGACATTTGACAACCAGCATGCCTCTGGGTTTTATACACTCGACTGCCCCATCCATTGTGGCAAGCTCTCAAAAAGCGAAAGGCTCCTTGCGGTGAGGTTGTCCTTTGTGCTTGCAACTTTATTCGGAGCGTTACACCTGGCAGCGTGGTCCTTCACCTTTCCTTCTCGGGTAGAGCATATCATCTGGCGGACATTGGCTATTACGATCACCATCATGCCACTCTGCGCTTACTTTCTTTTCGAGTATCTTTATGAGGGGAAATATCTAGAAGAGGCCTGGAAGGTTTGGCTCAGCTCAACCATCTCAACAACGTCCTACATGAAGTTACCTGCTATATGGCCTTCGCTTGTTCTTATTGCTGTCTACATGACGGCGCGGTGCATTCTACTTCTTCATATGTTTATTCTCTTGAGAGATGCCCCTCCAGGAGTATTCCAAACGGTTTCCTGGACCAATTATCTCCCACATTTATAGTTACTGCCGTCTTGGATGTTGCTACGTACATCGTGGATCTGAAAAAAGGGCAAATGATACATAAGCTCCTCAACATGCTGTGCTATTACTGTATTAACCCAATAAAAATACATGAACTACTGGCTCAATTCACAACGACTCCCCTGCTCAGGCTCCTCACTAGGATCCTTCAACCATCCCTCATAATCAACATTGACATCCCGCTCCATAAACTTGCTGACAATATCCACCCTCCCATCCACGTCAAACTGAGAATTGTACCCGTTCCACCCAGCGAACAGGCCACCCCCACTTCCACTTCCACCCCCGCTCCCGCTTCCCCCCACTCCAGCTTTGTTGCCCCCACCGACCTGCGTCGACACGAAAGGGGGATCAAACTCCTCAATCGGGTCTTCCGAGGTGTCGATGCCGCCTGCTGCTGCTGCCTCGCCTTTTTTCCCCTTTCCGGCTCTCGGTCCGCCGTATTCCGAGTCAGAATCGGAGGAGGAGTCCGCGGCGAGGGAGGAGAGGGATTTGGTGGGAGAGGGAGCGGGTTGGTGTTGGTGGTGGTGGTGAGAGAGTGAGAGGTCGGGGTGGGAGAGGTCGAGGCCGAAGTTGAGGTTGGCGGCGTAGCTTGAGGTTTCGTGGAGGAATGGGTCGCGTTGTGCGGGGCTGGTAACTGATGCAGGGGCGGGGGCGGGGGCGAGCGGGATGAGGTGGTCGGATGTAGGTGCAGGTGGATGAGGTGCAGGCCCGACGAGGATTTGGTCCGTTGTTTGGGGTGGTTCCAGTGTGGTTGCGGTTGCTTCGTCTACCCGTTCTTTCTCTTTCTCTTTCTCTTTGGCTTTGGCTTTCTCAGGACGTATGGAAGTGACCGCCCCGGAGGTTTCGCTGACGTGGGAGATGGTGGTGGTGCCAGGTGTCTTCCTTGTGATGTTGAAATTCGGAAAGGTGGACTTTGCTTTCGGCTTCTTGGACGACGATGCGAGGAGATCGAGTAGCTGGGGGAGCTGCTGTCGTCTTTGTGGTGTGACTGGGGCCGCTGCTTCGAGATGTTCGTCGGGTGGGGGTGCTGTGCGTGCTTTTTTCGGGGTGTGCGAATGGTCGTCAGGCGTGACGGGGTGGGACCGGGGACGCTTCTCCCCCCGTGACGAGGGAGGAGGAGGGGCATTAGCACGTCTGGGGTCAGTTATCTTGAGGTTGGGGTATGGCGTGGGTGTGGAGGGGAGGTCTGTAAGAGAAGAGGAAGGCTCAACGTCGTCTCTTGGCTGTTGCGTATCGGGTTGCTTGTTGGGGGAAGACGACATGGGAGGGGAAGGGAGAGGGCGGAGTTCAGCTGTTGGAGACATCGGTAAGACATGTGGTATAGGAGCGGGTTGGCGGCGCTTTCCAGGTTGTAGGTTTGGGGTGGAGGTGTGCAGGCCGTTGGGGAAGGACGGGGGGAGAAACGACTGAGAGGACACTTGTTATTACGCGGATTAATGGGAGGAAATATGGGTACCCACTGTTTCAGAAACATCGGCAATTTCTCGTGCTAGGGGCTTCTCGGCAGGGTTGGTCGGAATATTCGAGTCTATATGCTGGGCGGGCTTCCTTGAGCGCGGGCTAGGTATTGACGAGAGTTTCGACACGGGTGTCCATTTGGGTTTCCCCACTGTTGTGAGGCTGGAACGTTTCACCACCGGAAAGTTAAGCGTCGACGACTTTTGCGCTTTGACAGCGACAACCGGGGCAGTCTCTGCTCGCCTGACGTGCGCAGGTTTATCCTGAGTTGACGTTTGGTGATCCACAGACGGGCCGTGCTGTTCTTCTGGACTTGGTCCCGCGGCGGCGGCGTCCAACTCGACCATTCGCTGCCAATTTTCGACTTTTTGCTTCAGCCGTCGGGCTTCTTTCCATTTCGTCTCCCACTCTTCCCATTCGTGTTCTGTCGAGGCGTTGATCCAACCTATGCTGGACTCTGCCATCTTCCCTTCAAGAGTCGTCCCCACCCATCTCAGGCCCCCTTTTGTGACGGTTAGACGCAACAGCTGAGCGATAAGGCCCCATTTTCCGTCGGCGGGTTCGCCATTGGCATTCTGGAATGCTTGCCTGACCCGCTGCGTCAAAGCGTCCACTCTGGCTTTGCTTTGCGGGTCTTCAGAGTACCCATCTTCTCCGTCGATTGGAGACCCACATCTAGACGGCGGCACCTCCTCCACGATCTGAGCGAGCGCGATGTGTTTCCTAGACAAAAAGTCGAGATATTTCTCAGGAATTTCGGTTCTTGAAGCCGCAGTGGATGCGGACGACTGAGGGGTCGTGTAGAATACGGGCGTGTAGATGGACCTGGTGGTTGGTGTTGTTCGATCGCTGCTCATTTAGATAAGGTGAGAGCCACAGACGAAGTTCAGTTTGAATACCTTGGACACGTGACCCAAATCCTCCACCATCCTGCCAAGGTAGTACCGTAAGGTTTCACTCATGTATGTGGCTCACAATTATCCTCTCAAGGAACACCGGGAACGTGTAATGCACAGGCAATGCTTTGCATTGCGTCACGGTCGTCTGCATTCATGGTCAAGGCAGCCCTTTGTCCGGCTGGCTGTTGCAGGGGTTTCCCTGAGCGCTTTTGGGTCCTTGTATCTGGGTAGACATCACATCTACGCTGACGCGCCGGATATGCATCCAGTCAACTTGGACGAGGAACAACCCCCCACAGATCCACTTACAGCATATGTGAGGGATGCCACGGCGGGCTATGGTTTCATCCAAGGGACCACTGGCATTGCAAGATTCGATTACATGTCGATACCCAAGTCAGCCCCCATTCATTCATGCTCGGCTTCATTGCTAATATCCTCCCGTAGCGCCGCGCCCCGCTGGAGTGCCAACGCCATGTCCTCCCTCTCCCTGTTCTCGGGCACGAGCTGGACCATATTCGCACTTTTCGAAGGAGTGAACGGCTGGGACTGCGTGGAAGCCGTCGCCTCGCGACTCGTCAAGGACGTGGTAGAGTCCCTCACCGAACTTGTCTCACAGTATGTCCCCCTTTCTGCCGAGCACGCTGAAGTTGGAACTGGGATGGTCTCAGTTAACCATTCGGACCCAGAAGAGCCCTACTCCGAGGCCGTAGACAAGGTAATCAAAAAGACATTCGTCGATCTCGACTATGGCATCGTCCACCAGCCCTTGAACATCGCATTGGCCTCGGATGCCCCATCCAAGGCTGAAATCAGCAAGGCCCTCGGTCCTGCTTTGACCGGCTCATCCGCGCTCCTCTCATTTTACGATCATGAGGCCAGAGAGCTCAAGATTGCTCTGACGGGCGATTCACGTGCTGTTCTAGGTCGGAAGGCGAAGAAGAAACAGAAGGTCCCCTCTTACGAAGTGCACGTCCTCACCGCAGACCAGACCTGGCAAAGCCCCGCAGAGCAGGCCCGCCTACGTGCCCTCCACCCCAGCGAATCTTTCCCAGCAACCGGCCCCAAACCCGCTGTACCCGTGACCCGTGCCTTTGGCCTCGCAGCGTACAAGTGGGGCATAGGGCTACAGCAACGACTGCACCGGGAGTTCCTCGGCGCCGGTGCACCACCTTCCGACATCAAGACCCCCCCTTACCTCACCGCAGAACCCGAAATCACGACCCTGCACGTCGAGCCCGGCGATTTCCTCGTGCTGGCCTCTCCAGGGCTGTGGCGGGCCCTCACGAGCGAGGAGGTCGTCGGGCTCGTCGGGCTGTGGATCGACAAGGGCATGAATCTGGTCAAGATAAATCCGGATGCGGAATACGCTCCGTCCTGGACTCCGACATTGCGTGTGGACACGGGAACGATCGAGGAACAGCCGACGTTTGAGCCTAGGGATCTTCCTGTTGTGTTGAGGAGCAAGGACGAGACGGTGATGTACCCGCGGTGGAAGGCCCAAAAGAAGTTTGTGTGTGTGGATAACAATGCCGCTGCGCATGTGGCGAGGAATGCGCTTGGAGGTGCCGATGAGGATTTGACGACGGCGCTGATGGTCATGCAGCCCCCTAGGGCATGTAAATATAGGTTCGTATTGGGTCCCTCATCTACTTGGCAGGCTTTAGAAACTGATTGGATCGACAGAGACGATTTGAACATCACTGTCGTATTTTTTGATAATTGAATTTGGAAGGGAAAGACTAATTTGAGTGTGATGTGATTCAACCTTTTCAGTGAGACTACTGAGAGACCTGACTAGAGTATTGATTTATGTAGAAAAATAAAAATAAAAATATATCATTCAGACTACTTGAAAGTAGCAGCAACTTGTTTCGATCAAGTGACCTCGGGGTTTCTGGAATCATGTGATCCATATGGGCCCCGCGCGCTTCCAACTGCGCCATGCTGCTCTGTTGGGTTAGAGGGGGGTTATTGTAATAATTATATATGGATTGATGTCGCAGCATATCAAAAAAGCGGTTCGAAGTCAAGTTCGTGTCGCCCCCGTGTATCATTTGTCCTAAAGGACTCAAACCCCACTAAATTGAATGCCCTCCACATGAATTTTTTTCACGCATCCGATTTGGCCCAGTCCGCAATCGGCTCTCAAGCAGATCGAGTCTCTTTCTGCTGAGGAGAGAACGGTAAATCTTTCATTATGAACAAGTGATATCATGGGAGGAGCGCACTTGACAAGACGTAGTATTTAGTCCACCCCCACTGGATGCGTTGCGGGCACCTTCGTTCACAGGCTCCTTGAATGGCGGTGACCATTTCTGTACGTAAAACATGTCCGTTTTTCTCTTGACATGAGAACCACCAACATTAAATCAGACCTCCGTCCCTGGGGACGTTTTTGTCAATAGTTTAATGTTCTTGGGCTTTGAGCAAGTCAATGCACGTTTTCATATCCGAATACTAAAACCACAGGTTTCGCTGGAGTCACTGGCCTGTGTCCGATCTGCAATTTTACTAGTCATGGCCCCATTTCTGAGTTGAAACTTTTAGAAAGGCTGGTCCAATACGTAGCTCTCGCGGATCGTTCAAGTTATCGTCATGACTGTATGACGGGCTAGTGGGCCGGTGTTGGCCGAAGGCGTACCTGATGCCGTCATGACTCAGTGAGATGGGACTTGAGTTTGACTTTGACGGTGCCACCATCCGAAAGGGAGCAAAACTTCCCGAGGCCACTCTTCAATTTAGTTTTGAGGCACGGAGAAGTCGTTAAATCCCATGTCTCGACCTAGCGGCGTTGGGTACATGTTCTGATGGCACGAAAAGAGGGCAGGGATGTTGGTGTTGTTTGCAACGTGAGGTACCCGTTTGACTTGACTACTATTGGGAGGAACGACCCGCCCGAGGAGCCCGCAGTCGACCAGGCGGTGTGTACTGTTTTGCGTATTCATCGGGCCCCGTGCCCCCCGTTGCCACCGATGCATGATTTGGTGTGGCGCACTGCACTCATCACAACGTCTAGGGATACCGTCACGAACCGGTGCTGCTGATGAGTTAACACCTTTAGTAGAAAGTCTGCGCGCAGAAGTTAGCCCGTTAATTTAGTCTCGACCGTGCTTGGGCACCTAGCTGAGTTATTTCGCTATCTGGTCGACCATCGATAAACTCGGTGCTGGTAAAAGATATACCCCATGGCTGCCAATAATCTCCAGCACAAGGGTATTTTCCCTTCCAGCGGACAGTGAGCCACCGTCCAGGTACCGTGCTTACTTATGTACCTTTTAATTCATGGTAGCGAAATGAAATGATTGACGTAATGCCCCAGGGGCTAAGCATCTCAATCTTATGAACGGAGGCGCAGGATTGGCGATCGCCGACCAGGGGTCGACGCGATCTTGGGATTCTTCATCAGAACCATTATCTTCGAACTTCGATTCGCTCCTTCATGAAAACGTGGTGACGGTGTAAAGCCTCATTGACTCGTCTTGAAATTAACCATCAAAATTATACTCGAGTTCAGTAGACTTACTCCTTGATCAATCACCACACGGTAGTGGCGGGCGATATTCCACGAAGATGAGTATCCGGATGGGATGATTGCCTGTCAAGATTTTTTTTGCGGAAGGAGGGCTCTTTGAATGAGCTACAACATCAAATGAATTCCTACCGTTAGATCGACTCAAGATCTACATCATGCGAAAACACTGATTAGTATGAATCAGTGATATGAAGAAGATCATGCTCAAGGAATCACAGAACCTGATATGAAGAATAAAACGGCGTTTCTTTGAGCATGCCAATCCAAATTTGCAAGACAGTGTGTACGCAAGACTTGCGGAAGGCAACGCGTTGATTATTCGGGTAGAATCTCGGGTCTGGGGATTGCGTGCGTCTGGAGGAAGGCATTCTGGCATGAGCTTGTCTCCATATCACAATATCGGCGCGCTTAGCCTGACATCTGGTGCCGGCGTTCCTTGAACCAAATTCACTCTGCATTTTGTCTCGAATGTCCAGCATTTGCTAGGGAGTCAGTCCACCTCTGGCCCCCGCGGGTCAGAGGTGCAGCAGTTTTGAAGCCAATGACGTGCGGAAGCAAAATGTGCGGTATTAGGCAAAGACACACGGCCCTCGCGTGTATCTCATTTCATGCGGGTTAGCAGCTCGCACCCCGGAAGATCGCCTCGTGTATCCATGAAAGCGAATAGAAGATTGGAGATCTGGCTTCTAGCGCAAGTTGGCTTACCTCTGCTTACCTTCACCTCTGAACTTGTACAGGTCACGGAGACCGTGTTTCGAAGCTCCGCCATTGGCTTGCTGCATAGTCAAGAGGGCGAGGCGAAAACCTAGAGAGCTTCCACGTCGAAAGTGTCAAGGGAAGGCAGGGAAATCCTGGGAGGATGAATCGGCTGAGCCACGTAACCAGTGGCGAGATAACGTTACTGTTGAAGCAACGTGCAAAGGGGAGGTTCTTATCAGTATAGATGCACGTACAGATCGAACAGGATTGCCACAACAATCATCTTCATCATATACAGGGATCAATCTATTTACTACTCCGTAATGGAGAGATTCTTGGTTATCTGTCTATTCAAAGATATGAATACGGAGATTATCGGTGAACTAAATAAGACGAACTAAGATTCACATCATCGCTGAGCATACTGTGGTCATGCGAATGAAACCCTTTTTCGAGCGCCAGGCAAAAGCCTAGCGTCATCTTGTGTGCCAGTGTCGTCAGCGTCACTGTGATCATTCAGATGCTTCTTCATTTTGGTTTTCTCCTTTTTGGATTGTGTTCGCTGCGCAGCCAGCCTTGCTTTCGTCTCTTTCTAAAGATGTATGAATATGATCAATCATCAACTGAGAACATTGCACCCCATGGAGACACGAACAATTTTCAGCTTCGATGCTGATACTTTTGGTTTAACATCGTTCGGCTTTCCGGGCTTGAAGGGAAGCAAGATGGATGAGGTGAGCGAGGTTCAAAGGGCTTGGAAACACCGATCACCGGTTTTTGCATACCTGTGTACCATGGTGCTTTTCAGCCCTGCCGCGCGATCTCTCTTCCTGGGTATCTGCTATGGCTGCAGCGAGTTCCAGAGCATCCTAAATTGGAATAATTAGAAGGAAAAAGAAAGAAAAAAAAAGGCAATCAAGATCGCATGCGAAGCTTGACTGTGGCTAACGGAACCTTGTAATACTTTTTTTTCTAAGAAACGCTTCGGCTGTTTCCCTTTCCCTTTGGTGGCGGAATTCCGCCTGGTTTTTTTCTTCCCGGAGAGGTCAGGTTCCATTCACATCCAGGCCGGTTGTTTGCACAGATATCTGGATTATATAAGCTGATAAATCACGCTCAGTCCAGGTCTCCTGGGCCATCAACCATCCTCGAAACCGCAGTATCCGGGCTTCGCAGCTGGCTATCCAGCTGGATTCACCGGGGTATCGAGTTCCGGGGAGGCCTCGTCCGCTCATGAAATCTCGCACTCGAACAACAACACTCCATCCAATACAGGTTTCAACACTGTTTGTCCTTTTCGGACTCGGACATTTCTAATGCAGAAACAATTTCATGTGCTGCTGGACGGATGTCTCCACAGTCAAAACACGTATTATTTAGACTGTCACGCACGAAGGGTCAGCCGGATATTGACTAGTTTGCTCGCGGCGATGAATTCAGGTACGACCAGATTGCACACCTAGGTAGTACTAATTTCCGTCGAAGATGGATTCGGGGAAGATTTAGAAGTTTTCCATCATTTTGAACAGGGCTATAAAGCCTCCAGGTTATATAAAGATCGTCTGAAACGAAGTCCGCGAACTAGCCGCAGCCGAAAAAATCTTCACCTCTACTATCTGATCCTCCACAAGAGCCACTTAAGATGTGTCGTTGGCGCCGGTGCGTTCTTATTGACTATCGAACGTACTGCATATTTTCTCACTGTTTCGATAGGGTGTGTAATGTGTATCTCCGATGTGGCCACTTGGTAAAACTGGTATGTCGCGTTTGGATCTCTATCAGTACCATTGATACGACATTGTCATGTTGAAAAGCCCGATGAACTTGTACGCTCCTTGTCGTCTCCCATTTTTCCCACTGAAGTAATGTATTACAGCTTGTTTGCGACAGTGCAAACTGCAAGTTCAGTCCCTCTCATCCACAATCATGCGTCCCTCCTCGGTGTATGACAAGTTGTTGTCAATAGTACGCATCTCGACATTCTGAGGGGCGTACGAACTTCTGATCATGTCTTCTCTGATTTATCCAATTCAACGTTCCCGTCCATGCCATCTCGTCACTCTAATCATGGAAACATTGTGCCCAATATTCAGTCGGCAGTTTCCTGAGCAGTACTGTGAGTACAACGCCGCCGGCGCCCTGGTGTTCTATTATTTCGCATGGAAGCGCTTATTGCCCTTCTTTTGCCAGCACCCAATATCGACAAGCTATGCCCCACCTGTGCCTCTCTCTCGGGACCCGCATCACTCGAAAGATTTGGCCGTCACTATTAGGTTTAACGCGCCTTCTTTCCCACCTTTACCTCAACGCGCGAAATCAAATGGATCGGCCACACGTATGATGCATATGTATCACCCAGCGCCACAGATGGCACGACCTTTACATCTTTCTTTCCAAATCGTGCATCAAGATTGTTGCTGGCATTGGATCAGGAGTTGACGGAGGCTTTTGGCTGCGACAAGGGTAGCACGGTGCTCAGACTTGGCGATGTCGGTTCAATGTTCATTGATCGGCGCTCGCAGAATGAAAACGTTCCGAATATCACTTTTGTTCTTTCACGAAGATTCGACAATCGTCGATATGCATTACATGAGCAAGCTAACAATCCACTTGTCAGATTTATCGAATATATATCAGTCGCGTGAGCCGCATGCTGCCAGATGGCACTGTATTCGAAGCGTTGCACCAAAAACCTGGATGAAGCAAGATATCCGGAGAAAAGTTTTCATGTCGGAGGCGAGAAAAGTCTAAACGTCAATACCCCAAATCTGATCCTGAATCAAAATTGACGTTTTCTCGAGAGGTTTTTCCAATCTAGACATAAATGTTAGTGTTCAGGCCTTTCAGGATGGCAGCGACTCCCAAATTGCCTGATTCCTTTTGACAGGAAGATTTCTGTTCCCCAGACCTCTTAGAACAATCTAATCATCGTTGACCATCATGAACACGACAAGTTTAAGCTCTATAACTTCGGGGTTAAGTCACATTGGTATCTGAGCCGCTTACAAAGAAATGAGCATGATCACGGATGCATCCCAACCCTGCACCATCCAAAAGTTCAAAACCTGCAAAATAACGTTCTCATATCCTATTAACAGGGTCCACAGCTTCGAATCCCGTTCGACCTCTAGTTCCTCTTTGCAAATATACTAATGCCACCGTTGTCGGAACGCGACCCTTTGCTGTCAGGGGAACCCACGCGAACTTCCGAGACCAGTAGCAATGAGTTGTCGACGGCCGCACAATCTCGTCCGGGTCCGACTGAGATCCCTAGATCGACTCGTTGGGGGATCCTGGTCGGCGTATGGTCTGGTACATTCCTTTCGGTGAGATCTCTCCATTCTCATCCCCTCGTCTGAGGCTCAACCATACTTTATCAGGCCCTGAATAGTAAGCTGTAACGTCCTTTACATATCCTGATTCTTCACTCTCAACACACATGGCAGCGACGCTCGTTCCAACAAGTATGTATGAATATTTTCCGGTCATGCAGGGGAGGTTGATAGCTTTTCAAACGCCAGTGCTACCTTCCATATCCTCCGAATTTAACAAGTTCAACCAGGGAAGTTGGATAGGAACGGCGTATGTGAAGACGGTGACCCAACCTTCGGATCTGACACATGGCAAGCAGGTATCTCCTGTCGACATGTACTTTCACACCGCTTTATGGTCGCCTATCTGATGTCCTGGGTCGGAAAACCGCCAACCACCTTGCGCTCTTTTTTGCAGCATTGGGTGTGTTGGGCTGTGGCTTGTCCACCACTATGGAGATGCTCATAGTGTCAAGATTTGTACGTGATCCTTTCCCCGATGTGATTTATCAACGAACGGAGTGTTGGAGTGAATTGTGATCAGATATCTGGAATAGGCGGCGGTGGACTGTGGACAACTTCCTCGTGAGTTGTACATCCGACTTACATCCACCTGCCCTCTCATTTTTCTAACGGAATGTTGCCAGGGTCATCATAAGTGACATGTACAGCTTACGGGTAAGCTCGTCTATTCTGTTTTTTTTTTTCATGCGGGCCGTCAAAAAAGAAATCTTGAATCCATTCCAATTCAGGAGAGGGGACTCACGCAGGGCATCGCGAGTGTGTTCAACTCGGTCAGTATCTTCTTGTTGCCATCCTATCGCCCATGATTGATTCCGCTGGAAGGGCAGATGGGGATGGGACTTGGCGGGCCCTTTGGTGGATTTATCACGGATCGGTAAGATGTTTGTCCGAGACAGGCGCTTCCCATCCAAGAACCCCGTTCTTCACGCAGATTTGGTTGGCGATGGGCCTTCCTGATACAGGTTCCTTTTTTTCTTGGGTCATTCTTCATGACGTCGTACAACCTGCAATACGTGACGCCTGTAAGATTCTCAAGGAAGCTAAACGGAGCTCATATCCACTTATTGAATATTCCTACAGGGTAAAGGGAAGAGCACCCGGGAAATTCTTGGGAGAATCGATTGGGGCGGAAGTCTGACGCTTCTTACAACGGTACGGATGGCCATATCTGGGCTTTGAAATGGGTTCTGATGGCTTGTACTTGTCAGGTCGGCGCATTTTTACTCTTTCTTAGCGTGCGCTACAATGAGGGGCTGCCGGTGTGTCCTCAAATAGACCGGCCCTTCAGCAGTGTCATCAACTCACTTGAATATCCAAGTGGTCCAACATCACCGTCACCGCGTCTCTCGGTGTATCCATAACAGGCTGCATCGCATTTCTAATTACAGAGCTTTGGCTTGCTCGCGAGCCCGTCTTAGCTCCTTTCTTACTGAAGAAGAAGATTCCTGTGCTCATCGGAATGTCCAATTTTCTCGTGTCTCTGTGTAACTTCACCATCATCTATTTCTTCCCCATGTGGTTCCAAACTGTCATGTTAACAAACGCTTCAACGGCCGGTAAGAGCGTGTTAGTTCGCGCCAAGAGATGAAAGTGCTCATTTATGACACAAGGCTTGCATTTGGTGCCGAACAGCATCGCTATATCGCTGGGTTCCGTGTTTTCGGGATATTTAATGCACAAAACAGGGAGATACAAGAGCACGAATTTGATTTTTGGATGGTTCCCTTTCATCGGCGCGTCCATGATTGCATCGTTGCGGCCCAACTCGCCCCCGCTTTTGACTTGGATCTGCATCGTACGTCGCTTTTTTTCTACCCCTTCGAATTCTTGTTGACCTTACTGATAGGTCCCACTTGGATTCGGGAACGCTGTTGTTTTGCAGACAATGCTTAGTATGTGCCTCAAGCTGTTATTTTTCTTCTCTCACCCTGTACGTTCCGTTAGTGGCCCTTCTCGTCCGACTGCCTCGTATGTTGAATACTGTTTTGTGATATTCTTCCTTTCCTTGTTCTGAAAAATTCACTCCCAGCGTCCCAGATAGGTGTTGGTACAGGTTTCGGCTCCGTTTTCAGGGGCATAGGTACGTACTACTGCCGAACATCGCTTTCCCTTTGCAACAACTCACGACGTCCCTCTTCTCTCTCTCCCTCATACACACACTTTGCTCCCAAAGGACAAGTTGGTGGGGTAGCTGTCTCTTCCGCTCTTTTCCAGTCGAGGCTGGATACCGAGCTGCGTCAGAGGATGACGGGACCCGGTGCTGAAGAAGTTTGTCCTTGAACGCCAGCCCCCTGCTAGATTCATGCTCAAATTTACATCCTGCACAGCTCATAATGAAAATCAGACGATCTTCCACGCTCGTTGCGGCGCTCCCTCCAGATCTCCAAGCGGTTGCGCGCGAGTCGTACGCCGCGAGCTTGCACGGGGTGTTCGTGCTCGCGGCGTTTTCGGCGTTCTTGGCGTTTCTCGTCCGGTTGCCTGTACGTCAAGTTTCGCATTGCAGGTTCAGATTGACTCGTGATCGGACCTTTGTAACCAATTCCCGTTGCTGACGCTTCTCCAGATCCCGGATAAGAGTCTGGATGACCGGAAAGCTGTGGATCCCGCTGCTCCGCGGGCCGACGCGGTGGTATAAGCCCAGAAGGTGTGAGGTTAGCAGGCGGAATGGATGCTAGAATAACATGAAGGATGTGGGTAGGAAGGCGCGTCTTTTGACTACGCTGACGAATGAAGTTCGACTAGAAGTCGATGCACTTTTCTGGATTTATACCCACAGCTCGATACCCCAGAAGAATTTGATCGAGATGCGAATTGTGGGTTACTTGGTATTGGAATTGGGCCTGAGGACGAACAAGGTGGACAGTTTGCAGTGTTTTTATAGACGCAGGAGAAGCAGCGCTGGTCTTCGTAGAGCAATCCATTTGATGCTAATCCTTGATCTTTGCGGACCAGGGACCAGCTGAATCTGAAGCTTTCAATGTTAACACTTAGCCAGCTCGGTGGAAGGTGCCATGTTCCATGATTATAACTCAGCTTGTCATCAACTGGAAATTTTATTTAAAGGACCTGGGGTGATAGTCCATTGAGCAGGACAACGCCGCGGCGTCGTCGGTTAAGGACTTTTCAACTCCTAGGGTTGATAAGGTTACTTGGTCTCGCCGTTTGGTATGAAATGGCGACGTCCGATCTGGGTTTGAGCACGTTGACACACTGCTAGGCCAGCGAATTGTGCTGAGGAAAAGTGACAGCTTGGACACACGTTCTTCAAAAGATTTTTCTATGGCTAACAGACGCACAGAGAAAGTCGGATTACAGGCCTGCACAGGGAAATATTGAACAAGTGGTAACTTTTCAAGTTTGACGGCGTCCTGGTGGTGCAGTGACACGTCGCCGTTCCTCTTCCTCTAACCACCACCATCGATTGTTAGGCGCCCGCGCTTTTCATCGACCCGTGCTGGTTGTAGTAGCACAGTAGCATCCAACACATCCTCTGTGCAGGTCTGGGTCTTTGACCTTGCGTTGATACTACGATCTCGTCCTTCATGCCTCGCAAGAAGCCTTCCAAGCAGCAGAATGCACCTAGTGTGCCCATTCCTGGTGCTCCCCCCCGTAACAATGATCTTCTCCCAGATAATCATCCTCTCCACAAATACTTGGTTCGCCCCGTTTTTGCCAACATAGAACACACCGATTTCCTCGGCGATCTCGAACGTTCATTCTGCATGGACACCGTGAAATACTACTTTCGCGAGTCCCCTTTCACCTTTTCTGAACTGTCCCCAACATTCCGAAACTGTCTAAAGTACTTCTCGTCATGGATTGACCATTACACAGAACACCGACAGTTGGCAAACTCGTCCACCCAGATGCCTTCACCACCCCCTCCCCCACCAGCACCAGCTGCCCGCCAGTCCTGCTCGACACAGACTCTCCCTCCCACGCACAAGGCACGTTCCTCACAAACGCCTCATGCCCCCCACGCCTCTGCAGCAGCCCAGACCTCTGGTCCAGACCCGCTACAAGCGCCCACCCTTTCCTCCGTGCCTTCCCAGGCGCCGCCTCATGCTTGCGCTTCTGTGGTAGTCTAGGCCTCAGCCCTAGACCCACAAACGCCCACACCTCTAGCGCCTCCCCCGGCGCCTTCATCTCCCACACGCTCCTACGCCTCTGTGGCCTCCACTTCCCCCGCACCCTCTCGTGCCCCCTCTCCCCTCCCTGTCCCTGTCCTGAAAGGGCCTTCAGTGGCTCCTCCATCAGCTCATGAATGGCGACCCCCTCCCTCTGGCAAGAGACATTGTCAGTCTCCACCCAGATCACCCCACCCCCTGCCATCCAAACCAGCACCTATCCCCTGCTCTTCAAGACCCTTGAGTCCTGAGCCCCCTCGTGCGTCTGCCCCCAAATGCGGCGGCCCACCTCCCCCTCCCCAGAAGGCTTTCTCCCCTTTGCTTCCACCTTTCCCCCCCAGGATGTGCTCTCCATGCTGTTACGGACTTACCGGTTTGTATGTTACGCACTTTTTCCTTGCATTGTACCTTCGTTATTTCTTTGACTCATCGGACCGCTTATTCATTTACCTTTACTCTACCATTCTCCTTTAGTATACTTCGCTCCCGCGCTGACTCGCACTCTGCAGTAGGGATTACTCAGTCCGCAGTTGTCTGACTCACTTCGCACTGCCTTTCCGCAGTTACTGACTCATCCGCACTGCCTTCCGCAGCTACTGACTCACTCGCTACCGCTCGTAGCCAGTACTATATAAACCCCATGTACCATAGCTACATTCCTTAGATTTAGCAATCACTTTGCTCTTCGCCTTTCCACTTCCTGCATACTCTGCCCGAACCTTGGAACGGTTTGTTAAGCATAACAAGTTGCTAAATCTCGTTAGGTTCGCCCAGAGCGAAGAGAGCAACTACCAGACGAGTCAAGACGTCGCGCTTCTTTGAAGACTTCACCAGTAACCCATTCAGCATGCCAGAAGCCCGACAGGAGGAGCTAAGTCCTCGAGACAGTATCGATTTTACACTCATCCAGCAGTACATTGAATCAGAGATCCGTCGCATCCTACAGCAGGTGCTTGACGAAGAACTAGACAATGATGAGCATTGCCCCCACGGCGAGATAGCAGAGAGCATCCATCTTGCTCGGCAACACCAGATCGCGCGTTACAACGCCCGACAGAACGAACTCGAAAGCTTTCGCGTTCAAGAAGGACCTCAGACAGGTCGGATCACAGAGATCAGAGAGTTTATCGGTGTCCAGACAACCATTATCAGAAGATTGATTAGGATGCTCACATCGAGACGTCCCAGAGCCACATCATCACGTCTTACTCGAAGCAGCAGATCTACGCCCACTTCACCATCGAAGAAGAACAAACCGAGTACAACCGCTGGGCACGAAATGAGAGACTTGACCCCTTCTCGAGACCAACAGACACGCAGGAACAGAGATTCCTTAGAGATTTACAGAGGAAATACTCTGAACGTTTTGCCACCGATTCTGCCAACGAGTCCCCTGATGAATTTACTTTTGACTCCGCGCAGTCAGATATCGAACAGACGCCTAGAACAGGGACTCATTTTCAATCCTTACCTGTATCCCGAACCCCATCTTCGTCCCAACAACCTGACTCCTCTTCTCCTCCGCAGACTCTAAACATGGCAGAAGCTCCGGCTGTACAAACAATGGATACATCCAAGATCATCAAGGATCCTGGGATGTTCAAGGACAGATACACCTTCGACGAGTGGTGGAAAGCCACCAAACTATACATCAGGTTCCAAAAGAGCCTCACAGACGATCAGAAGATTCTTGCGGTGTTATCCCGCATGATGGAAGGGTCCGGCAGACACTGGGCCAGTAACAAGTTAGACGCTCTTGCCGTTGACAACAAGAACATCACCTGGCTAGGTTTTTCTGATGATATCGCCACACGATTCTCCATCGCCAACAAGTCGGTCGCTGCCAAAGCGAGACTCGAAGTCCTGAAACAAGAGAAACGCACTGTTGATGAATTCTTGGATGAATTTGAAGAACTCTTGAAACTGTCAAACCTTGGCAAAGAAACTGGGAAATACATCCTAGAGAAGAACATCAACCGCAGAATCTCTGAACAAGTGGCCAGCGATGGCAAAACGTACACCGATTATGCAAAGGAGATTCGAAACAAGGGACGACAGATGGAGGGACATGCACTGGTCATCCGAGGTGGCGGCGACATGCGCACCGGATCGGGTACCACTTATGGTGGTCAGGGCAAAGCCATGGAGATCGACAAAGCAGGAGTAGCCCGTTGCTACAACTGTCAGCGCTTCGGTCATCTGGCTAAAGACTGTAGCGCTCCAAAGAAGAAAGATGGTTGCAAGTGTTTCAACTGTGACCTAGAAGGCCATATCGCGCGCAACTGCCGCAAGCCGAAGAAGAACTCCGGAAGGGTTAGGAAGGTGTCTGAGGAAGATGCCGAGAATGATGAAACCACAATCTTAGAAGCCGACGAGAAGGATTTTCCTGAAGGGTCCAATTAAACGACGCTAAGTCGCGACCCTTATCTATTAAACGGACTTGCTTGCCTTGTACGACTGCAGACAATAGAACCTATGTCATCCCTGCCAAGCGAGCCGCTGCGTCGACTAAGATTGTGAAGGGAGATAAACCTCCGAAAAGATGAGAAATCAGGCTGTTAGCGCAGCTCAAAACACGACGAGGACCAAAGGTTATCCGACCTGAGGTTGACAGCGGATGTGAACGCACATGCATTCATCCCAGAATAGTACGTGAACAGAACCTCCCCACGCGAGGAATACCACCCATAGCAATTCTAAATGCGGATGGATCACCAAATCGACAACAGAAAGCGAGCCAACTTGCCGAAGTCAAACTGGATTTGGGAGCACATCAGGAAACCATGGAAGCAATGGTACTGGACATTGGGAGGACGGACATGCTCTTGGGACATGACTGGTTGGTACACCACAACCCCACAATCAATTGGACAACCGGCGCGGTAACATTTAACCGGTGCCCAACAACATGTCGAACCAAACAGTCGGATTTTAGGATTAACCTTAATGGTTGCAAACACTGGGTTCGCATGGTTGAGGTGCGCGACAAAGATGCACCCAAAAAGTCGGATCAGAAATGGAAGCCTGGAGACCCTATTTTGGAAGCCGTCACTCCCACACCACCTCCCACAACCAAACGACCCTCATATGTTGAACGATTTGCTCATCTTTTCGAGAAAGAGAACTTTGACAAGATCCCAAAAGAGAGGGAATGGGACCATGGTATTGAACTTACACCGGACGCACCAAAGGAACTAGGAGGAAATACATATCCTATGACGCAAAAAGAACAAGAAGAATTGGACACATTCATTGACGAGGGTCTAGCAACGGGAAAGATCCGCCCGTCCAAATCCCCTTATGCCTCCCCTTGCTTCTTCATCAACAAAAAGGATGGCTCCAAACGATTGGTACAAGATTACCGCATGGTCAATAAATTCACGGTCAAAGACAAGTTCCCACTCCCACGAATATCCGATCTCTTGGACGTACTGAAAGATGCGGTCTACTTCAATAAAATGGACATCATGTGGGGCTATAACAACGTCCGGATTAAGGAGGGCAATGAATGGAAAGCTGCCTTCCTCACCAGTTGAGGATTGTTCGAACCATTGGTCATGTTTTCGGTCTTTGCAACTCCCTGGGAACATTCTCTCAGATGATGGCTAGTCTATTCCGGGACCAGATCCGCCGACGTATCTGCATGATCTACATGGATGACATCGTGGTTATCGGTAAAACCAAGGAAGAACTCGCGCGAAACACTGAAGAAATCCTACAGATCCTATCGGACAATCATTTGTTCCTAAAGGAGAAGAAGTGTTTATGGGAAGTAATGAAATGTCCTATATTGGGATATGTGGTTGGTGAGGGACGTGTTGAGATGGAAACTGAGAAGGTGGATACAATTCGAAACTGGCGAGCACCCACATCAAAAAAGGAAGTTCAGAAGTTCCTTGGATTTGCTAACTTCTATCAACGATTTATTGAAGGGTACTCAAACATCGCAAAGCCTCTCACCGCGCTCACAGGTGGTATGGCATTTACTTGGGGACCAACACAGCAGCAAGCCTTTGAAGGTCTCATACGGGCAATTACATCGGCACCGGTCTTGGCATTACCAAAACCAGAGGGACAGTTCAGGGTTGAAACTGATGCATCTGGCTATGCAATTGGAGCAGTACTCTCTCAGAAGCAAGACGACAAATGGCACCCCATTGTGTTCTTGTCGCGGACCATGTCCGCGGCCGAACAGAATTACGAGATATACGACAAGGAACTTCTGGCAGTCGTGGAAGCATTAAAAGATTGGAGACACTATCTGCTCGAAGCCAGGGAACGTTTTGAAATCTTGACCGATCACAAGAACCTGGAATACTTCCGTCGTCCTCAGGACCTGAATCAACGACAGCGACGCTGGAAAATGAAGTTACAGGACTATGACTTCAAATTACGGCATGTACCCGGCAAGACCAATGCGAAAGCGGACATCCTGTCACGCTTACCCTGGTATGAAGCGGAACTCGAACCACAGGACAGTGACCAAATGCTCAAGGAGGGACTATTCTTGAAATGATTGGAATCAGAAGATGTGGTACAAATGGAGATGTTCACGGAGGAACAATTCTTTGAAGGGGGTGAAACATCTGATTCTATCAAAATTGGAAACGTCACGACCATCGAAAATCCGTGGATTGCACGCATCAAGGGTTCAAACCGCATGGAGACAGAAGTAGCCCAGGGTCTAAAGAAGAATCCTCATTGGTATCAACAGGAAAACAGCATCACATATGCAGGTGAACAAGTCTATGTCCTGCCAGATCTGCAATTGCGACAAGAATTGATGTTTGAATCACACGATGCACCAGTGGCTGGACACCCAGGACAGTACCGGACACATGAACTCCTCACTCGCACCTACTGGTGGCCTACCATACTGCATGATGTGAAGAAGTACGTGAAGGGTTGCGACACTTGTCAATGCAACAAGATTAACCGACAAAAGCGACATGCTCCGCTACATCCCCATGCAGCACCAAGTCACCCATGGGAAGACATAGGAATCGACGTCGTGGGACCGATACCAGAATCTGATGGAAAAAACACAATTCTGGTCATCACGGATAGACATTCAAAGATGCTTCACCTCATTCCGACAACCATGGAACTATTGGCTGAAGGATTAGCCAAGATCTATCAGGATCAGATATGGAAGCTTCATGGGATCCCCAAGAAGATCATCAGCGATAGGGGACCACAGTTCGCTGCGAAGTTCATGGAGATACTCTGCCGCATGTTAGGTTCAAGAGGAACCTGTCCACCGCATACCACCCACAGACTGATGGACAGGCCGAGCGATCGCATCAGGAAACAGAAGCATTCTTATGAAACTTTGTCAACCATCTACAGGATGATTGGGCAGAATGGATCGCAATCGCAGAGTTCCAGTACAATGACAAAGAACACCAGGCAACGAAGCACACCCCATTCTACCTCAACTACGGTTTACATCTGTGGAAGGGAGAACTCGTGTTAGAAGATACCAATCCGGCTGCCAACGATTTCTTGAAAAAACTCAAACAGGCACGAGAAGAAGCCAATGCTGCGCTGAAACAAGCACAGGATCAGATGAAGAAGACAGTTGACACACGGCGAAGTCCGTCTCGGGACTACCGCATCGGAGACAAGGTGTGGCTGGAAGGGACTAACATCAGGACCGATCGACCCTCAAAGAAACTTGATGCACTCCGACATGGACCATTCAAAGTCCTAGAAAAGAAAGGAGCTAGCGCATACCTTCTTGATCTTCCGAAGACTTGGAAGATGATTCACCCTGTGTTCAACGAGACCCTGTTGTCACCATATGAAACTCCGAAGTACGCCATCCAGAAAAAGAAACCAGCCCCTGATCCGATCATCGTCGAAGGACGAGAAGAGTACCATGTGTCTACGATCCTGGACTCTCGAAAGTTCCGCAGAAAGATCCAGTACCTCGTCCAATGGGAAGGATATGGCCCAGAAGAGAACACATGGGAACCGCGAGCTAATGTTCAGAACGCTCAAGATTTGATCCGTGATTTCCATCGGCAGAACCCGTCACGTCCACGATAAAAGACACCCGTTGAAATCAGCAACAGCATCGACCTCATCAGTCAAAAAACCCACCGAGTTCTCCGCTCCGTCTTCAATATAGCTACTCCATTCTTCCTCTATCTCTCCAACATCCTCCGCACCATGTCCACCGCCACCACCACATCCACTGAAACCAACCCCGCCATCACTGCCCTCTGTTACGGACTAACGACTACGGACGTATACGCTTACTTTTTCACTTTTACTCATCGGCCCCCGCTTACACATATCATATTATACTTTATTTCCTTTAGTATACTTCGCTCCCGCGCTGACTCGCTTTCCGCAGCTGTCTGACTCATTCCGCAGTCAGCTTACTCATTAGTGCATAGCCTTCCGCAGTCGCCTTACTCATGCGCACTGCCTTCTGCAGTTACTGACTCATTCGCTACCGCTCATAGTCAGTACTATATAAACCTCATGTACCATAGCTACATTCCTTAGATTTAGCAATCACATTGCTCTTCGCCTTTCCATCTTCCTGCATACTCTGCCCGAACCTTGGAACGGTTTGTTAAGCATAACAAGTTGCTAAATCTCGTTAGGTTCGCCCAGAGCGAAGAGAGCAACTACCAGACGAGTCAAGACGTCGCGCTTCTTTGAAGACTTCACCAGTAACCCATTCAGCATGCCAGAAGCCCGACAGGAGGAGCTAAGTCCTCGAGACAGTATCGATTTTACACTCATCCAGCAGTACATTGAATCAGAGATCCGTCGCATCCTACAGCAGGTGCTTGACGAAGAACTAGACAATGATGAGCATCGCCCCCATGGCGAGATAGCAGAGAGCATCCATCTTGCTCGGCAACACCAGATCGCACGTTACAACGCCCGACAGAACGAACTCGAAAGCTTTCGCGTTCAAGAAGGACCTCAGACAGGTCGGATCACAGAGATCAGAGAGTTTATCGGTGTCCAGACAACCGTTATCAGAAGATTGATTAGGACGCTCACATCGAGACGTCCCAGAGCCACATCATCACGTCTTACTCGAAGCAGCAGATCTACGCCCACTTCACCACCGAAGAACAACAGACCGAGTACAACCGTTGGGCACGAAACGAGAGACTTGACCCCTTCTCGCGACCAACAGACGCGCAGGAACAGAGATTCCTTAGAGATCTACAGAGGAAATACCCCGAACGTTTTGCCACCGATTCCGCCGACGAGTCCCCTGACGAATTTACTTTTGACTCCATGCAGTCAGATACCAAACAGACGCCTAGAACAGGGACTGATTTTCAACCCCTACCTGTATCCCGAACCCCATCTTCATCCCAACAATCCGACACCTCTCCTACTCCGCAGGTTCTAGACATGGCAGAAGCACCAACAGTACAAACAATGGACACATCCAAGATCATCAAAGATCCTGGGATGTTCAAAGACAGACACACCTTCGACGAGTGGTGGAAAGCCACCAAATTATACATCAGGTTCCAGAAGGGCCTGTCCGACGATCAGAAGATTCTTGCGGTGTTATCCCGCATGATGGAAGGGTCCGGTAAACACTGGGCCAGCAACAAGTTAGACGACCTTGCCACCGATGGCGAGAATATCACCTGGTTAGGGTTCTCAGACGACATCGCTACATGATTCTCTATTGCCAACAAGTCGGCAGCGGCCAAGGCGAGACTCGAAGTCCTGAAACAGGAGAAATGCGCCATCGACGAATTCTTGGATGAATTCGAAGAGCTCTTGAAGCTGTCAAACCTTGGCGAAGAAACTGGGAAATACATCCTGGAAAAGAACGTCAACCGCAGAATTTCTGAACAAGTGGCTAGCGATGGCAAGACGTACACTGATTACGCAAAGGAGATCCGAAACAAGGGACGACAGATGGAGGGACATGCATTAGTCATCCGAGGGGGTGGCGACACACACACCGGATCGGGCACCACTTATGGTGGTCAAGGCAAAGCCATGGAGATCAACAAAGCAGGAGTAGCCCGTTGCTACAACTGTCAGCGCTTTGGTCACCTTGCCAAAGACTGCAAAGCCCCAAAGAAGAAAGATGGTTGCAAGTGTTTCAACTGCGACCAAGAAGGACATATCGCGCGCAACTGCCGCAAGCCGAAGAAGAACTCTGGAAAGATTAGGAAGGTGTCTGATGGAGACCGATGACGATGAAACCATCACCATAGAGACCGATGAGAAGGATTTTCCCGAAGGGTCCGATTAAACGACGCTAAGTCGCGACCCTTATCCATTAAACGAACTCGCTTGCCTGGTGCAGCTACAGACAATATAACTTATGTTATCCCTGCAAAGCGAGCCGTTGCGTCAACTAAGATTGTCAAGGGAGATAAACCTCCGAAACGACGAGAGATCAAGCTGCAAGCTCAGATCAAAACACGACGAGGACCAAAGGCCATTCGACCCGAGGTTGATAGCAGATGTGAACGCACATGTATCCATCCCAGAATAGTACGCGAACAGAACCTTCCTACACGTGGAATAAAGCCCATATCAATCCTAAATGCGGATGGATCGCCGAACCGACAACAGAAAGCAGAAAAACTTGCTGAAGTCAAGCTGGACTTAGGAACACACCAGAAAACCATGGAAGCAATGGTATTGGACATTGGGAGAACGGACATGCTTTTGGGACATGACTGGTTGGTGCACCACAACCCCACAATCAATTGGACGACCGGCGCTGTAACATTCAACCGGTGCCCATCAACATGTCAAACCAAACACTCGGATTTCAGGGTTAACCTTAATGGTCGCAAACATCGGGTTCGCATGGTGGAAGTACGAGACAAGGACGCACCCAAAAAATCGGATCAGAAATGGAAGCCCGGAGACCCCATATTGGAAGCAGTTACTCCCACACCACCTCCCACAACCAAACGACCCTTATACGTTGAACGTTTTGCCCATCTCTTTGAAAAAGAAAACTTTGACAAGATCCCAAAGGAAAGAGAATGGGACCACAGCATCGAACTTACACCGGACGCACCAAAGGAGCTAGGAGGAAACACGTACCCTATGACCCAAAAGGAGCAAGAAGAACTGGACGAATTCATCGATGAAGGCCTGGCAACCGGAAAGATCCGACCGTCCAAATCCCCTTATGCATCACCCTGCTTCTTTATTAACAAGAAAGACGGTTCCAAACAATTGGTACAGGATTATCACATGGTCAATAAATTCACGGTTAAGGACAAATTCCCACTCCCACGCATCAACGACCTCTTGGATGTATTGAAGGATGCAGTCTACTTCAACAAAATGGACATCATGTGGGGATACAATAACATGCGGATCAAGAAGGGTGACGAATGGAAAGCCACCTTCCTGACCAGCCGAGGATTGTTTGAACCATTGGTCATGTTTTTCGGTCTCTGCAACTCCCCGGGAACGTTCTCTCGGATGATGGCCAGCCTATTCAGGGATCAGATCTGTCGGCGCATCTGTGTGATTTACATGGATGACATAGTGGTTATTGGTAAAACCAAGGAAGAACTCGCCCGGAACACCGAAGAGATCTTGCAGATTCTGTCAGACAATGATCTGTTCCTAAAAGAGAAGAAGTGTCTTTGGGAAGTAACGAAATGCCCCATATTGGGATATGTCGTTGGAGAAGGACGTGTTGAGATGGAAACTGAAAAGGTGGACACAATCCGGAACTGGCGAGTACCCACATCAAAAAAGAAAGTCCAGAGGTTCCTGGGATTGCCAATTTTTATCGACGCTTCATTGAAGGATACTCAAACATCGCAAAGCCACTCACAACACTTACGGGAAATACAGCATTCACGTGGGGACCAGCGGTGCAAGAAGCATTTGAAGGTCTCATATGGGCAATCACGACGGCACCAGTCTTGGCATTGCCCAAACCGGACGGACAGTTCAGGGTCGAAACCGATGCATCGGGTTATGCGATTGGAGCGGTACTTTCACAGAAACAAGATGACAAGTGGCATCCTATCGCGTTCTTGTCGCGGACCATGTCCGCGGCCGAACAGAATTACGAGATATATGACAAGGAACTCTTGGCAGTCATGGAAGCACTGAAGGACTGGCGACATTATCTACTTGAAGCCAAGGAACGTTTCGAGATCTTAACCGATCACAAAAACCTGGAGTATTTCCGGCGTCCTCAGGACCTAAACCAACGACAGAGGCGCTGGAAGATGAAGTTACAAGACTATGACTTCGAATTGCGACATGTACCTGGGAAGACAAATGCGAAAGCAGACATCCTGTCACGTTTACCCTGGTATGAGACGGAACTCGAGCCACAGGACAGCGACCAAATGCTCAAGGAGGGGCTATTTTTGAAACGATTGGAATCAGAAGATGTGATACAAATGGAGATGTTCACGGAGGAACAATTCTTTGAAGGGGGTGAAACATCTGATTCCATCAAAATCGGAAACATCACAACCATCGAAAACCCATGGATCGCACGCATCAAGGCCTCGAATCGCATGGAGACAGAAGTAGCCCAGGGTCTGAAGAAGAATCCTCACTGGTACCAGCAGGAAAATGGCATCACCTACGCAGGAGAACGAGTCTATGTTCCACCAGACCCACAATTGCGCCAAGAACTGATGTTTGAAGCGCACGACGCACCAGTGGCAGGACATCCAGGACAATATCGAACACATGAACTCCTCACTCGCACCTACTGGTGGCCCACCATCCTACATGACGTAAAGAAGTATGTGAAAGGTTGTGACACCTGTCAACGTAACAAGATCAGCCGCCAAAGGAGACACGCCCCTCTACACCCTAACGCCGCGCCAAGTCAACCATGGGAAGACATAGGGATTGATGTCGTGGGACCGATAGCAGAATCTGATGGGAAGAACGCAATTCTGGTCATCACGGACAGACATTCAAAGATGCTTCATCTCATCCCGACAACCGTGGAACTATCGGCTGAAGGATTAGCCAAGATCTATCGGGACCAAATATGGAAGCTTCATGGGATCCCTAAGAAGATCATTAGCGACAGAGGACCACAGTTCGCCGCGAAGTTCATGGAGATACTTTGCCGCATGTTGGGAATCAAGAGAAACCTGTCCACTGTGTACCATCCACAAACTGATGGACAAGCCGAACGATCGCATCAGGAAACCGAGGTGTTCTTACGAAACTTTGTCAACCATCTACAGGATGATTGGGCAGAATGGATCGCAATCGCAGAATTCCAGTACAATGACAAAGAACATCAAGCGACAAAGTACACACCATTCTATCTCAACTACGGTCTGCATCCTTGGAAGGGAGAACTTGTGTTGGAAGACACCAATCCAGCGGCAAACGACTTCTTGAAAAAACTCAAACAGGCACGAGAAGAAGCCAACGCAGCACTGAAACAGGCCCAGGATCAGATGAAGAAGACAGTTGACACACGACGAAGCCCGTCTCGGAGTTACTGCATCGGAGACAAGATGTGGCTGGAAGGGACTAACATCAGGACTGATCGTCCCTCAAAGAAACTTGACGCCCTCCGACACGGACCATTCAAAGTCCTAGAGAAGGAAGGAGCTAGCGCATACTGTCTTGATCTTCCCAAAACCTGGAAGATGATCCACCCTGTGTTCAACGAGATCCTGTTATCGCCATACAAAACCCCGAAGTATGCCATTCAGAAAAGGAAGCCAGCCCCTGATCCGATCATCATCGAAGGATGAGAAGAATACCATGTCTCCACGATCCTGGATTCTCGGAAATTCCGTGGAAAGATCCAGTACCTTGTCCAATGGGAAGGGTATGGCCCAGAAGAGAACACGTGGGAACCTCGGACTAATGTTCAGAACGCTCAAGACTTGATCTGAGATTTTCATCGGCAAAATCCATCGCGTCCACGATAAAAGAACAAACTTTGAGAGCCATTTTCCACATCGACTTCTGTCACATCGAGTTCCCCACTCCAACTCTTCTCGCCCAACACGCCGTTCTTCTTATACCTTTCAAACATCATTTCTGCCATGTCCAACATCACCGCCGCCTCCACCAATGCTTCCGATATCAACCCCACCATCACCACCCTCATCGGCGAAGCGCTCTCCATGCGCGACCAGATCCATGCGCTCGAAACCTCCGTCGCCGACATCCTCCACCGGCAGATGCATATCCGCCTTCATACCCTCTCCGATTTACCAACCGCCCCCACCGCTGAGGAGAAGCTCATCCTCAAAAACTATACCAACACCCTTGCTGTCGAGAATCGACGCCTTCGCCTCGCCGTTTGAGGTTTAGAATTTGCCACGGCGGTAAACGATGAACTGATAAAGGATTGGGGTAACCGAGTTGACCCTGCCTGGGCCGATCCAAATGGCAACGATGGATGGGAGTAGGTAGTCTGTGAGGACACAGACCTTGAGGAGGGGAACATGTTACGGACTTACCGGTTTGTATGTTACGCACTTTTCCCTTGCATTGTACCTTCGTTATTTCTTTGACTCATCGGACCGCTTATTCATTTACCTTTACTCTACCATTCTCCTTTAGTATACTTCGCTCCCACGCTGACTCGCACTCCGCAGTAGGGATTACTCAGTCCGCAGTTGTCTGACTCACTTCGCACTGCCTTTCCGCAGTTACTGACTCATCCGCACTGCCTTCCGCAGCTACTGACTCACTCGCTACCGCTCGTAGCCAGTACTATATAAACCCCATGTACCATAGCTACATTCCTTAGATTTAGCAATCACTTTGCTCTTCGCCTTTCCACTTCCTGCATACTCTGCCCGAACCTTGGAACGGTTTGTTAAGCATAACACATGCCCTCCCTCTCCCCCTTTCTTCCCCTACATGGGACCCCCGCCAGGATTGCCGCAACCACAGCCCTCCTTTCTCCCCGCGTTCTTGAAGAACTTCAACCCAAAGGCTGTGCCTCAACCCGCCCCCTCTGTTCCCCTTCCCTCCCACTCGTCCGGCCTGTCCAAGGTCACGCTCCCGCTGATCCAATGGGCTGCCGATGGGATCCCAACGATTACGTGGCAAACGTTCTCGTCCCCTTCCATCTGAAGTCTTTTTCTTTCTTTCACATATAAGGAATGGGCTAACACCCCCGTATGTCTCTCTTTCTGGTTTTTGTTTTGTCCTACTTTTCTATATACAACACACCACCTACAACACGCTGTCTCAATATCCTTTCACGGACGTTTCAGTGTCCATCTCTATCCTTTACTTATCGGATATACACATAGGCCGTCCCCAGAGGGCCTTACTCTACCATGCTACTCATACCACGGTCCCTGCTTAGCAGTAGTGGTTACCCCTTGTACCTAGTACAGACCGGACTGCAATCGGGCGCCGGTATATAAATTGAGGTTTTAAAATAAAATAAAATAAAATAAAATAAAATGACGATGCAAACCGCGTTTGCTGGGTTCGATTCCTGGCTGGGGATCCAACCTGTGTCGTTCTTTTACTATTCCTGTTGAAGGGGCTGTGCCAGTGGAGGGACATGATATCATTCAAGATCTCAACGTTACCCAATTGATTCTGACAACGCGTGTCAGTTCAAGTATTTGTGAACGCACGTGACCTCAAATTCCTCTTGAGGATCGCCCTGGAATGTTGAGCGGTATTTGTAGATTTCGTGGGCTTCTGACTGTCTCATACTCAGTGAGTTCCTACCAGGTATTCGTGTCTCTTCCATCTGGAGCTCTTGTTCTCAAAGACCAACGCAAATCCCAGCTTCGGACGCCACGGACCGCGCCCAAAGGTCATCTCATCCCTCCGCCCAGACCGCCTCCAGCCCAGCGACTATTTCGACTTTTCTGGCGTTGCCCAAGTCAAAGTCTGGTCCGGTGACCCCCTGAACAGCACAAGCGTCCGTTTCCACCCCTCGTTGGCCTCCGCCATCCCCTTTCCACGCCATACTCGCGGCTTCCTGTACCTCCACACTTCCTCCCCGACCGCCTCTGCCTCCGCCTCCCTCCCCTCCATCCGCTTCCGCGTCACACCCACCGCCGACCCAGCCTCCTTCAACCGCGGCTCCGACCTCCTGGACAAGGACGGCGCACCCTGGTCCATCCCCCTCTCCAGCCTCGCCCCGCGCCCGTCGTATCGTGGCCTGTACCAGGTACTGTTGCGAGATGGTCTCGTCAAGCCCAGCCTGTTGAGAGAGCCCAAGGAGCCTCGAGCCTTCAACACGTTCAGGGACGCAGCGGGGCGGAGAAGGTTTTTTTCACCGGGAAGGCAACTGCAAAATATCCATCAGCCCTTCCAACTCAATTTGGCCACACGGGGAACGAGGATGTACTACGTCGCCGAGAATGGGGAGATAACGCAGGCTGTCGTGGGCTTCATGGATTACCGTCCCCATGTCCATGAGTATCCTTATACAGGTATGTAGTCGTTTTGTCTTCGTTTCTTTTGTTGGGTCCTTTCTGTTTTTTTTTTTGTTTTGCTGAAAGTGCTTGCGTACTTGAGGTATCGTTACGGTCAAGTTTGAGCCATCGACGTTGCCGCGGCACAAAGATAATCCCCGTCTACTGCTCCGCGTCCTGGATATCCTGAAACCCCCAGAATGTATCTTGGAGAACTATGATGGTTATATTCCGATGCCGAAAATTGGAGAATTTTTGATGAAGGGCGAGAGGCCTATGTCGATGCGAATGCTCCGTCTTGTAGAGTCCTCCTGATTCGGTTGTGAAGCGGACAGTGTTCGAGTATCTTTTGTTGTATTGTACATGCAAAAAATGATAGTTAAATTGTCATGACATACTCACCCGCCTGTGTGTATGGACGCCGACTGCAGAAAAGGTGGCAGAACAATAATTTGATCCCGATATCGAACATACCGACTCTTGGGTAAAGTGGCAACATACTTCCCAAAGATATTGCATGCACTTGTAACTCACAAATCCCGCCGGCACCTATTCGACAATATGCACTGGCAAGTGTGTGATTCAGTCCAAGCTTCTTCCAAGCTAGAAACACACGCTGAGGACCCTCCGATGCGTATACCGTAAGTATGGTCGAGTCAACAAAGGCAGTAGTATATCGCTAATGTATAATCTGTCGGGATCGGTCCACAATGGACACCATCTCCCGAAAACTACCTGCTGTACTTTCCAACAATGGCAACTATTATAAAAAGAAAGTTTCAGGAGTCGGTAAGGTTTATTATGATGTTCATACTTGGCTACCCGCTGCGATTTTTTGGAGCCGTAATGGTGCTCCATTATTCTTTTCGACATCGGAGCAGACCCCCTACCATGTCCAGATGGTGCAGACGTCAGACGGATCACCGCCATCAAGCTCCCCGGTTAACAACCATCCTAATTTCCCACCCGGCTTCCCGCAACCTCCGGAGGCGCGGACAACCAGACGCCAACGATACCACATTCGCCGGAGCACGAAACACGACCTCCGCCATACAGTGGCTCCCTGGAAGACCACCCTCCCCCCTCCAGCGCTCCAGCACATCCAGATGCAAATCAAAGTTGGCCCTCTCCGGAACGCAGTCCGCCAGCAAACACTCGAGCGTCCACAGCTTCGGGACGAGCTCTCCGGACTCCATCCGCTGGAGGATCGCCGGACTGAGCATATCCCCCCAACCGACGCGGAGCGTGTCCAGCAGAGGCGAGGTCTCCAGCACACGCTCCAGAACGACGGCTGGAATCGACAAGCCTCGCGATTCGAGGGTGAAGTTCTCCAGCGCACCGCCCGCAGCGACGGGCACCAGCCATTCCATGTCCTTGGGCATATGCCCCGTGATTTCGATGCGACTGAGCCGCGGCAGCGCGAGGACCCGAAAGGGTGAGAGGTCCATGTTGTGGTCCACGGTGTTCAAGGCGAGGGACTCCAGAGAGGGCAGGGTGGTGTGCGTCTCCGGAAAGCCGTCACCACCGGCCGACAGCGAGGCTCGGATGCACAAAGAACATTCGACGAGGGAACGGCATCCGGACAGCAGCTTCAGCGCATCCCGCACCGACAGAAACGAATTGTCGAACTCGACCGCTGTGAGCTGTGACAGCGGCAGCAAAAACGGACGGGCCGCAGCGACCTCGCCCACAGAGTACAGCCTGACCTCGCGGAGGTTCACGGCAGCGCCGGGCGTGATCATGGAGAATTGGAACTCCCCCGAGACAGGGGTGCCGACTTCGATCGTTTCCAGCCTCGGAAAATCCAGCGGCGCACTGGCCAATGACTGGAGAAACGGCACGGCGGCTTCGAACAGACCAAAGGCTTTCACTCGGTGAGCATGCGGCCTCAGCCAATGGTGGACGCCTCGCCCCTTCCCCACGTCGAATAGAAACAGCGACAAGGGCACCTGGCCAGTCCTTGCGAGAACCCCGGTGACCATGCGATGGAGCCGAGAAAGGTCGCTGTGCTCCTGAAACCCGCCGCCACAATCGATGATCAGATGACTCCAGAGATCGTGGGTGTTGAACGCTAGTTGCCTCCACATGGAACATACTCGGCTCAGAACCCAAGGTGGCTGGGTGAGGCGCCATGGGATGTTGAGTCCTTCCGTCGAGCATTGAAGAAAGATTTGGGAAATGACCTCGTTTGGGATATGGTGGATGGTTATTAGGGCCATTTCTACTATATATATAAATATCCAATCTGTCAGATAATATAAAGATGAACGTAAAATGGCTGGGATTACTATTACCTTCCTATGTTCGAAGATAGGTTCTCGAATTTCGTTGTATCCAAAAAAAAACAGCGCCAAATACATAATTAACTTCAATGGTTGCTCGCCAATCGGGTATGTAGCGCAACCATCAGAATCCACCTTCCTCCCATGAATCAAGTTTTGGTGCATCTTCTACATACAGTACCATCGATGACCAGCAAACGCAGTGATTTGATCCCAGTTCGCCACGTTTTCCTGGACATAGTTATTCTTCCAGCCCTCAATTAGGCGTAAACCTCAGGTCCACGACCTCCCCTCCGGCATGCGTCTCCAGCGTAACCACCATCCTGTTTACCAACGACACTTCCATTAAAGCCAGACACACAGCCAGAATCTCCTTCGCAATCATGAGTACTAGTACACATCCGGCAGACCGCTTGTCGACTCCACTTTGTGACCTGTTCCAAGAAGGATCCAAATGAAACGCTCAAGAATGTGGCTAACGACAAAGATAGGAGAGGAGGAACCCCGCGTGCGTAAAGTAGGATTGTTGCGCTGAAGAATCGAGTGAGAAACATGAGGAAGTGACTTCATCGTCCATCACTAGCCTCATAGCATTATATACCGGCGCGTCCGCTGAATTGAAGTGGAACGCTTCAATGGATACCTACTAGGCTCAAAACCATAATCAATCAATCGTAAATCCAGTGCCTCAAGCCTGTGTATTCTTTTTTACCGCTTTCTTCGTGCTTGAGTTCCGAGACGGTCTTCACGCACGACACTGAAGAAGACGTTAGCTTTTCCTCGACGGTTGAATTTTTGGACAGAACCTCGTACGGCGCCGCGACGACTTCCGCCGAGCGTCAACACGAAGACGTAAGTATCCTGTATCCTGTACACCATCTACCAGATCCTGCCATTAGTGAGTTAGTGCACCTGCAAGCACACGTACCACCACTAAGGAATGAAGGTAATCACTTCCCCGCGCGCCTCCTAGGACCGGCGTTAAAGTTCACTTCCTCCTCGAGTTGTAGTAGGACTTGGATGGCGGGATATTTGCTTTGAAAAATCTCGCATCAACGCCAGTGTTGATTGGCACCAAAATTCATCGACCCTCTCGGCACACCGTGGATGGAGCCCTCCTGAGGGGGTCCACTCAGTTCAATGGTGACCGCGGCCAAGTTTGGACTTACCAACGGGTAGAACTTGCCATGTCCAGAGATTTACATCCCTGAACCGCCCGGATCTACTGCACTGTACATACACCATCACGGGGCCGCCACCTCGGAGCTCGAGATTAGATTTTTACTTCTCCCGAGAGTCGCGAAACCGAATACGATTGAATCACCTGAGTAGTTTCCTGTCAGGCTACTCTGGCTCGCTCTACCCTTCCCTTCCCATCCCCCCCGCCCCAGCCAAGTTCGCCGCTGATCACCCTTGAAGCACTAGATGATGACCGTAATTTGAACTTTTTGTTGATCCAATGGTTCGGTGGAATACAGTATTTGGCAATCGGAGGAGTGGGTAAGCATATAGGGTTGATATAGGGTCCACGAGTCAAGAAGGGAGTCAGGTGGGTGTGGAGACGAGTAAGATACGCTCCATACGTACTTGTGTGCCTTGTTTATTTAATTTATTAAGATGTACATATATGTAAGGGGGGAAGGGGGGATTTGTATTCGAGACAATGTACATTCATAATACAAGGGACGGATCTCAGGCCTGGTCTGCTGATTCCTCCTTTGGAGAGTGGGTTGGGCATTGTAGGGTCACGACCCATGACTCACTGGCATAGGAGGCGGGGATGTGCAGGGGGTTGTTGATGGCGGGGGTGATGGTTGGTAGGTGAACTTTTTTAAGTCGTAGTGACAAGTAATTGTTGGCTGGGAATGGTTATGGAGGGCGTGGACGTTGTTGTGGGTTCCGTGTTGTACTTGGTATGGTATGGAAGGAAGCGTCGTTTGTAGAAGCGTGATCTGTGATCTTTCATTGTAGCAAGTCTTGGCGATAAGTAGGTTGTGGGGGGGCATTCACGACTCAATGCGGGAGGTGTGGGGTTGTCGATGGCGGAGATGGTTGGTAAGTTAGGTATGTAGTAATTGTTGGCCGGGAAAGGTTATTGGAGAGGCGTTGTCGCTGTCGTGGGTCTGTATTGTTAGTATGATAATGGAAGCATCGTCGAAGCATGATCAGTGTTCCTTGTTTGATGTGCTGCGGGGCTTGGCGGTAAGTATGGTGTGCTGATGAGAAATGTGAAGCGTAAGCGTACAAACGTTGGGAAGGCGTTGTACAATAGGGTCGCCCTAGCCTGGAAGAGAAATGCAGTGGTTACGACTCAATCATAGCCGCAGCCAGTGGAGTAGAGCAGGCTCGTGAATGAGTCGTGATTGTTATGCTGGAAATGGAGAGTGGGTAGCTCCACGTTGGTCGCATCATGGAGAGTCAGTACGAAGAGATACGACAGTCGGTACTCATTAACAAAAAAGGTCTTGGCAGGAAGGACTGTTACTTACCGAAACAAAAGTATGTGGCGGGGCAATGGCGGGGCACAACGACGGACCCGAGTGATTTAACGCCATGCAAGCTTGGCTTGATCGCCGTTGAAATCAAGAACCTCCGCTACTTAAGTATGGCCCTACGATACATGTACATACCACAAAGCGGATCTTTGAACCTCATAAGGAAACAATCCGGGACAGCAATCAGTCACTCACGCCGGGTGTGCCTTCCTTCGTACAAAGCTTCGAGTTTCCTGATGTATGGAGCAATACCTGGGGGACGGCATGACAAGGCGGATGACCACAGGTATTCGCAATGCTACGAGTGCCAGATGGTGGGGTGGGAGAACGAATTCGAAGAGTGGAAAGAGTTGATTGGAGAGTCTGTTGCGTGAATTTGCAATTGGGGAAGTAAAGTTTGGCAGCTGGGGGTGTTTGTGTACCTGTGGCCCTCGAGTTTCTATGATGATAAGTATAAAGTTGCAATGATCGCTGTGGATCTGGAGGGTCATCAACGGCGACGTACTCACTTTGGAGGGTGTGGTCGTATGACTGTGCAGGTCCACATGGCGTGGTATGGCATGGCATCGTGTTTTTTTTTTTTTGGTGTGTTTCTCGGAAAATCTGTCCTTCTTTTGTCTTCTCCGCTTTTATCAGGGATCGGGGTTTTTATTTTGGTTACTTACTCTGTTCTTCGAAACTTTAGCGGACCTGAAAGTCCAGTTGGAGTTCTGGTCAATGGAGAGTACTACAGATGCCAACGTGGAAAAGCTTTGATGCATGGTGATCATGATGCGAGAGTCGTTCGTTCTTTGCAAGTTTTTTTTTTTTCGTTCTTCTTTCTTGATTTCCGTGAACTCGTGCCCCGCATAAGTAGGTCTATGAATCGTTGATGCCGAGGACGATCCAGACGTTGTCCAGACGTGGTCGGGCTCCGCCCAGCGAACATCGTGCACCGACAGAGGTGGATCGTGATATTACTGGTATTATATACGTGTACCCGACACCTAGATTCACGGGGTTGGGGTGATAAAATGAAAAGATCAAAACGGGCAGTGCATTCATTCTATTGATCAAACGTGTGAGGGTAGGGGGTTGTGTATCGTGCATCAATGGAACGGGTTCCGTTTCGGCTTCACTGAGGTGGTGGTGGTTGTGGTCGGAAGCGAATTGGGAGAAGGATGAGTGGAACAAGGTGTGAGCCCGAGTGGATGTCACATGGAAAAGAGAAGATTGATGGTGGTTGTGCCTCAAATGGAGATCGGCTGTGCCGTGATGCACGTGCCCTTCTTCCTTATTCGTCACATTGTTCTCGAATTATCCGCTTTTCTCTTTATAAACACACCGCCCTGGTCACTCCTCCGTAGCAACTACTCTGCCACCAGCCATGTCCCACTACGCACGAACCATCCACTCCTCCTTCACCTCCAGCATCGGCCACTCTTGGGCCTCCTCCTCCTCCTCTTCGCCCTACGCAACATCCTCCTCCTCCGCACACGCAAACCTCCTCCTCGGTGGCTACATGCACAAATACCCACCTGGCCTCAGCCACAACAGCGACTGGCGCGGTGGTCCAAACACTCCCTACTACTCTCGCCGCCGAAGCAACACCATCACCCTCCGTGCCCCCACCTCAGCCCGCCGCGCTGCCCCACCCGCCTCACCATCACCACGCGCCCAGCCAGCCAGCACAACATACATGAAATTCGACCCCTTCTCCGACGACTTCAGCGTCGATGTTGCCGAGCTTCCTCTCCCCCTGCCCCGCCTCCCAGCGTCCGGCTCAAACCCCTTATCCTCAAGCTCCGGCTCGCCTGTGCTCTACCGCACCCCCCGCATGGCCAGCACCCGCCCGGCGTCTCTGCAGCAGATGCAGATGCCGGTGACGATCAAGCTAGAGCCTGCGCCGTCGCCGCCTGCCTTGGATCGGAACGCCCGGTCCCGCCTCGTCGCGGGGATCTTGCTGAACAGGGTACATGCCGTTGGGAAACCTATGCGCGGGGGACGGTGTAGAGAGCCGAAGGAGTATGTTAAGAGCGGGCTGTCGAGCGTCGTCAGCCTGGATGTATAGTGGGGGGGTTGTTGTTCCCTTCCTCTCCGTCGTGGCGGCGAACTCGAAACGTACGGAAGATCTGAACTCCACGCCAAAATCCGGCTTGTACCACCATTTTTTCACCTTCACCTTTCTGCATATAGACTCTCGATCGCACCCCGGCGGTCGTTCCCTCATCCCCTGCCACGACTCGTTTACGGTATTTACACCATCATCACCCCACCCTCATCAATTAAACATAACATATCGCTCCCACTTGCTATAACTCTTATTCCCTCGCATATTTCCACTCATTATCTTCTATCCTTTTCTCTCTGTCTCTCTCTCTCTCCAATTACACCTTCCCAAAAGCACCCACCATCCATCGTTCTCACTCAGCACATTTGTAAAAGTAACCTCACGTTCGCAACCGCAATTCATTTCTTCCATTTGGTCTCTCATTAACTTATCTTCACTCTTTTCAAAGTTGTAAACTTGTAACAACCCCCGAAGTTTAAACAATTGGAAAACGCCTGCAAGCCTCTGCGGCTCCTCTACCTTTTTTTTTTTTGCAAATGTTAATTTGATATCATTGATACCCATCTCGTGTGTCGTTCCCCCCCTTCATCGGACCCCCCCCCCGGTAATTGAACACCATCCCGGCCTGATGGAAATGATAAGAATTTCGACCGAGATTCTGTTTCCGTCAAACCACCCCATCAGGGGGGAGGGGGACCTGGCCAGGGTGACGTCAGTGGCGGAAGTCAAGATAGCAGGTTTGAGATCAGCGCTCAGTGGGCAGATATCCATCCCGATCCATATTTCGATTTGGGGGGAAAGGTCAAATGCAAGTATGGTGCGAATCGCTTAGTCACCACCACTTTGGGACAGCGGCCAATTTGGGGCTGGACCGGACCAAGTGTTGGCCTCGTCGCCCGGGACGACCGCACCCGCAACAATTTGGTGGCCAGCGGGCTCGCGTAGATAGATTCGTATCACGCAAATTACATTTTCGAGACTACAATGGAAGAAATGGTAGCGGGAATAAACACAATCTATGCCACCAAGAAAATACCTCAAGGAAGCTGCAGAACGAGCACGCGCGGAAGCATTAAGAGTGCGGGCGGCTGCTCGAAAGGAGCGGGAGGACAGTCAACAACCTGTGGCAAGCCCTGAAGTGCAATACGACACATTACCTGAGTCCCCACTCAATGTCGTCGACGAGGTCGCCAGCCCCAATTCGGAATCAGATTGTGGATATATGGGTGGGATCAACATGGTGGACAGCATGGATGAAGAGGACAATGAGAGTGATGCTGAGGGCATTTTCGTGGCTGGATGGGAGTCTCTGGATGAGTTTGATGCTGCTGATGTCGAAGAGATGAAGAAAAAGGCCGTGGTGGTTGATTCCAGTGGTACTGATGATGAAGAGCCCGTCAAAGATGTGTATTCCGAGCTGGCTACTGGATTAGAGGCAAATGACTGGAACAAAATTGAAGCAAACCGGTCTCTTGGATACAATGGGCACTCCAGCCGCACACGACGGCGCCATGCTCAAAAGGCTCGGGCGCAACAGGAGGAACGTGAAAAAGCAAAGAATTCGTTAGTATTCAAGGATTGGCACTTGACAATTCACTCACTTATTTGCCAGAAACAAGCCCGATGTCGTGCTCATGCGAAAATTCTTCATTCCGCGGCCCCCACCCCCACAGTCTTGCACACCAACCCCCGTTGCTGCCACAAGTGGCTTTGACAACACCAGTAAAACCAGCGAAACAGGCCTGGACTCTTACTCGCCTGCCGACCTTGCTGCTTTCAGTTCCGACGAGGACTTGTACTGGGCGACAAATGGGAATGAAGCTGATGACGAAGATGGAGAAGCTCAGCTGCTCACTGCGGGCAGTCAAACTGTGGACCCCAAACCACTTCCTACATGCCGAAATTTGCTTCCAGTTGCCCCTCCACTGAAACGACGCCGACTTGAGGTCCCAATCCGAAAGGCACGTGAAGAGAAGCGGGAAGCAAAGAGGCTCGCTTTTGAGAATGCATTGGATGACATCAAGAAGGTTCTCCTGTCGAAGAAGACTGAGTTTGTCGCTGGACCTGAAGGCTTACAAGCTCATCGAGCTCGTGCGATGGAGAGCTTCCTCCGAATGATCGTGAAACGTGGCCACCTTGAGACTGAAGCAGCAGAGCGAGCTGCCGAGAGTCATGGGTTTGCACCAAGATGGGGAGGGCGCTGTCTTCGTGACTGGACGAAGTTGTGGATTCAGAAGAGAGAGTTGCCGTTATCAAGAAGAGGCCAGCACAGCAAAGTCTTCAGCCTTCTTGATGACCCTGCGATCCGGGCTGAATTGCGAGCGTACGTTCGGTCAAACAAGTGGGTGATGAATCCTGTGAAGCTTCAGACATTCTCGGAGGGCAAGCTACTGCCAGAGGTGGCAAAACCATATCTTCAAGAAATCGTTAACAAGGAGATGCCTGCAGGACTCAAGAAATATATGGAGCTGGAGTTATTTCCCCGAATTCAAATGAAGGTTACAAAAGGAATCTCACTTGTTACGGCGCGCCGTTGGTTGAGAAAGGAAGGTTTTCGGTATATTGGGTTCAACAAGGGCCTGTATTATGATGGGCACGACAGGCCAGATGTTGTCAAGTATCGCCAAGAAGAATTCCTACCCTCGATGAAGGAACATTTTCCGCGCCTTGTCAGATACGTTGTCGGGGATGTTCAGAAGGAAGTATTGCCAGAAAATTTTGTGGAAAGGCAATTAGTGCTGGTGGCTCAGGACGAGATGACGGCTCAGGCTCACGATACTGTCAAGAAAAGTTGGGTCTTCGAGGACCAACATATGCTCAGAAAGAAGGGCGTGGGCCGCGGACTCCATCAAAGCGATGTCATTTGTTCGACAGTGGGGTGGCTTGAAGGAGCGAGTCAAACTCTTGAATATGGAAAGAATTATGATGGATATTGGACTGGAGAGCTGTTCGTCAAACAGGTATCTTTGTTCCATATTATTCATGCAGAAAACTCATAACCTTTCCAGTTGATTGAAAGAATACTTCCTGCATTTGAGCAGATTCACGGTCCTGGCTATCAGGCATTAATTATGGTTGACAACTCACAGGGTCACTCTGCATATGCCGAAGATGCTCTTGTCACATCTCGGATGAACGTGAATCCTGGTGGGGCTCAAGCACGAATGCGAAATGGGTGGTTCATCCAAGATAACAAGAAGATCTCTCAACCGATGATCTTTCCCTCAACACACTCACAATATGCTAATCAACCCAAAGGACTTCGACATGTTCTCAACGAGAGGGGTTTCAACACAAAGGGCCTGCGTGGCAAGTGCAAAAAATGCGAACCTGGTGCAACTGCATGTTGTTGTCGCCGAATCTTGGGTAATCAGCCTGATTTTCGTGCTCAGAAGTCACTTGTGCAGGAGACAATTGAAGCAGCTGGGCACCTCTGTATTGTGCTCCCCAAGTTCCACTGTGAACTCAACTTTATTGAGTTCTTCTGGGGTGCCGTCAAACGTTATCTTCGAGAGAACTGTGACATGACATTTGACACTCTCAAGGACAATATGCCGATCGCACTCAAATCAGTATCACTTGATACAATCCGGAAATGGGAGCATAGGATGCACAGGTGGATGGATGCATACAGGGAGGGTTTGGAAACTCGGCAGGCTCAACTAAAGGTTAAGGCATTCAGCTCTACAAAGTACAAGTCTCACCGTCGTATTCCTGAGTCTGTTGCTGAGGCCTTTGACACTTAGCGAGGCTCTGCGTCGAAAATTTCCTTTTTAGGAGTATGACTAATATACCATATATAGTAATGGCCAAATCTATCTGTGCCAAAAATTTGAACTCCCTGAATATTGACGCTATTGGAATTCTGTCTTGGGGATCGATGCCTCTCATTGAATAGAGCATTTTGGCAAGAGGACTAAGAAAAAGGCTGGAATTTGCGAGCTCCTATGCAGTTGTTACATTTTGGTGGTGACTAAGTGATTCGCACCATAGCATAGTCATGGGACTTGCTACGGTCTTAATTATTTCTCCCCTCCCCCCTTGATAGAACAGCAACTTGAAATTGCGATCATCTGAGCTAGGGTGTCTGTTTTGTTACCCGACATTCCTTGCCTTGGCAAAAAATATGTTTCAGCGCTCTCCCGCATCAAAACAAAAAAAATTTGCATATCGTACGTACAGTACTACTCCTGACTCGGGAGTCTCACAGTCATATTAATAATTACTTCGGACCGAGGAAGTTCAGCCTGAGCGACAATCACTGAAACGAAAAGAGTCTTTTGGTTCTTGACTCACCCCTACCTACTTCTACCACTTCGAAAAATTCGAGCCTGGACTGCGCCGTAGTACTCAGGCTACGAATCCGTTCTCCGCCGGGTTTGTCTGTAAGGTGCGCAATTGTGATAAAATACTTTTCTACCCATGCTCCGCAGCCGATAAAGTATGTATGTCAAGTTTATAGTACTAGTACATTGCATTTTTTTTTTTTGGCTTTGGCTTTTTGGAAGAATTCAAGGTTCCGTCATGATCTATTACTACACAGGCTGTGGCACCGCCGGCCGCAACGCATCGTCGATTGACATGTACATACTTCAAAGTTCCTGTGAAGAACTAGATCCTTTGCGGCCTTCCCGTTCAATTATGATTCAACCCCTTCCCCCCCCCCGGAGCCCACCATGAATTGTGATCACGCGTGAAGGGGAATTACGATTTACGAAGTCTGGACCCTGTAAAGATGCTACGATGATGATGATGATCAATTGGGACCCGGGCGAGAAAAAACTCAGAAGGGTTCGGAAGGGAAACGGAAATTGACTTCGATGACAAGTGCAGTGAAGATACCAGTTGGAGCAAGTACCCGCCTATCGCGCCGTGTCGGACCAAAACTGGACCATTCATCTGCCGAGTTCTTGACTTGGGCGCAGTGCCAGTGACTTATGGCATGTGTTCTCGTAGTCAGTACATGCTTACTACGTCGCCGATTCCTCGGACGGCTCAAGTTAGGGAAGAATTCGACCAGTGAGGGTACTATCTCTGAATCAGGGTTAATGGATCGACACGAGGGTGACTGAGTGAAGCAAAAAGCGTTAATCAAAGGGGGGGCCGCACGATTCGTTATCCGATACCGTCATGCATGTAAGAGTAAGTATGACGAGATATAAAGCCTTGAGGCTTGGCATGATGAATGATCTCCCGATAACCCGTCGAGCAACTTGCCCGAGTTCAGGATTCGATCGCATTGGAACTTGAAGCCAGCCAGTGCTTCGATCAACCCCGCCTACTAGTACCACCACCTGACCTCCGAGCCAGTGAGCCGCGCTATTCGTGTCCGTCCGTCTGTCCGTCAGGCGATTCTCCACAACGTTACGATGTGTGATATCGATACAGCATGTCCAAATAGACACCTGTCCGGGGAACTATGAAGTGTGGAATCTGACAACTTGTCAAAAAAAGTTTTTTTTTTCTTCTTTCTTCTTCTTCCTCCCGGTTTGAAGCGGACAGCCTCCTCATGACACTGAGTGAGTGATTGTAAATTTGAATCAAATCGAGTCTCGGAAGTAGCTCGTATTCGTATTCGGGAGCGTGACTCTGACATCGGACTTTTTTGATATTGGGCTGAGCAGTACGACAATTGAGTAGTATGCCAAGGTACAATACTTTACAGGGGGGGGGGGGGGGAGGTACATACCTCGGATTCGCGATAGCCGAAAGAGATCCGGCGGCATACGTATGTATGCAGATGACTGAATTTTTGCTGAGCCCCCGGTACTTGTTTGTTGACGAAAAGACAAGGGGTCGCGACGATATGTCCTATGGCATGCAAGTTATGCGAAAAACTCAATCAGAGAAAAAAAACTCCGCGGACTGGTGAGTCCACTGGCACGCGCCGGTGATTCGAGTCCATAGCTAGTATTCGTCATCCCGCGCACAGATTGTTGAGCAGGATCCGAAGGGCGGGGGTATCGGCTCGGTTGCGGTATGCCCCGTTACTGTACTATGGGACATGGGACGCTCGGTAAGTGTAGCCGAAAATTTACCATGATGAACGTCGAAGGGGGAACCAAAGGAGGCTCTGTGAACATTCGAAATTGATCCGTTTGATACCATAACTCGACTATCAGACGAACGTTGCATCTGTCTGTCTGGGCATCTGTTTAGGGCCCGCTCGACTGTTATGCACTTGCGGCCGGCAGGCTGGAGCGTTCGCGTTCAAGTTCGCGTTCGGAAAGGGGGCGGAAACCGTGGACCCGGAGCAGCTGGATATAGTCTATACCGCATCACGTATAGCAACCAGTAAGTTCCGAATACGCGGTGCTGTGTGCTTGGCAGAGCTCTTGTCAATGGCAGGGTACGATGCTTCGTGTGAATGATCTGGTGAGCGAGTATTGTTACTGAGAGACTCGGAAGCCAATATCATCTGTCATCATCAGCACCGGACGCCGATGTCAAGGTCCGTTAGGTTCGAGTTCTTCAGGATGATGATGAGAGGTTTATGTTGAGCCCCCTTACCACCCCGTCGGTCGCACCACACACCGAAAGAGCATCTAGTAACAGCAGTCGGAGAATCAGATAGTATCGGGATTCGTGGAGAAGCTCAAAACTTTCGCAGTGTCGTATCGAAACGTCCAGGCTACACGGTTGGTTGATCCCTGGCTTGAAGCAGACACCGGCACAGTAACTCCGGGTAAACTACTCAGGACGATATCATGCCATACACTCCCCAAGTGCAGGCGAAGTAAATTGAGGTGTGATGATTGGAATCGTAAAAAAAATCCGTGGACGCGGATATGTTGTGTGGAATAGTAAGTAGCCCTTTGAGTTGGCCAAAGGAATCCCCGGAAACCGAAAGGAAAGATAGGTTGGACCTCGGTCAGAGACACACTAGGGAAGCGACCGGGGTCGATGGCAGGTAGAAAAAAACACGAGAACGCACATTGCCAATCCGAGTCGGCGTTCATGGACAGGGGAAGTGCCAGGGGCCGTGTTCGAGAAAAAGTTGTGGTTGAATTGTGCAGACCGCGGAAATGTGGAGAATACTGAGAGATCTAGTGACGGAGCACGCCACCTTGGCTAGAGGACTCGGAGGCCCCAGGTTAGTACCGACGAATAAACAGGAACAGCGTCGCAAAACAGTTGGGCGGATTGAACCGATTCGGCCAAGCACGCCTGATCACAGAAAGCCGTACACTGGCTTCAATGACGCCCCGACGATAGTCTGCACAGATGCATTTCTCAGCATTGACTTTTGTCAGCGTGGAAGCTGAGCGGGGTTGCAGTGGTCGAGTACTAGCATCGCGGTTGATGGCCCGCGGATCATCATATCCTGCATAACCGCGAGCCAGGGCAATGTGGTCGGTTGTATGGCGCCGGAAAACATGTCCATGGCGGGTCAGAGGGCTGTCCTGACCTGGATGGAGGACTCCTAGTTGTCCATGAAATCATTGCTCTGGTGATCACATCGCAGAGAGGTGACGACGTGTCCCACGATTGTGCTTCAGCAATATGGATATTCTAGTCCGATTGAAATGAAACTTACGACTGACCGCGGTATTTCCTTTACCAAGCCTTCAGGATAAGAATACGAGCGTGGTTGGACGGATCGCAGTGCAACGTAAGATGCAAACGTCAGACCTGAAGGGGGATCTGAACAAGTCAGCCTGTCGCGAGTTACGAGGGGTTCGTGGATGTATGACACCCGTCGTAGCCCAGAGTATGTGAAGGGATCCTTAGAGAGATAGCGGCCTTGGAATTATTTCCCTTTGACCCGGATCCCGTACGCCCAGCGCACCCTGGTTTTTGCCAGGTCCATACACGATGAAGGGTAGAAAGGATGCGAGCCCAAGGCAGATCGTAAAGGATTGTGGTCTGATGATACCCTACTGTGATAGCCCTGTCATCTTCACCCCGAAAATAGTGCACTCTCCGAAACCCCGAAAGTATGGGGTGGCAGCGGAGGCTTCCCATTCGCTAATGATAGACACCGTGACAGGACAAACTTCGAGGCCTTGGCAAGCCTCCCATCGAGAGTCATTGTTGTGGTGGTGGCGGCGGTACTTTGCCAGTCAGGTCCCCAATAGAGCAAGGTATACTGTGACCGAATGCAGGAACCATCTCGGTTTCTGATGAGAGAAAGTTGAAATACGGAGGGTTGGAAGAGGAACGGGTCATGTGGTGATGCTTATGGGCTGTGAACTATCAATGCCAGTGTCTCGTGATGAAGAGACAAGAGAGCCGTTGATCCCCCTCTCCGGAAAGTTAATAGTGTGGAGAAAGAGCTGCGGACAAGTTTAACGAGGTCGATGTTGTTGCGTCGCGGAGATTGAGAGCCGGGACGGGTAGGTCCTCGTGATCATTGGTTGGGTTGGCAGGGGCATTCAAGTTAATTCCCTGTTTGCGGAGGCTTGTTGCGACGCGGTGCTGAGGCGGAGTGTGGGAGATTTAGAGGGTGTAAAAATGAAGGGGAGAGGTGAAACGATGCGTTGATGAGGGTCCTTTTGGACTCGATATCCATTGCGCCATTTCGAATTCAACATTTTTTGTTACCACACCATCAGTCGATTGCGCCAGTCGAACGTAATTTTTCGAATTTGTCAGAAGAGAAGGACTGGACACCGTCACATAGGGAAGGCGTGAGATTGTAATTGGAAGAGCACCAGTAACCCTTCTGTTATCATGAAGAACTATGTAGCGAGGTCCCTGAGCTACGATGATGGTGATGATTTTGTGAGAACTGAGAACTTGGCGACCTATCGTTGGAGACCTAGATCACGGACGTTGGGAGAAACGTCAGAGCCTCTGGTAATCAGAATCCATTGGATGGAGACTAAGGTAAAAATCACCGAGTGCGGTCCAATTGAGGAAGAGGATACCCATAGCTTCGTCCTCCCCTAGTAGTACATATCCGGATGAACCCAGAAAGCTCTCCTTCGTTCGATCTTTCCTGCACGTAAGGGACGGCTACCGCGTAGCATTGAGGTGGTACATGCGATCAGAAAGAAGTACAGTGCGCAACGTGTCGTTGAATGGTGATACAGGGGACTTGGCGCAGATGAGGAAGTTTGTGTAGGTCGTGGTCGGAGGACTAGGGTAAGAGACGCATCGTTGCATGGCATAAAAATTGCCTCACTTTCAATTGAGGTAGACCTCATACCATCCCAGTGGCTAAACGTCAAGGTACTCGTAGTATTCCCAAATGATATTGATATGGTTTGCTCTATCCAGGGTTGCTTGATTTCTGTTGCTAGCGAGTATGATGACTGGCGCTGGCGATCCCCCCGCGTAGTGGACATTCCCTAACTGTTCTGGGGTCGTCCATCAAGAATATCCTCCCAGGCGAGCTGTTTTCTGACAAACGCTTTTTGGCCAGGGGCGATTCCATGTCATTCGGCCCATTTAAGGCAGAGTATCTGGGTTACAGCCTGAGGGAAACCGACAGAGGAGGGAAGTTTGGGTCGTTGTTGCGCAAAGCTGGGCGAGACGGGATGATGGATTCAGCTTTGAGGTTCGGTTTAACCCTAAGGAAAGTGAGTGAATTTCCTTGTTCGCATAATTAAAGGACGTACATGTCGAACGGTTCATGTTGTGCTGTGCGCATCAACTTCACGCGTTGAATGTCAAAAGGTTAAGATGAAAAGCCACAATTTTAGCTGTCCGCTGTCGAAAAAAGAAGAGTCACCCTGTTGAAGTGCGACATGAAAAGTCCCTGACCGGTACATCTGCAGCCTGCAGGATGGGGCCAACAACAACAACCAAGTTTTCTGGAAGCACAGCCACAACCCCGTCGGCTGAACAAAAAGCAAAAAGCAGGTCGGGGGCAGGTAAACATACCACAATAACATTGAGCAACAGCCGAAGCATCAAGCAGACAATCCCCTCGCCTTTTACTAGGGGATTCCGTGCTGCTTCGGCGCTCTAATGTTGCTATCAAATCTTTGGAATCTCCCTCTCTCCGAGAGCCTGTTGCTTTTATTTTTGTTCTGTTTACTCTTTTCTCTCTATACAGACTGGACATCGGGCCGGTGGTGGTGGAGTCTCATCCCTCGCTTACTAGCATCCGAGTCCCGGTGGGTACATACGTCCTACAAACATCGATGCTTCCCACCTGAGTATCGGTACTGGTTAATGATTATTGAGCCTCAGATTACAACGCAGGATGGTATCAGTACAGAAGAAAAGCAGTGCGGCGCGAACCAGAAAAACACAGGAATATGAACACAGCAGTCGTTGCTACAACAAGCAAGGGTGGACACGTGAATTGGTGTGTCCTTTTTTCTATCCACGGCGTGCCATCGAAAGAACCTTCTTCAAGCCTACACCCATTACCCCAACCGCCGACTTCCCCACGTCTTTCATGGCTTTGGATTGGACGTATGCAAACCAGCTTCCTTTGACAACGTTGGCGCCGAAAAAGCGACTTTGCGCCCAAGCAGCAGCAGAACCTGGGAGATATCATCCAGTTAGCAAGCAGCGATCCCCGATCACGGATGGCACAGAATGATGGCCAACCTTTGAGAGGACCGCTAGGACCAAAACCGAACAATCTTAATAAAGGCTTGAGTAACCAATATTCGGGAAGGATCCAGGCAAGGGTCGTGTAAATGAGCATATCGAAGAGAATGGGGTGTTTGTCCACGAGCTTTGCTGCAGATATACGAACGTGTAAGCATGGCAAGCGAGAGGATGATAAAACTGCTCACTGATCACTAGAATGACATTCGTAATCTTCGGCTCTATCTCTCTAAACCTTGCTCGGACGACGGCTTCGGGGACATTATTCAAGGCTAGAACTTTGACGAGTACATCTTCGATCTTCCTCATCAACCACGAGAGCATCTTTTTCCTCTCAGCGTGCCGAGCATCCTGATCGTCGGAGAGGGGAAGAGTAAACTCTTCTTTGAAGTCCTCCAATACTACATCGAACTCGTTAGACAATTTTTCAGAGATGTCTGCAAGGTCTATATCGATGTTGTTGTGAATCGTGCGTTGAATATCGTCCCGAAATTGGTTCGACGCGTCCACCAGCTGCGTCATGAGCACCTTCAACTCGTCCAACGTTGCTGCAGCTTGCGGGAGTTTTTCAGCCTCGTTCTGGAACTTTTTCTCTATCATGGTCTTGAATTCATCACCACGCGACTTGGCCTCTTCCCAGAACTCAAGAGCGTGCGAGCCAAAGACGCGGTCGATCCCAGGAAACGGCGCTGCATGAGGGGTCAATCGATTTCACCGTGGACTGTCGCATTGCACTCAATGAAGCGTACATTTTATGGCTGCACCTTTGAAATCTAGACGATCCGGGTGGGTGAGCGACTCGGGCTCGGCGAGGACTCGGACAACGACTTACATTGACGGTAGATGGCTTGACATTGTGTAGCGAGTGCCAGAATAGTTATGCATGGTAGTAAAAGGGAGTAAAAAGAATGAAGACGCATTTTTTTGCCACGCGTTGAATGCGAGTTCTGCAGCAGCGGTGGATATTTAGACTCCGCGTAAGGACACGTCAACTTTGAATTCCGAGTTCTGCCCGCGTGAGTATGAGCCTCATACAATGCAGGATGAAAACTTGAACATAGCATCAAAAAAAGTACAGAAGACACTTCATGGGTGTGTCACAAAACAGAAACAGCAAGTACACGTAAAATCTCGACGTTCAAGCAAGGCGATGGCTTGTCCTTTTTTCCAACCACTGCCTACCATCCAAAGAGCTTCTTCAAGCCGACACCTATTGCCCCAAACAACGACTTCCCGTTCATGGCTATGGACTGGAACCATGCAAACCAGCTTGCTCTAACGACATTGCCGCCGAAGAAGCGACTCTGTGCCCAAGCGGCAGCAGAACCTATGAGATATCAGTCAAGTGGCGATCGACCACGGATACAGGATGGCGGCCAACCTTTGACAGGGCCGCTAGGACCAAAACCGAACAATCTTAACAAAGGCTTGAGTAACCAATATTCCGGAACGATCCAGACAAGGCCGGCATAAATGAGGACGTTGATAAGAATGGGGTGGTTATCCACAAGTTTCCCTAGTATACAAACATGTGAGCATGACACTGCACGCCAAAACGAGAGAGTAAAAGCGCTCACCGGAGATTAGAACGGCATTCGTAATCTTCGGCTCTATCTGGCTGAACCTCGCTCGGACATCGGCTTCTGCGACGTTCTTCGAGACTAGAACTCTGACGAGCGCCTCTTCAACCTTCCTCATCACCCACGAGATCATCTCTTTCCTCTGAGCATACCGAGCATCCTGATCCTCGGGGAGGGGAAGAGAAAACTCTCCTTTGAAATCCTCCAACACTACATTGAACTCATTCGACAGTTGTCCAGAGATATCCGCAAATTCCACATCGCTGATATTGTGAACCGTGCGTTGCATGTCGTCCCGAAGTCGGTTCGACGCGTTCACGGCCTGCGCCATCAGCAGCTTGAATTCACCCAGTGCAACTGCAGCTTGTGGGATTTTTTCGGCTCCATCCTGGAACGCTTTCTCTATGGTGTTCTTGAATTCAGCACCACGCAACTTGATCTCCTTCCAGAAGTCAAGAGCGTCCAAGCCGAAGACCCGGTCGAACGGCGCTTCGTAATAGGTCAATCAGTTACATGCTCTTTATTGCGTCCCATGGGCGTACCTAGTACGACACCTGCATTGGCATTGAAATCTAGACGATGGTGAATTAAACTTAGTAGATAGAAAAAGGGCGGGGCAACGACTTGCCCTTGATGTGGATGGCCTGGCCGCGTGTGGCGAGTGCCAAAACAATTATCCATGGTAACAAAAGGGAGTAGAAATCGTGAAGACGCATGGTTGGTTGGTGTGCGATGCGAAGTGCAATGAACCTCATGTCAGATGTTTAAACTCCGCGTACGGTAAAATAGATTAGAATGGAACAAAAGGTATCACCTTGGTTATGACCGAGACAGGGGTCGAACCTGCAATCTCCTGATAACGCATGTCGTAGTCAGACGCGATGCCATTTCGCCACACGGCCGTTATGACATTGTAAAATTATGCAGAATATGATCAAATTTCTGGCATCATTCCTGCCACAGTTCCGATCTTTTGTTTCTCTTCATTCACGAAAAAAATGAGTTCGAACAACGTCCGAGGCCCAACCTCTGCCCTCACAGAATTCCTAAGGGTATGTCCTCCCCGTCTTATCTTCTATCGCGATTGTCCCAACCCTTATATTCCACAGGCATCGGGAATCACACCAACCACCGTTGCTCGTCGCGCCGCGACACGACAACAACAACAACAACCCATCGCAGGACCCAGTGGAACGCAGGCAGACGATGCTGACCAACAGGAAGAACAAGACGATGCTGGAGACGCCGAAGAGGAAGCAGCCTCTCCACGACGACGGACCCGCGCCGGACGTGCTGTGGGACTTCTTTGTTCTCTTTATCCTATGCGTGGCTCAATGAGTATTAATACAGGCAGCGGCAGCGGCAGCCAACTACGACTCTGACCAGCTAGATGAGCCTGAAGAGGCCACTCCAGCTCCTAAAAAGCGCAAGCTGACGAAAGCTGCTGAGGCGAAGCTCAAGGCGAAAGAAAAGGTTAAAGCAAAGAAAGGGAAGAAGGGCGACGATGGAGGGGACGATGACGACTACGAGGAGGAAGAGGGAGAAGACGCGTACAAGGCTCTTTCAAAGATGTGGTCTGGCGGGGACGCGAGACCTCCAGTGGGAAGTTTTGAAGACTGTCCCAAATGCGAGAATCAGTTCACTGTCGTGCGTATGGCTCCCCTATATGCGCAATTATTTGGATGTTGACGACACGTTAGACGAAATACACGATGGCTGCGGTCCCTGGGCCAGGATTTCTCTGCCACCAATGCGCCAAGGCGTCTGGGTCAGACCCGTTCAAGAAGCCTGCTGCGCCAAAAAGGAAGAAGACATCCCCAGCTGATAAACGCAATGTTGTTTATTTTGAAGAGAAGAGGTTTCCGACGTTGGTCTTGATGTGCATACAGGTAGGATTTTGTCATGCAAGAAGAACGGCGATTAAATGTCGTGTAGCTCATCACAAAGCATATCGACGACGTGGAAGCTCTCGGGGATATTGGCTCAGTTAACATGGATGCTATCTCCAAAGCATTATCAAAGAACAGAAGCTTGTACGTCCCTTTTCACCCTCCCACTTATTTTCCACCACCTAAAACATCCCCTACTCAGAACCCCGGAGAACGCCCAGCTCTTCTACACCTCAACTAACACCACCCTGACATTCTACGACGCAACCAGTACGTTTCCCCTCCTCTCCCCTTTCCCTCCATCCTCACCTCCCAAACCAAGACCTAACCTCCGCCGCACTAACAACCCTCTTCCATCTCAACCCCGCCCTCACCACCCTCCACCTCGACTTCTGCGGGCACCTCGACGACCCCGCCATGCACACCCTCTCCTCCTCCCTCCCCGCTCTCACCTCCCTCACCCTCCTCGGGCCCTTCCTCGTGCGCCCACCCGCATGGCAAGCCTTCTTCCGCGCCCACCCCAGGCTCTCCGCCTTCCGCATCATCCAAAGCCCGCGGTTCAACACCGACTGTATCCAAGAACTAGTAAAGCACAGCGCGCCGACCCTGAAAGCACTCCAGCTCCGCGAAGTCGGGCTGCTCAACGAGGCGTTCCTGCTCGAGATCGGGAAGCTCCGGAGCGGGGCGCTCCAAGAGCTCGACCTCTCCGACCCCGGGCAGCAGTGCAGCGAGGACACCCTCATCGAGCTGCTGACGCACGTCGGTGGAGGCTTGAAAGTCCTCAACCTCTCCCGCCACCAGCACCTCTCAGATACATTCCTCTCGGAAGGGCTCGCAGCGCACGTGCAGAGCCTCACCTCGCTCACACTTTCTTACCTCCCTTTGCTCACCACCGCCGGGCTCGTCTCCCTCTTCTCGACGTGGCAGAACCCGCCCCTGGTGTGTCTCTCACTTGCGCGGAACCCCGCGCTGGGCGGCGACGCCCTTGTGGGGATCATGAAGCACTCCGGGAAAAGGCTGGAGGAGCTCAATGTCAACGGGTGGGGCGAGGTGGACCAGGCGGCGCTGCGTGCGGTCGGGAAGTGGGGTACAGAATTGAAGAGGGTGGATGTGGGGTGGTGCAGGGAGGTGGACGACTTTGTCGTGAAGGAGTGGATGGAGGGCGTGGAGGGCCCCGGGGCGAGGTTGAAGGTGCAAGGCTGCAGGAGGTTGAAGGAAGTGAAGGTGTGGGGGTGTAATAAGATCACGGCGAGGTGTCCGAGCAAGGTGAGGCGAGGTTTTCTTCCCCTTAAAGGGATCTGATGTTCGTTCGTTTGCAGCCCGGTATCAATATCCATGGAATTGAATCTCATGCGATGCTATAACGAGCGTTTCTCTGGAAAAGGAGAGACTACTGACCATCGTGGATCAGAGAGAAAAAAGTCGACCGGACAGTCACGATATTTGGAAACCATAATATTTTTGTATACATGTTCAGGCGAATTACCTATCAAAAGTTCAAGGCATATTCAAATGAACGAGACGGAGACAGGCAAGGGTAGGTAGGAATGGAAGCCACAAACAGGTAACAGCGTCACTATCAAGGAAGAGAGAAGAAACAGGCGGGGCCGAAACAAAACGATAGCAGAGTACGAGAAGACATATAAAAGACCACCTCATGTTTAGTTAGGGACTCGGATGCAACGGCCATTTATTTACTGGAGGCACGCACATCAGCGAACCCGTCCCAATAAGATCGGAGACCGGAAACTCACAGAAAAATACATGCGCTTTGCCTGCACGGGATTGAGCTTCTTATATTCCCTCTTGAACGCCTCGAGTGCAGTGGTAGCTGCGGTCGTCTGTGTGGCTGTTTCGGAGAGGTTGATAGCGCCTTCAGGATCGTAGTGGTTCTTGGCCCGTGAGCAAACTATGTCGGCATCTAGGACGATTCTCATAGGTATCATTACCCTCCCGGGGAGGTTGAAAACGGCTTACAATAAACCGGCGCAGGAATAGAAACCGAGCGGGTTGATCTAGCATAAACGTGGCAAAGTGCGAACGAGAGCGCTTGCATAGAGTCCGCGCTACAAGAACGTTAATGTAGTCAATGGGAAGACATCTTGGGGGAGCCAGACAATACATACTTGAAGTTGTTCTCCTGCGAAAGGGAAACGAAAAACAAAATAAATTAGACCATGCGAATCTTGAACGGATCACAGACAAACTCACGTCAAACAGCACCTAACGCACACAAAGTAAGCGGAGAGATAAAAGTACAACATATCGTGGCAGACTGACCGAATAATGAGCAGGGCGACTTGTGCCGATAAGACCTCCATGACTCTGCAGATAGAAGTCAAACTCTGTTGGGTGACAAATCTCATTGTCCACCACCAAGCCGGCAGGGCAGTTTTCACTTCTGTCAGCATGAGCCGGGTTCTGTGGCAAGAATCTGTTGCAGGCATCTCATCAGTCAACGCGATATCCAGAGGGTGGAATAAATGGTCCTACCGGACGTGGTGACGCTTTCCAACAACGACGATGGTGATCTTCGGATTGATCTTCAACTCTTGACAAGCGGCTGTGTACGTCTGCATCAGATCCGGCAAGAGTAACAACTTTGAAAAAAGTGTTCATACCGCGGATCAGAGGAAGTTCTGATGATAGGAGATGAGACAGAGAGAAGAAAAAAGACATCTGGATACGCACCATTGTCCAGGACTTGCTGGAACTGTCCCTCGGAAACGCCATCTACGGGAAGCGTCAATATTCAAATAGTAATGTCTCAAAAACCGTGTCATATATACCTCGATAGAAGATCAGGCGCTTGGGGGGACCCGTTTGTTTCTCCACGGCTGCCCGATATTCCGTGTACATCGTCAGGATTTTCTGCATTTTTTTTAGAGATGAGCTGCTACATTCTCATGATTTTAAAGAGTCATGGCACCGACCTTACACATGTCCTTCAAATCCTCGATCATCTCTACGCGGGATGTCTGCACACAGGTTTCCGCGACATACTTGGCGGTGTGAGAGTCGACGTTTCCTACGACTGCCGTGAAGGATGGACGGCCCTCGGATCCCGGTGCGGGGTGGATAACGTCCGCTCCTTGAAGGGAGTTTGAGTTCGGGTTCCCATCGGGAGAGACGCTGACACTCACCCATTACGACGGTGGGGTTGTGCGGGTCCGTGAGGGCAAGGACCGATTGCGGATCAGGGATCAAGTTTACGCCTCCAAGTTTGACGTTCATCCTAAACCACACCGCATGTATCAACGGTTCCCGTCACGATATCGACCAGGTTAGAGGGCTCACTTCAAACAAACATTGGCCCAATATTGGGGTTTGGCTCTCCTACACTTGATCGCCTTAAGACATTGCGTAGCGACACCCATCTAGAGAAGGAATTGATCAGTCAGTGATGAAGAAAGTGAGACAACATTCTACTTGGATATCTCCAAAGCTACGCCGCGAACGACTCATTAATCATATTCCTGCAGAGACAAATAGGTACTCACTGTTTGACGGCGGTGTATATGTCATTCCCGCCTTCTGGAAGAACGACAACCATGAGATCTGGGCCCGCCTTCATCTTCTGAGCAACTTCCGCGCCGGCAGCCCTCAATTGCTTGAAAAAGCCACAAGATAAATATCCAATCCTCCAGAGGAAGGGGAGAATCACTTACTTCCCCGATGCGACCTTGACCATTGGCAAATTTGATAATTGGATTCTGGTCATTCACAGTCATACCTAGAAATTCGTGAGAATCCCGAACGCTTGTACCACAACCAAATCCTTACCAACTCCCTGACAGCCTTGTAAAAACCCGCGAACCATGTCCCTGGCGGCATCGTCCGGGAAGGTACGCCTGTCGGCGAAGCTTACGATGACCCATCTGTTGATGACCATGGGTTTAAAGAATCGCTTGTCAATCCTGAGCACACGGCAAATGAGGAGGTGACGGCGGACAAGAAGGAATTACATACATGTTCCAAGATCCGTCACGGGGTGTCTTTGGAAGAGGATAAACAACGCGATTTTTCGGGTTAAAACCATGACCTGAAAACTTACGATGGTCGGTTGCTTGCTGTCGCGCCCATATTGGAGTTTCGGAGGGTTCAACACCCGTGCCTGAATTGGAAGTAGGCCGGTGGCGGTTTCAACGTGCAAGCCAAAGTCGCGGATATATTGCGATTGACCAAAGTCTAGAACCTACAGAAAGAAATCAAGCTGCAGGCCGTATCAGAATGCAAGAATCCCTACAGCGAGTGCGTTGCGGATGCTGTTGAAGCGTTGAGGAGGCTTTTGCGTAGCGAACTCAACGACCTCCTTGGTTTTATCTGGGGGAACCTGTTTCTTCAAAATCTGTCCTTTAGGAACGATACATAGCTCGAAAGGAATCAAGGCGCCGGATCCGAGCTTCAAGGGAGAAGGATAAGATTAGCAACACTGATCGAACAGGCATAGTCGAGCTAAAGGAGGCGTACCTCGACGCAGAGAATGCTTGGATACCGGAGAGCCCTGTTGAACTGATTATGGAAGTACTGAGCAACGGTGAGTTGCTGATTCGTGTCCCTTATCGTAAAGCGAATGCCGTCAGCCCCAGCCGTGCTCAACTTCTTGACCACGCGTGCATGAGGAGGCCGAGTCCCGTCCGTATGGGGTGTCGTAACCCTGACCCCGGCCAAAAAGCGCTGTAGGCGCAATCGTTCACGATCGGGGAATCCCCTAGTGGGAGCGAGGATGTTCGGATCGTTCTTGCCGAAGAACTCTAAAGCGAGGCCGATGAGCGGTCCATCCTTGTACATCATTCCAGTCGAGATGTCGACGTTGATGAGCATGCGACCGATTCCTGGACGGATAGATTGGAAGTAGCCGCGCCAGAGCTGGATGCCGCCGCCGATGTTTCTGACTTCTGCATCCGTAAAGAACGAACGAACATTGTACGGATACTTTGAGTTTGGCTCCATCCGGATGACGACGTTCAGTGCCTGTGACAATGTTGTTAATATTGGAAGCAACGTAGAACGTGCAAAATAGGCAAACCATGATCGCCGTGAGCACTTGGTTATCTTGAGATTGTTTCCCATGCACAAAGCGATCCAGGACTCTAAGAGAGTGATCAATACGGTGTCATACGGGAAGAGAAAAAACTGTTTTTTACTCTGGATTGATTTCGGCGACCCTGGTGACTTTAATCTTGTATATCTTTGGAGGGCGTTCACTTGTGGTATTAGTTGAGAGCGTGACGTCGAACTTCAATATGGTGAGAATCGAACCATGGCCATGACTCGCGTTGAAATTACCTCTTGGGAGTTGCTGGGACCCAAAGCCAGCTCATGAGAGGCGAACATATTCTTACGCCCATCATAAACGGCTCGCGGCGTGAAAATGTTGCTGGCTACTTCACACTGGAGTTTCTTGACCAAAAGGGCATTAAGTCGGACCGGTAGAGTAGAGGGAGTGATGGCTAGAGTTTTCCTGAATGTCATAAAATAATCGATGTACTACCGCTCACAACGCACCAACTACGCATATACTCAGTGATACGAGAAAACGGGAAACAAATTAGATCGCACCATCGTAATGCCTGATGATCTTCTCAGGAATTTTTACGACAAAGTTGTTCGTGTACACGGCCAATGGACGTCCAGCAGTTCCGGGACCAGGTCTTTTCACTCCAACCGTTTGAATATTGGCTTTACAACGCCATATATTGTGATCGGGAGATAATCCTACGAGATCGTATGAGACTCACCGCCTATGCTCGGAAGGCCAATGGTCGGGCCTCCACGTCCCGCACCTGCGCCTCCGCGGCCGCCACGCTGAGAAGGACCTCTTCCTCTTCCTCCTCCTCCGCGTTGGCCGCCGCGATCACCGGGTGCGATCCGTGGGGGCATATTTTGGACTTGTAAGCGTAGGGAGATGTCGTATGTAGGTGCGACAGATGGGAGTGAATCTCACACCGATGCTGGTGTCAGACTCTTTATTTGAACCATGTTTCCTCGTGTGTGCTCGTGTTTGTACATCTGGATCCATTTGGACCCACATGTGCCCACCACTCTTCCCCGCAGTATGTACCTATTAATGCTGCGGTCAATAGAAGGCATAAATGCGTGATCCACAAGGCGTGTAATAACGGTATTGCTGAACAACACCTGCAGAGGAGCACACTCATTCATGGCATCTTAGAAGGCGACACTTGCATCGCAAGTCACATACAAGGATAGAAGGCAAGTTGGATGCTCAGGTAGCCACGGTGGACAGATTGCGGCTCAGCTAGCAGCCTGTTTTCAGCACACATCAGAGGGTAGGAGATGAACCCACCGGTCCTGACTTCCATGATCATGGGATGATGGGAGATAAAGCGTCAGCCAGTGGCACCTTCCTAAGAAAGCACCATCGAACATTGAGTTTAATTGGCGTGCTGCGCACAATCTAAGATTGAGTTGCCTCGCGCTGATACCAAGGATATCAGAGGCCCGGGGACATGCGAGGGACATGTGAAGTGCTGAATTTCTCAGCTTCGTGGTCTGTGGGCTCGTCGGCCGATCTGCAGGTAATAGCGGAGGTTGCGATCACCACTGTAACGTCAATCTTCCAATCTGGTAAAGCTTCAAGCTCAACGCATGTACATAGCCAGCGAAGAACTTTGAAAGGCGTCAAGAAATTAGATACAAATTATCAAAGGGTTGATGGATGCACCTTGAACCAGGCGTTCCTGGACGGGAAAGTGTTCTGATATGATGGAAAAATGAAACGTTCATCATCGACCCGAATGGACCACTTTCAAATCGCATCGCACCTGAGCTTTCCCCAGCTATGAGGCGTCAGGCCGTGACAACCTTGGGAGAGTGAGTGATAAGTGCCTAATCACTTACCACAGAACGGCACAAACCCCTCTTATCTATGTCGTAGCTGGACGAACCGCCGCTGCCATTCATACCACTGGGTCTTGTATGGAGAAGTTTTGCGGTAATGCAACGAAACTTTGAAAGTCATCCCACGTCGTCCAAGTCGTCCTTCGGACAGCAATACCCTTTTTTCTGATGCTCACCAGAGCTCTGCCATTTTCAAAAATGCTGAGTCGACTATCGGTGGAGGTTCCGAAGGACGTCCGGGGATTCTGCGGACAATCCTCGGCATTGGAAAATCAAGCTTGTTCTCAAACATGATCGGGTTCAAATTATTCAATTTAAACCCCACACCAAACATGTTCAATACCCTTCATCCCTGCCAAACGGCCCTCAAACTCCAGATTTATTCCACCAAGGTCGAACGTTGAATTCACCATGGCGCCGTCCGACTTCGCGAACGCCAACGTCAACGAGGTTGTGGATAGTTTGACGACGGATGAGGCGATATTGTTGACTGCTGGTGTGGGATTCTGGCATACACACAAAATTGAAAGACTGGGGATTCCTGCGGTCAAAGTGTGTTTTTTTCTTGCCTTTTTTTAAATTTCGATTCACGTCACAACTTCAACTGTACAGGTCAGCGATGGGCCGAACGGCGTTCGAGGGAATCGTTTCTTTATGGGAACGCCAGCCAAATGTCTTCCGGTATGACGATATTTCATGACTTTTTTTGGCCTGATTTACATGTTCGACATTCTGCGCTACAGTCCGCAACGGCATTGGGCGCCACCTGGGACATCGAGCTCATCGAAGAAGTTGGCTTCAAATTGATGGCAAAGGAAGCTAAACTGAGAGCTGCGTCGATCATTCTCGCGCCTACCGTCAACATCCAACGGGTAAGCAAGGTTCATTTACGCTCAGGTTACCTATGCAATCGACACCTCTCGTTTGGTCACATAGAGCCCCCTAGGAGGCAGAGTATGTCCAATTGCACACTTTACACCATCCTCCAAAAATAACGCCGACTTCATCTTTGAAGAGTTTCGAAAGCTTCTCCGAGGACCCTACGCTTTCTGGCCTGATTGCGTCGGCCTACGTTAAAGGCATCCAAAGCGACGGCATTGGAACAGCGATCAAACACTTCGTGTACGACATCTCCTGCTCTACAGACATCAAGCTTGAGACTTAACGATCCGAACAGCGGAAACGACAAGGAGAACGACAGGTGTGGTTACGACAGTATCATCAGCCCCCGTGCGCTCCGCGAAATCTACCTTATGCCGTTCATGCTCGCCATGAAACACGCTGAGCCCTGGGCCATCATGACTGCGTAAGGCCGCACTCTCATCATCACCAACAACAACAAGACTCACCCTCTCCCCCCAGTTATAACCGGGTCAACGGAATACACGTATCCGAAGATCCCTTTTTCCTCAAGAAGATTCTCCGCGAAGAGTGGAATTTCAAAGGCCTCGTGAGCAACCTTTACTTCGATGTGAAATCCCCCCGCAGATCCTCTGATCATCCTTATACAGGCCATGAGCGACTGGTTCGGGATCTACAGCGTCGACCTCGGCTTCAAAGCCGGCCTAGATCTGGAGATGCCCGGAACCAACAAATGGCGGACGCTCAACCTCGTCAACCGAAGCATCGCAGCCCGCAAAGTCACGACCAGGGACGTCCGCGCTCGCGCCCGGAAGGTCCTCGAACTGGTCCAGAAATGTGCCAAAGGTGCTCCAGAGGTTCGTTCGTTCGTTCGGCGCGGTTTCACCCATCACCCATTGACGATCGGCCTTTCAAAGGTCCTGGACGGCGACGGCGAAGAGCGAACGGTGGAGAGCGACGAGGATAAAGCTCTCATGCGCAAGGTTGCTGCTGAATCTATCGTGCTGCTCAAGAACGAGGATAAAGTGCTGCCCTTGGACCCGAAAAGGCTGAAGAAGGTCGCCATTGTCGGGGGGAATGCCAAGGCTGCCGTTCTTTCGGGTGGCGGCTCCGCAGCACTGAAGGCTTCATATTTCGTTTCTCCCTACGAAGGCATCGTGAACGCTCTCTCTGAAACAGGAGACGTGGAGATTACCTACAGCGAGGGGGCTCGAGGTAAGCATGAATCACCGAACACTGTCTCTTTGTGCAAATATGGATCTGACATACTTCTTAGCCTTCATGACTCTTCCAACACTCGAATACGACCTCGTCACAGAGTCTGGCGAACCCGGGTGGATCGGGACGTGGCACAAGCACGAGAGTGACGAGAGCATGGCACCTGTGGAAGACCCGCTGGAGTCACGCCTCATCGACGAGACACGGATCTTCATCAATACCTCGACACCCAAGAACATCACGCGCAGGTGGACGCTGAGGCTGCGCGGGCAGCTCAAACCCCGTCCTTATGACATGGATTTCGAGTTTGGGTTGACGGCTTCTGGTCGTGCCAAGGTCAAGCTATCTTGCTTTGTATTGACTACACGATGAGCCTGATGTTGCGTTTACATAGTTGTTTGTCGATGGTAACTTGGTCATCGATAACTGGACACGCCAGCGCCGTGGAGACACGTTCTTTGGGACCGGGTCGGTGGAGGAGAAGGGGGTGTACGCCCTCAAAGCAAACACTGCGCATTCTGTGTTTGTTGAGTTTTGCAATGTTCGTGGACCTGCGGATGGGGATGAGGACGAGACTGTCATGGACAGGTTGGCTTTTTTCCCTGGCTTGGTCGTTCTCCGGATATCTGACAGGCACATTAGTAATCCTGGCGTGCGTCTCGGCGGGGCAGAAGTTGTTGACCCCGATGTCGTCATAGAAAAGGCTGTTGAACTCGCCAAGGAAGCCGATGTGGTCATTGCTGTTGTAGGTCTGAACGCAGACTGGGAAACGGAGGGGTATGACAGGACGACGCTGGCGTTGCCTGGTCGGACGGATGAGCTTGTTGAGAGGGTTGCGGCTGTGAACCCTAGGACGGTCGTTGTATTGCAGTCCGTGCGTTCCCTCTCGATTCTTTTGACGTCTTGCGCAAAACTGACGACTGGGCTGCTGCTTGTAGGGCGCCCCAGTCACCATGCCCTGGGTGGATGGTGTGAATGCTCTCGTGCATGCTTGGTATCTGGGAAATGCGACAGGTGATGCGATTGCCGACGTGCTTTTCGGAAAACATAATCCGTCTGGAAGGTTGCCCATAACGTTCCCAAAGAGGGAGGAGGATGTCCCTGCGTTTGGACACTTCCACTCGGAGAATGGCAAGATACGATATGCCGAAGATCTCTTTGTTGTAAGTCAACTCTCTCGATCCAAATTAGGATGGTATGTAACAGCCATGCGTGTAGGGTTACAAGCACTACCAACACCGAAACATCGCTCCCCTCTTCCCATTCGGGTACGATTATTGTCTTTCCCCATCTCCTACGACAACCTGACTTGCCCCCGCAGCTTCGGCCTGTCCTACACCACCTTCTCCCTTTCTCGCCTCTACCTATCAGAACCCATCGTCTCCAACAACGAGTTCACACTCACCGCCTCCGCCACTGTCACCAACACCGGCGACGTGGCGGGCTCTGAAGTCGTGCAGCTCTACGTTAGCCTGCCCACGACGTCGGACCTGACCCACCCCGCGCTCCAGCTGAGAGCGTTCGCCAAGGTATACGATCTCCAGCCGGGGCAGAGCGAGAGTGTGGAGATGCGGTTGGACAGGTATGCGGTGTCGTATTGGGAGGAGGCGTTGGAGGCGTGGGTCGTGGAGAAGGGGGATTATGGGGTGAGGGTTGGGATGGGAAGTGCGGTGTTGGGGGTTGATGTTGAGGCGAGGTTCAGTGTCGGGAGGGGTTTTGAGTGGAAGGGGATTTGAGGGTCGGGTTTGCGAGGGGTGCCGGTGGGTATTGGTAATAAGTGTACTATAGTTGTTATCTCGTTCCATAGCTTTGTCCTGCCAGTCTTCTGAATTTAGACCAAAAACGCGTACCGTCACGGTACGTGTGGATGTGTGACCATCGTCACGCCCATTGTTCAAACTCTGACAGTGATTAGTAGATTGGCCTGCTTTGGCCAGAATTTTGGCCGCTCTCCGAACGCTTTGACTAGAACGAACAATATTGATAAGAACAATTCAAAATGTCAACCTCAAGCAGCCTCTCCGATTCTGTTTCCTCTTTCAACACAAGTTATTCAAGCTCATCTTCCCTAGACTCGTATTATTCAGGTAGGTCTCCGGGGGCTATTGGAACAGTTCAAGGTGCTGAGAAATTCATGAGCAGAGATGTCGACACCTAGCAAGCGTGGTGTAGTCGGGCTCCCCGAAAATGCCACTCGCTCTACCATTCGTCCCTCTCTGGAAGACGACATCAAGAACAAAATATTCCTCACCGACGTCAAGCCGTTCGTTCAGCACGTATGGGGTGTAGACGAGGCTACCATCAACCTCATCTGCGAGGGAATGTCACGGTGGGTCATCGAACCTGATGCCCTCCGGAGGTACAACGAGAAGACGAATGACGAGACGGAGCTCTACCCGATATTCGCGGAAATCGCTGAAGACCTGATAGCGAAGGTCCACGCCTTCGTCAAGTGCACCAGAAAAAGCTCGGTCGTCTTCTGGAACAAAGGTGGCACATGTAAAATAAAGTCTCGATTCACGCCCCTTCAACCCGACATGTTGACCTTGGACGAGGTGATCGAGCGCCCTGTCTGGCTGATGCCGTGGCAGATAATCGAGTTCAAGAAGAAGCGCAGATTGGATGCTGACAGGAAGCGAAGAACTGCCGCTTCGTCGACGAGCTCTGCTTTGCCTTCACACATCCGGTCTTCCGGTAGACCGTCCAAGCAGGTGCCCTCGGGTTCACTGGCCACGAAGCGTCACGCGAAGGCCGCTCTTAGTGTGGAGCCTGTCCGCCGCAGTCAGAGAATCGCTGCAAGCAGCACATCTAGCCCTGGTACCCCGATCCCCAGTGGCAGCGTCGTCCCGTCTCAGACCACGAGCCAGAAGCGCAAAAATAATGAGGACATTGGCAGTCAACGTGCATCCAAACGCAGAAATATCGATTACACCCAGGATGAGCTGCAACTCGCTACGTATGCGCTGGAGTGTATGACCAGCTCCACCCGCCTTTATACGTCAGGGATCTTCATCGACCGCACGTTTTTGTCCTTGTGGTACTATGACAGCGCGTGCATCATCCGCACCCTAGCCTTCAATTTTACCGAGTTCCCGACTGCCCTCGCGCTGGTCGTCTACGCTCTCAGCGCCTGCGATCGCAAGCATGCTGGATTCGACCCATGTATGGAGATACACAACGCTCCCCCTGACGCTGCGAAAGGGGCGGGTCTTCCCAAAATCGTCGGTTCTAGAATAACTTTCCCCTTGTGCAATGATTCCGGTGGATCTGTGTCCTGGACCATCCAGAAGATCTTATTTGAGTACTACGGCCTCATCGGCCGAGCGACAAAGGTCTACTCTGCGTTGCCAGATGGAGGTACAGAGCCCGAGGCGCTCAAGATCAGCTGGCCTCTTGTCTCGCGCCAGAAGGAAGCCGTCATCATCAAGAAAGTCGCCGACGCACTTCCAGGTTGGAAGGACCATCTCCCTGAAGTCACCTTCTCAGCAACGTATAACGCCGAGTATTTAGATCTCCCCCGCGTTGAGCTCTTGAAATCAGTTCCGACTACCGAATTTGAAGACCGCGAACTGCATGCGATAGCGATGAGATTGTACAAGAAGTTGTGGGAGGTTGACGACATCGAGGAGTTCAAGACTGTGTTTGTTGATTGCGTTGAATGTAGGTCTCCCTGTTCGATCCTCCCTTCACCCGCCCTGACGTGGCGGCCCAGGCCATTATCAGGCTTTCGACGTAGCCAAGGTCCTCCATCGCGATCTCAGCCAGAACAACTTGATGTTCAAGCGCAAGGCCGGCAAGACCAATGGAATAGTCAATGATTGGGACATGGCCTCGATACTGAATGATGCAGGGGAGGTCCCAACCTCCACGGCGAAACATCGCACTGGTACTATACCCTTCATGGCACGCGATCTCTTGGTGGACCAACCCCCTCCACATCTCTATCGCCACGACCTAGAGTCATTCTTATATATCCTGGTTTGGGCCGCTATCCACTATGACCTGAACAACAAGGTCCAGGGCGATACCATCAAGTTGCTTCAGGCATGGGACTCCGAATTTCACATAGCGTTAAACATGAAACGCTCTTTTATCTTGGACCGCGTTGCCGCCCGGGACGTTCTGAAGTTTGTTCGGGAGGAGTTCAAAGAGGTGTGCCAGCAATGGATAGACCCTCTCTTGCGGCTTTTTAGGGCTGCGACCGCATCCGAGCCTGATACCCCCGACGATTCGTATGACTACACAACCTGTGGCGGGCTTCTTACGTTCCAGACTTTCATGAAAGCTCTGGGTAGGACCCCTCGATCGCTCTGACTATCTTATTTGACCGAAGCTGGGACTTTGGACTCATACTCTTACCATTTCATAATAGAAATACAGCGTATTTATATACTAATATGTAGTAACAAGTTGTACTATCAACACTTATTAATTATGGCGAAAGCTATGAGCCTTTGACATACTATGATGAGGAGGTTGAAGTTGGACTTCGGAATGAAGGCAGTTTGTGTAATGAAGAGATGGATGAGAGGCTGCGACGAGACGGTCCACTAATTGATTGAGTCAACTTATCGACATTACATACATCATACAAAGATATCGAGCATCTCGTAATCTAATCGAGGTCGTCGTACGACTAGTACTCAACTTGAAGCTCCCGCCTGATGAATTCCGTGCTCTTCAAATTAGTAGAAGACCGATCAGGACGCTCGCTTTCCGCCGAGATTGGGAAGCGCGAAGCATCCTTGATATAGCCGAAGAGAAAACCTTTGACCTTGTATCTTTCGCAGATTCAAGCCCACTGAAGACTAAAAACATCAAATTATATACATATGGAACCACGAACGGATTATCATTATCCATTCACGGTCCACTAATCGATTGACCTGGCGTCAACCGAGATGACTATATACATACAAAATATCGATCCAGCACCTACTTAACCTAATCGAGGTCATCGTAAAACCCAAGCTCCCGCCTGATGAACTCCATGAGGCCCCGGGTGCTCAAGTTCGACGACCCGCCGGACGACAGCGCCGGCGTTGAGTTGGGATCAGCCACAGTGCTCTCGGCATGGTGCTTCTCGCCCTGGGCATGGCCATGGCCGTGCGGCTTCGCACCATGGGCGTGGTGATGCTTCGTGCCTTCGGTGGCGTGGTGGTGCTCCGGCTGGCGTGCCTGCAGATAAGGGGGGGGATATCATTGTCAGAGATACAGAAAGAGCAAATTGGCGCGGAAGGAGGACTGTACCTCAAGGTCCGCAAGATATTCCATGAAAGCGCGGCCCTTCAGATTGGAGGAGGACGACTTGGGAGACGGTGACCCATGGTGCGAAGACGCAGGCGAGTTGTGGGGAGGAGATGTACCACCCCTGTGTGTCGCAGCGTTGTTTCCTACTTGACGTTCCCCGTCCTTTCCAATGTGCAGTGTAGAAACATGACCGCCCTGGGGGTTCTGGTAGTGGACAGTGGCGTGGTTTGGACCACCGTTGACATGGAACCCGCTCTGGACGTGGGCGGTGTTTCCGGGAGCGACTGCGTGGTGACCAGGCTCGTTCTCCTTGTGCTTGTCAATGGCGAGGACTTGTGCGGTTTGCTTGACTTTGGACGCGCGCTTGTCGCCGGGGGTGGGGTTGATCCACCCGTTGTTGGCGCCGTAGGGTGGTTGGTCCATGCGGGCCTATGGAAAGAAGGATATTGTCAACAGAGGCGGGAGAGTCACAGGAAGAAGATCGTACCTCAAGTTCCTCGAGGAACTCCGTGAAAGCACGGCCCTTCAAATTGCTAGAAGACGACTTGGGAGACGGCGACCCATGATGCGACGACGCAGGTGAGTTGTGGGGAGGAGACGTTCCGCCCCTGTGTGTCGCAGCGTTGTTTCCTACTTGGCGTTCCCCGTCCTTGCCGATGTGCAGCGTAGAAACATGGCCACCCTGCGGGTTCTGGTAGTGGACAGTGGCGTGGTTTGGACCACCGTTGACATGGAACCCGCTCTGGACGTGGGCGGTGTTTCCGGGAGCGACTGCGTGGTGACCAGGCTCGTTCTCCTTGTGCTTGTCGATGGCGAGCACTTGTGCAGTTTGTTTGACTTTGGATGCGCGCTTGTCGCCGGGGGTGGGGTTGATCCACCCGTTGTTGGCGCCGTAGGGTGGTTGGTCCATGCGGGCCTGTGGAGAGAAGGATATTGTCAACAGAGGCGGGAGAGTCACAGGAAGACGATCGTACCTCAAGTTCCTCGAGGAACTCCGTGAAAGCACGGCCCTTCAGATTGGAGGAGGACGACTTGGGAGACGGCGACCCATGATGCGACGACGCAGGCGAGTTGTGGGGAGGAGATGTGCCGCCTCTGTGCGTCGCGGCGTTGTTCCCCACCTGGCGTTCCCCGTCCTTGCCGATGTGCAGCGTAGAAACATGGCCACCCTGCGGGTTCTGGTAGTGGACAGTGGCGTGGTTTGGACCGCCGTTGACGTGGAACCCGCTCTGGACGTGGGCGGTGTTTCCGGGAGCGACTGCATGGTGACCAGGCTCGTTCTCCTTGTGCTTGTCGATGGCGAGGACCTGTGCGGTTTGTTTGACTTTGGACGCGCGCTTGTCGCCGGGGGTGGGGTTGATCCAGCCATTGTTGGCACCATAAGGTGGTTGGTCCATGCGGGCCTGTAGGTAGAGGTTATAGTAAGCCTCAGAAAGCGTCGAGGCTGGAAGCACACAAACCTCGATTTCACTGGCGTCATTGTAAAGAGGTGCTGCTACAACAGAGGAAGCGGAAGCGATAAGGACAGTGGCGGTGGCGAGTTGAGATTTCGTGAACATGATGATGAAGTGGATTGAATAAGAGGAGTTTTTAACTTGATGTAGAGTGTAAGTATGGACCGACCAGCGGGATACAAGTTTTGGCTGCTTGAGCTAAGGAATCAAACAACTGGTGGGCAGGCTTTTATACCTCCAGCATGGTGAAACGATGGGCATAGGTTCCCGGAGCATCACTGGCACCGAAGACAGTGCATCTGATGATCAGGAATGGTTTCCTCGGCCATAGATGAGTATACATTTCCTGTGAGCCCTATTCTTCAAGTTCGCATCTGTTCGCACGAACTCTGACACGGGGGCAGTGACCTGTTCACTGCGCATCAGTGATTTCTAACAATCTTTGAAAAGGCTGTGAAGTCGTTATCCTCCGTAGTGCTGAATTGGTGTCTCACCTCGCCTTGGCTGTGAAGACCTGAGTGGCAACGGCAAAGTGCACGTAGAACTTGAGTTTCCTTTCTAAAGTTGAGTGAGCTGGGCGAAGTTGCCCATCGGGGGCGCCTCATCGTGAAAATACTTGTTTCATGTCCATGGACACGAACTGTATTGACCTTGAAACCTGTGGCTTCATCGAAGTTCCGGTGAGCACGGTACACTGCCACCAGATCACTGATTAACTTACGACATCGGAGAATCGATCCATTGATCCCGGGTTGGGGCGCGCTCTCGGACGGTGTCCTGCAATGTAAGTACTGCGTTATAGCTTATGTAGGACTTCTTGACGGAAATTTTCATCGTTTTACTCTGGTGGATTGACACTTTAAATAAAAAATAAAAAAATCAGATTGCGATGGATTCCGACATGGCTTCGATTAAATAACATAATCATCCAAGTTCATGTTTCATGCTATATTACACAAGTTGACATACTTAAGCTCGAACTCCCACGTCCAGAGTCAACTTGGCATACAAAACCGACGCGTACCGTCACGACACGCGTCGACGTGTGACCATCGTCACGCCCATTGTTCAAACTCTGACAGTGATTAGTGGATCGGCCTGCTTTGGCCAGAATTTTGGCCACTTCTGGTCGCTTTCCGAACGCTTTGGCTAGAACGAACAATACTGATAAGAACAATTCAAAATGTCGACCTCAATCAGCCTCTCCGATTCTTTTTCCTCATCTTCGCTAGACTCGTATTATTCGGGTAAGTCCTCAGAAGCTATTGGAGCAGATCAAAGGTGCTGAGAAAACCATGAGTAGACATGTCGACACCTAGCAAGCGTGGTGTAGTCGGGCTCCCCGAAAATGCCACTCGCTCTACTATTCGTCCCTCACTGGAAGACGACATCAAGAACAAAATATTCCTCACCGACGTCAAGCCGTTCGTTCAGCACGTATGGGGTGTAGATGAGGCTACAATCAACCTCGTCTGCGAGGGAATGTCACGGTGGGCTATCGAACCTGATGCCCTCCGGAGGTACAACGAGAAGACAAATGATGAGACTGAGCTCTACCCGATATTCGCGGAAATCGCTGAAGACTTGATAGCGAAGGTCCACGCCTTCATCAAATGCACCAGAAAAAGCTCGGCTGTCTTCTGGAACAAAGGTGGGACATGTAAAATAAAGTCTCGATTCACGCCCCTTCAACCCGACATGTTGACCTTGGGCGAGGTGATCGAGCGCCCTGTCTGGCTGATGCCGTGGCAGATAATCGAGTTCAAGAAGAAGCGCAGATTGGATGCTGACAGGAAGCGAAGAACTGTCGCTTCGTCGACGAGCTCTGCTTTGCCTTCACACATCCGGTCTTCCGGTAGACCGTCCAAGCAGGTGCCCTCGGGTTCACTGGCCACGAAGCGTCACGCGAAGGCCGCTCTTAGTGTGGAGCCTGTCCGCCGCAGTCAGAGAATCGCTGCAAGCAGCACATCTAGCCCTGGTACCCCGATCCCCAGTGGCAGCGTCGTCCCGTCTCAGACCACGAGCCAGAAGCGCAAAAATAATGAGGACATTGGCAGTCAACGTGCATCCAAACGCAGAAATATCGATTACACCCAGTATGAGCTGCAACTCGCTACGTATGCGCTGGAGTGTATGGCCAGCTCCACCCGCCTTTATACGTCAGGGATCTTCATCGACCGCACTTTTTTGTCCTTGTGGTACTATGACAGCGCGTGCATCACCCGCACCCTACCCTTCAATTTTACCGAGTTCCCTACTGCGCTCGCGCTGGTGGTCTATGCTCTCAGCGCCTGCGATCGCAAGCATGCTGGATTCGACCCCTGTATGGAGATACACAACGCCCCTGCCGACGATGCGAATGGCGTGGGCCTTCCTCACATCGTTGGTTCCCGCATGACCTTTCCTTTGTGCAATGATTCCGGTGATTCTTTGTCTTGGACCGTTCAGAAGATCTTGTTCGAGTACCACGGCCTTATTGGCCGAGCCACAAAGGTCTACTCCGCATTTCCGGATGGGGGTACAGAGCCTGAGGCGCTCAAAATCAGCTGGCCGCTTGTGTCGCGCCAAAAGGAATCGGTCGTCATCAAAAAGGTCGTCGACGCTCTGCCGGATTGGCGCGATCATCTCCCTGAGGTCACCTTCTCAGCAACATATAACGCCGAGTATTTAGATCTTCCCCGCGTTGAGCTCTTGAAATCAGTTCCGACTACCGAATTTGAAGATCGCGAACTGCACGCCATTGCGATGAAATTGTATAAGAAATTATGGGAAGTAGACGACGTCGAGGAGTTCAAGAAGGCTTTCGTGGATTGCGTGGAATGTGAGTTTCGGTTACGCTTTCTTTCATTTCACGTGCGCTGACTTGAAGATGGTCTCTCTTATGTAGGTCATTACCAAGCGTATACCGTTGCCAAGGTGCTTCACCGAGATCTCAGCGAAAACAACTTGATGTTTAAGCGTAAGGAGGGCGAGGTTAAGGGGATCGTGAACGATTGGGATATGGCTTCAATCCTGAACGACGCCGGGGAAGTCCCTACATCCGCAGCGAAACACAGGACAGGGACTATCCCGTTCATGGCTCGCGATCTTTTGGTGGAGAACCCTCCGCCTCATCTCTACCGCCACGATTTGGAGTCGTTTTTCTTCGTGCTTGTTTGGGCAGCGATTCACTATGATCTCAAGAATAAAGCGCGTCTAGACATTGTCAAGCGTCTCGAGAAATGGAATGCCGAGATCTCGGTTGCCCTGGATGCGAAGGCAGCATTCATTATGGAGACTTCTGAAGATGTTCTTGAATTCGTTCGAGAGGACATGCGGGAGCTGCTCCAATGGATCGATCCTTTGTTGGACCTTTTCCGCGCTGCGACTTTATCGAGGCCGAAGAGGAGGGATGTCAAGGCTTTCGCAGAGTACGATAATGCGACTTATGGTGGTCGTCTTACCTTTCACACTTTCATGGCAGCTATTGACCAGGCCCCTCGCTCTTCCTTGTCGTGAAAATACCCAAGAAAATACCCTATACTTACTGTATATCCAATAATGTTAAATACCAATCTAATTTTTCTGTGGATACCTATTTAATGCCATCTGTAGCTTTCAGTGTACTTGTTAAATATGATCAGAAACCTTGAATGTATGGACTTCAAAAGCGTATGTAGCCTTCCTTCATCGGTGCTATGTCATAATAAAAATAAAAATAGAAATTGGTCATTTTTTCACGTAGCGTTCCCGTGACGTGACGGACGTGTTCAACGTTCAACCGTGACAAGTTGACGACATCCTCGACATCCCCAGGTTTAAGTATATAATATCGCCTTTAATATGCCTGCTGGGTGCGTAGAATCCGTTCTTTATGCTTCAGTCAATTTAGAACGTCCGAGATTCAGGCGCAACGCATTCACTGCAGACGAGGAGGCTCTGCTAGTCAAATACATTGCCACATACCGTCCAACGCCGAAAGGTCGATCCGGCATTACGCTTTACAGGACACTCTGCGAAAATGTACGTCTCCTGGTCGTTGCAGTCGTCGCAGAGTGATTGAAATGTGTTAATACTCAGGAGGGCAACAAATGGAGGTGGAGCAAGACCCACACATGGCAATCCTGGCGAGATCAATATGTGAAGAATTCCAGATACTACGACCAGCGGATCCAGCGGTATCAGAAAAAGCACGGGATCTCGCCTATTGAACCCCAGCGTCCTCTGTCGTCGAAACTCAAGCGGGAGGTCGAGAGCGATTTGGACTATGAAGAGGAGGAGGAGGATGAGGAGGAAGAGGAGGAGGTGTGGCCTGCGAGGCTGAAAAGGCGCAAAATTGACGCGGAATACGAGGAGAGATGTACGGAGAGATATCCTAAGCGCATGCGAGAATCTGTGAGTGGGACTCTATGTGACTTGTCAATTCGAATCCATCTGATCGCGTGCTGACGTTACAGAAACGAATCTACAACCTTTCAGCTCTGGAAAGAGGGGCAGATGACGAACGGAGGGTGAATGGTCATGATGGGGGCCATAGAGCGCAGGAAGAGGAAGAGGAAGAGACCGAATCCGAACCAGAGGTGTCACGAAATGGACCAATTACGTCGGACAATCATACGGGCAACATTTCTGGAAACTTGGGCCAAACTAATCACCATGGGAAGGACCTAGATCACCACGGCGAAGCGGAAGGATCTGAAGAACAAGTTGGCAAACAGCTGCTTGATATCAGTCGAGAACCGTCTCAGGTCGGATCGGACACGTATGTGTTTTTTTTTATACCTCGCGGTAATAGACATTCATCTTTCATTGTCGTAGGAACGGAAAACCACAAAATGAAATCCCACCACATGCTTCGGATCAACCCCGCAGGTTACGTCGGACAGCCGATAACGTCCAAGCGGAAGCCTCCACCTCTAGAGTCCAATTATCCCCTTCCCACCAGGTTCCCTCCAGTTTCACCTTTAACGCGCCTCACCCCCCACCACCCTCCAAGTCTCGTCAAAAGCGTGTCCAAGAGGACGAAGCATTCTTTAGATCCGACCCAAGTTCCCCCTCACCGCCGGAATCACTCTCCGTCCGAGCGAAGCAGCACAGGCACAGGCCTCCACAGCTCATCGAGGGCCCATTTGGAAATGCGTTTGCCGGCGCTAGGTGGAAGCCTGCTCAGGATAGCGAGACTGACGAGGTCCAGACGTGGCCGCCTGTAAGAAAACGGAAGGATTCGACCGACGCTGACCAAGGGAAGGAAAAGGGGAAGAAAAAGGGGGCGTTGGAAGGGGGCACGACTCCGGAGACGGTCACCACATCGAAGTCGGGCGCGGACCCCAATCCTCCAAAGGTCCTGGAGAAGCTTTCGCGAAATCAACCCCCTTGCCCCGCCACACGTCCTGCGAAAGAAAAACAGCGGCTTGATGAAGACACCCCAATGCAGCGTCGACAGATCCAAGCGAGTCACGCTTCGGAAGCTCGAAGTGAGAAGGGGGTCCAGGCTCCGTCTCAGCCGGTGGTTTCGACGACACCTCGTGAGCCTCCGCCAGTGCAGGCCAATGGGCACGTGGGTCGCCTCGCGGAGTTCGTGAAGCCGCCCCAGGTGAATGGAACGGTTCCTGGCCGGGGCGATCAACCGTCGCTTCCTGGACAGGAAAAGACGAAATCTACTCCTCAGCAAGGAACGCTGCGGAACGGCCTGCCGGATGAACTGCCTGAGGTGTTCGTGCCTGCCGCCGAGCCCCCCACTGCTATCCCACGTATCATGAAAAGCTCGAGCATGCCAAAGATGCCTCGTGAATCCTGGACACCGGGTGACCCATTCATGTCCCGCCCAGAAGGGGGGAAACCGAAAGGCAAGCTGGATATGCTCAAGATGGTTGATCGGCGACATACCCTCAATCATCTGGAAGCTCGCTCAATCTCGAGTGCATCTAGCTCGGGTAAGCGTATCGATCTGTGGGAGGAACTGCGCTTGCGGCGGTCCTTTCCGGGCCACGCTCGTACGGCTTCGAGGTCCCTGTCCCGCTCAACGCCAGAGCGCGCTCAAACCAGCACCAGTACCACGAATCTCAACCGGAGCCTCGGTCTCCCGCGTTCCTCGCTGCTCCCGATCCCCGTCGCGGACGAAGACCGCGAAAAGATCGACTTTTTGGGCATGTCGGCCGCGATCAAGATGATGGCTGCCAACTTTGGGTTCCGCGAGGAGTCTGTGTGGCGGATGTGGCGGTTTTTTAAGAATATAGGGATGACGGAGGAGTTTTGTAGGAGGTATCGGTCGAAGATGGGGAGGATGGAGGAGGATGTGTTGGAGGAGATGGAGATGGCCGGGGTGGATCTGGAAGGGCTGTTTAGGGAGAGGGAGGTGGATGGGATGTTTGTCGGGTTGCAGGATGTTTTGAAGGAGGAGGAAGGTGGCAATGTGGATGGGTTAAGGCGGAGTTTGGGGATGGATGTGGAGGGGGTGTTGTTGGGAGGAGCTGAGGAGGGAAAGGATAGAGGTCGGAGGCGTAGTTTGGGGATGGGAGTGGCTGGCGAGCGGAGAGTGGATTTGGAAAGCGAGCTGCACACGGCGGAAAGAAGGGTGTCGCGGTCGCCGGTGAAGGAGACGCAGCTGCGGGTGCGTCCGTTGGTGGATGATGATGATGCGATGTCGGACTACATGCCGCCGCATTCTTCGAGGGCGGGGCAGTACGTGAGGCTGGTTAATCAGGGGAGGAAGGAGGAGGCGCTGGCGAGAGAGGAGAGGCGTGCGAGTGGAGGTATGCGGGGGTTTACGCCGTGGGCGGCGATGGAGGTGGATGATTCTCCGACGAAGCAGATCCAGAGTACGAGGAGTCTTGGAAAGGTGGTGTCGTTGCATGACGCTGGTGGACGTCAAAGTCAGGACGTCAGTGATGTAAATCAAGAAGATGCGGAAGTACAGGAGGAAATCGAGGTCGCGGACGAAGTGACCGACGAAGATGGAGTGGAAGAAGGAGGGACGGAGCCTCCACCGGAATCTGACGCGATGGATGACTTGTTCGGTGACGACAATCCATCGACGGAGGAGGAGGTGATGGTACTTCTGTCTGCGGATAAGGGGAATGCTGCTGCTTTGCGCGAGATGGAGCAGGGGATGGATGTCGATTTTATGTACCTTTGGACGGCGGCGCGTCTGGCTGAATTTAGGTCGAGCATTGCTGAGTAGTTGTATATACTTTTTTACATGTTTAAATGGCCAGGTTAGTTTTTTTTGATGGATTTTTTTCTTGATTATTGCCTTACATGAACAAGAAGTTATGAACTCAATCCGCACTCAAGGCCGTGTGGCGAAATGGCATCGCGTCTGACTACGATCTTGATGTATCAGGAGATTGCAGGTTCGACCCCTGTCTCGGTCATGCCTTTTATTATCCAGATTACCCCGCTGATGTGCTCACTTCCAAGGACATTTTGTTATGTTCCATCATAAGTCTTACGAGGTGACACTCATAAGTAGTGTGTGCATGAATGAAACGTTTCAATACAGATAGAAAGTTCGGCCCTTGAGCTGCCCAATGGATTATGGAAGGGGTACTAGTATAAGAATAGCAACGTGTCCAAGCCCCCCAGAACCACCACCTTGCGTCACTCAGGGTAGGCTCAGCCCACTTCCGTCCCACCGATTGTGGCAGTTATCTCAATGGGAAAGGGGGAGATGCCGGAAGCGTCGGTGATGAGAGGGACCGCCGAACGTCCTCGTTCTGATGATGTGTGGGTGAGCATCATGTGCAGGGATTGAGTGAGCACCATGGCCAAAGTTGTGTTAAATGCCTGTCGATCTGGAAGGAGATGAAGATGAGTTTCAGGAAGGAGATCGAGGGAGTGGACCTGGCTGCCTGACCGCTTGGCTGGCGCAATTCGGCGTTGATCACCCTGCCGGAATGTGAGCTGGAGCAAAAGGAGGTGGGAGCTAGAGCTTTTCGCAACGGACCATTGCTCCCATGGCACGTCCTCCTCCGCTGCGTATACTTGAAACCACGATTTCTTGGGCCGTTTCTCCGAAAACGTGACCTTGATCTGTCTCGCGTTAAACAGGGCTATCACAATGAGAATATGCGACTGACTTGACCACGCTTGTTCGCCCCGCCCTCGATGGCCTTCCAAAACGCATCCACCTTTGCATTGACGATGTGCTCCATCCCTGGATCAGAGACTCCTGGCTTTGGCACGCATCTGCTCGTAAGCCGACGGAGAAGAGGCTCGATGATGACGATTGCAGACCATTGTTACATCCAGCACCTCGAATGTCTGTGGTTTCACGGTTCCGAAGAGACGGTGGAAGAGAATTGAGTGCAGGATGCCCCGGAGGACATCTTTTGCTGTTAGACGGTCTAAGACCTGTAATAAGACTATATCAGTAGGGTGTTAATCATTGATTAGATGAATGGGATGAAACCAAGTCAATGTTGATCTTGGGGTGAGTAGCATTGGTTGTCGCCATAAGCAGACCATCGATGGGAACAAGCAAAGGGTTGCAGACAGAGTCACGGGACTCCATCGTTGAACTAAACTTACTATGACCAGGAAGTTATAGCAACCCCGTCCGATCGAGTCGCACCCCCACCTGGCCCCGGGGATGTGGGGTGCCATGATCAGCGCCTGTAATCAAAATGCCCAGCTCTCTGCTTCCGACAGCGAAGGTACTTCATCGACAAGGCCCCTATCTAGACTCGGGACGAACCTGAATTTCGGTTATCACAGGTTTTCAATTATCACGGTGAACTTTGAGTACTTTGGACTCAAATGATACCGAAATGGTCGGCCAGGCATCCTCAAAACATAATATACGGATACGATATTTTCGCCCAGCTGACGCACAGCCAGTGAAGGATCTGTTCGCGCATGGCACAGCTTATGGTGGTCAGTTGTCTTGTCATTCTTCTTATTCAATCAACACACAACATCTAATTGGTACGTTGTCTATCGAAACAGCCGAATCTCCACGTCTCCTTGCTCTCTCAGCACACCAGCACTCCCCAACCTCGTACTTTCAATACTTCCTCACCTTACTCGGTATCGCAATAGCTGCAGGATGTCCAGCGTACCGGTATTCAGGCTCCATCCTTTCTATTGCTTCTGCGAGCTCGTTCTTGCTCCATCGTCATTTTTTGTCTGGGATATACATCGGGTACTACGTCGACGCGCTGACCGAGGACCTGCTCGACATTGCGGGGTATTACCAAATGGGGCCTGTCTCAGGAAACGAAGAAAACTATGCGCCAACGGGTCCGAGCGCGTTCTGGGTCGTGGAACACGTCTTGCCGGATGGAAGAATCGGGGAAATCATCGGCTGCGTCGCGTTAGGTACTTGGGGCATCATTATCTTCGGCGCCTTGTAGCGATTGACATGATTTTTTTTACGTCGGCTAGATTGTGCGGCGAGGGATGGTGCCGTGCAGGGCGAACTTCGGCGGATGGTCGTGTTGAGCAAGCATCGTCGGATGGGTATTGCTGCCCTTTTGATCAAGACCCTCGTCGATCACTCCAGGAGCCATAAATTGCCTGCTGTGTGGCTAGGAACATCCGAGTACCAGGCACCTGCTAGGATTATGTATGAAAAATGCGGCTGGGTGGAAGTGCACAGAGATCAATTGAAGGCGGCATGGGGCTGGGTTGTTGTGCAGGTTATCTGGTATAAGCTTGAGCTCACATACCCCCAACGCAGTAACTTTGTTGAAGAAGTGAGAAATACCCTGTACGTGCTTTGGATGATGTTTATAAATCTGTCAATCTGAATACACAGCAACAGATCAATTGCACGATAGAAATACAAGAAGAATTCGAATTAAACAAAAAATCGCGTTAATGATACGCTTCCTTCATCATCTGCTCACGCAACTTCTCGACATAGATAAACGTGATCACGATATGATCTACGATTTCTTGCCCAGGTGCGAAGATCTCGAGCGACGCAGGGTGAGCTTCCCCGGCGGCTCCTGAACCTTTCCTGTGGAACTGCGCAACGAGCGTTTCTTCTTCTTCATCGAGACAGAGCTGTATTTCGGAAAAGAACCAATCAGTCTCACGGGCTCCTCCGTCAACAGCGAGCAAGATCGGGGGGGGCCGACCTTGAGACTGGCGGGATAGAGAAACCATTTATACTCCTTCCCATCTGGCCCCGTAAACGCACGATGACTGAGAGGGATGTGTGTGTGTGGGGGGGAGGTCGGATCACCAGGATTTCTTTCATCGTTCGGCATCGGAGAAACAACACAAATACAACACATACCTGCCATGCGACCCCAACCCAAATTTCTTGAAATACTCTTTCGCCTTGATCTCCTTTCCCTCATACTTGATGATCGACGTCTGGAATGTATGGTGGTCCACCGTCGCGAGCCGCTCGAATCTGTCCTTCTCTAGGGTGACGGCACGGCTGATCGTCGCGATGCTTTTGCTTACTGTGGAGACTTTGTAGACGGTTTGGCCGGACTCGTTTGTAAACTCGTCGTTGAGTGGGGAGTGTTTGGAGATGCTGAGGTGCATCTTGGCTAGTAAATTGTTGGAAGTCTCCCGGGCCGCGTGCTCTGCAACTTGATTTCGTAACGAACCTCTTGACCTTTTTATACTTGGGTTCAGTGCCTGATCAAAGGGGGATGCAAAAGCGGGATATGGTGCGGAGAGCTGCATTAAGCCTGCACTTAGGTTGATCATAAAGCGGCATTCCTCAAAGCATAAGTCCTTGGTCAGAAAGTCTTGCTTTGTGCGTTGTTGGCATGATGGTGATCATGTCTCGGCAGCAGATATTTGGACACTTGTGAACTCACAGACCTGCAATACGAAGGGCTGAAGGCTCTAGTAGAGTCTAGAGAGTGAAAGGAAAAACTGATCTCGACTCAATCTCGACTGCTGCTCTCTTCTCAAGTGTATTATAATATCAATATTATAGGACCACGTACAGTAATTGCACGAAACACAACGCGAATTAAGCTGCGGAAAATGTCGATCTCAATATAAGCGACCTTGTGCCGACCTCCTCCACCTCCCTATCTGCGGCATTCTTCATGAGTATTGATCCCTATCATGGCGTAGCTTCTCGATGTAGATGAACGTCACCACGATGTTGTCTATTATCTGTTCTCCAGAGGGAAAGATCTCGAGCGACGCCGGGTGGGCCTCCCCAATCACCCCTAGACTCTTTAGGTGGAACCTGGCCACAGGCGTCTCTGCTTCATCGTTCAGATAGAGCTATTCGAAAGGGAGAAGGAAAAGTCAGCAGTGACCCCTTTATGAACGCAGGAATACTAACTTTGGACGTGGAAGAATCCAACACCCACTTGTACTCTTTCCCATCAGGCCCCGTAAACACCCGATGCCTTTCGAACACGTAACAAGCTCATGAGGATTGCTGCTATGCTTCCATCGAGGAAGAAGAAGGAAGAAAAAAAATCTTCCAACTCACCTTCCGAAAACCCCATAGCCGCCCTTCCGGAAATACTCGTTCGTCTTGATCTCATTCCCGCCGTAATTGATGATCGACGTGCGGAACGCTTGGTGTTCCACTGTCGCCAACTGGCCGAATCTGTCTCTCAAGGGGTCCTCCCCGCCCGGGATGTCGGAGGGGAGGATGCGGTTGATGGTGGAGATGCGCCTGGTGATGCCTCTGGGTGTGGAGACTGTGTAGATGACTTGGCCGGATTCGTTCGTGAAAGTTGCGTTGAGAGGCGAGCGTTCGGACATGTACAGGTGCATTGGAAGAGTGGTCGTTGGTTTGGGGGGTCGTTGGCTTGGGGGGTTTGAGGGTGTTTTCATTCGGTTTGCAACCTCTTTTACACCGCTGGGAACCAGGTGGCTGCGCTGCCAGTGTCAAGGCTGTGTCTTGATTGGAGTGACTAACTCCCTGACAGCACGGCATTTTGCAGCAACTATGGAGGTTGCAGGACTTGAGAAAAAATACGCTGTGTTGAATGATCTAGGGTCTTTGTAGAGTCATCAAGTTCAAACATTGTAACGTTAGATGTTACTAAGTATCGTTAGGCAGTGCCCCTCGATGGCTGGGGTTGTTCCACCGACAAAGTTATTATTAGATTGATGAGTCCACAGCCTACGCATATACACACCGAATACTCCTTCACCGCTTCCCCAACCGACCTTCGCCTGCAAACGCACCATCTGCACATGTTCATTCCCATCTGTCCGCACGTTTTTAGCGATGGCGGGAAAAGCCAAGAGGTATCCCAGCAGCGTGAATGTTAGAACACGTCCCTCAAAACGCGCCACTTCACATTCAGCTCGTCTTCTTCTCTGGGCCGACCATCCGCATGTGTTCCTCTGCGAAGTAGTACGTCGCGTTCACTGTGACGGCGGACAGTGAAGAGAGGGTGTGTCCCAGGAGTGCACCGAATGCAGGGGTGAGGGGCCATGCCTGATACAATGTGGGTAAGTAGGTGCGAGAGGAAGCAAGGGATGAACGAACCTGCCATGGCCGGTCCCAGTCCAGCGCGATTGGGATAACGCCGAGCCAGCAGCCCGCGAAGGTGCCAATGGCGGGGTAGACGAGGGCTCGTTCGAGTGGGGTGCGTATGCTGTGTCTGAGTTAGTTTGTTGAATCAGAGGGAGGGAGTAGATGTACGAGAACTCGGCAAAGAGGCGGACCCATGTCATATGGTTGACGACGGCTTGGGTGTGGGTGGAGAGGGGACGTGGAGGGCCGAGTGTGAAGGAGGGGGTGTAGACAGTGAGGAGGGACAACAGGAGAGCGAGGAGGTATGTTTGGGGGACGTGGCTGGCAGATGGGTTGGGTGAGCGTGAGTGAGTGAATGGGACGTGGCCGTACCTGGTGATGGGCGCACCGAAAAGGATGAGAACGACGTGAAAGGCGAGAGACACGATGAATGTCACCATCCAGGCGACGAGCACCGCCTGCCAGAACAGAATGCTCATTCAGCATTTGAATAACCCATGTTGACAGACAAAGATCGACATACCCTGACACCCACCCCCTCCTCCTTTGCCTCCGTCCCCAGATAATAGGAAACCCACCATCCCCTCACCCACGCGCCCCACCACACTTGCAGCACCCCCACGCCCGCACACAGGCACCCGACTGTCCCCACGGGGCTCCTCGTCAGCGCTTCCAGAAAGGGGTGCTGAGGCCTGTCTCGGGACGTCTGCGCTGCTGGATCGGTGTAAAGGGCTGTGAGATCGACAAGGAGCGGCGTGCGTGGAAGGAAGAGCACGGTGAAGGCGAGGAGGATGGTGTGTACACCGACGAGAGAGGTGTATTGCGCGAGGGGGAAGAACGGGTGTGAAGGGACGGGAAGGGTGTTGGAAGTGGATTTGGAGGGTGTAAAGGATGGGGAAGGAGTGGATGCGGCTTTGGGCTTGCCCTTGGTCATCGTGGAACGCGCGACAGAGGCCCCGGACGCTCCCCTATATGTTCGGCTCTCGAACTTCCAGATTTTTGGTCTCAAATCCCCAATACTTTGTCAAAAATCCCCAAAAATGGACAAGGATTGTCACGTGGCATACAAAAAAAGAATGTTATTTTTATTTTTTCTTTGGGAGAGTCGCGCTTTCGGATCATTAGTTCAATAGGTACTGAGAAATTCTCACAAATTTGGTCACCCCAGTCTCAAATCCCCAATCCTTGAACAAGATTTTGCAAAATCATTGCCAGAAATCCCCAAAAATCCCCAAACTTGGACAACTTGAAGGAAATGGCTGTTTTTTGGTGGGATTTACCCTTCCCCACATCAGCAAAATGTCTTTTTACTTGAACTTTTCTTGAAGTGTCTTGGAGTTTCTTGAAGGATTGCCAACGAGGGGGTGGCAGAATTCAAATCCCAAACCACATGTGGGGGGAGGGGGAAGTCAGCTGGTTGAAAAAAAAAATTCCGACACCTAGAAAATACTCTTCTGACCATTTCTTCAAAGATTTTGAAAATTTCACTTGAAAAAAAATTCAAAAAAAATCTGAAAAATCAAAAGAAAAACAATCTGAGTGAGGGTTCTTTTTGGCTGTGACATGTGACAGAAGAAATGGTTGGAAGAGTACAGTATGATGTAATGGATGCCTAAATTGGCAGTTTGAAAGCTGGAAAAAGTGGATATTTTTGTTGAGGGATCCTTAGAATGGTTTGGGCAACTTGTTTGACAGTTGAACAAAGTAGTACAATGAAACTACACATTTCTGAGCCCATCTGCACTGAAAAATTGGATCTGCCAAAGCTGCAAGACAGCAAGCACTAACTGATTTCACAGACATTCATCATTAGCTACAGTTGTTCACTGTTGTAATTAATTTTTTTGTTTTGGTGTCATGTTATTCACAGCAAAATAAATGTTTGTGAGAATGAGATACCATAATAGGAAGAAGGGAGGGGGGAGGGGGGGGAGGTCCACCTCAACATCACAATCTGATGGTATCATAGAACTGCCAAAGTACCCCCAGTTTATCTTGGCTACAAGCCTGGATTTTGCCTTCCCCCACACAGTGGCAATAATTTCTTGAATAATTCCTATTCCGAGTATACAAATAAGGTTCTGTAGGTCAGAACCGAGATGTGGTCAGTCTATAATTAGTTCCAGTGGTCCTCCGGTCATTTCTAGTCACTCCATTCCGACCTCCCATGCCTCACTATCAACACTCTTCACACTGTGTCCCACCCATCGTCCCGCCTCTCCCACCACCGCCCCCTCATCTCCCCCACCATCAGACCAACTCAAACACTTGTTCCCATCATCAAACATAGCCTCCCTTCCATCAGAACCACTACCGCAGCCTCTCCCTCCCTCAACAACATCCCTCCTCAGCAAACCCACTCATGTGCCTGCTCCCATTATCAATGATATGTAGTGTTCAAAAGTTTGGTTTGGTTTGGTTAATTGACCCCAAATCCATTAACCTAAACCTTAACCGGTTAAGAAATTTTCACAAAAAAATCTAAACCAGACCAAACCATCATTAACCAGTTAATCTTTCATTGGTTTGGTTAATTTGTTGGTTAAACTCAGTTAAACCATACAAATATCACAAATTGTCCACCAGAGCCATGTTACTTAGTTAATTTGCTGTTGACATAGGTTCACACATGATTAAACCATCTGTTAAGAACTGATCGACAAAACGTCGGAGCTACGTCGGACGCGTCGGAAGGTCGGAAGGTCGGAGCGCGTGCAACGTAGGGGCAAGGACTTGGCTTCAACTTGTGTGTTGCGCCCTCGCTAATACGTTGGTGTCCTTATTTCGGAGGATCGGAGGTCGGAGGTCGGACTCAAGTTAAGAGTCGGAAAGAGGACGGGAGGTATGATGTCGAATCTAAGTTGATATTCAAACTGAAGCTAATACACGATTCTACATAAGTTTAAATACTATGTCGGAGGACGTGTGGCTTCGTCGGAGTCGGATAACGAGTGGCTGTCGGAGATTCTTAACATAAGTAAAATGGTCGGATGTAAGTAATGTACGTAGTAACGAGATTCATAACAGTAAGTATGCATAATAAGTATTAGTCAAAATGTCGGAGGTGTTGGAGGTGTCGGGATTGGTCGGAAATCGTCGGAATGGATCGGAATGTAACAGTATTTCCCCCTTAGGGCCGAACCCATGAGGCCTAGGTGGTCGGTGCGCGTGAATTGTGTCATGTGATGCGTTGGTTGAAAATACCGTCTGAGTGGTTTTTTCTTCCTGTTCCCCCATTCTCTTTTCGTTTTAAACTCTTCCGAAAATAAACCTCAATATGTCGGCATCCGATTTTCAAAAGGAGATGGAGGCGCTGCAGGCTAAGCTCGCGGAGGTGGAGGCGAAAAAGCGAGCAGCGGAGGAGGAGGCTGCGAGGAAGGCTGAGGAGGAGCGGAGAGCGGAGGAAGAGAGGGCTGCGGAGGCGGCGCGGTTAGCGGAGGAGATGCGTCGGGCGTCGGAGCTGGCGGCTCAGAAAAGGGCCGATGAAGTGGCCGCTGCGCAAGGCGCATCGAGCAAGGGGTCGGGGGAGCCGCAGGCGGAGAAGAAGAAGAAGACGACGAAGAAGAGGAAGGTGGAGGAAGTGTCGGCGATGGTTGGAGAGGGGTCGGGAGTCGGGGTCGGGGTCGGAGATGGATACGGCGGAGGAGACGCACGAGTTGAGACTGGAGAAGAGGATTGCGAGAAGGATTAGGAAGGACCTGGTGAATAGGAAAAGGTTGGAGTTGCCGGAGCTGTCGGACGATTCCGACATGTCGGTTTCGGAGCCGTCGGAGAAGGCGGAGTCGGGTAAGGAGGAGTCGGACAAGGAGGAGGGTCCGTCGAACAAGAAACAACGTACTAAGTAGATAGAATAGTACTTGTTTTTTCTTGTTTCAGAGCGATGTGAGCGGACCCGGTTTGTCGGGATAAGCGGAGTGAAAGTCGGAGACAAGCTCGGGGGCGTTTTCCAATTCATTGGCTGGTAGCCAAGAGAATTCTTCATCAGTGTTTTCATATCCTAACCAACGGACGAAATATAGTAGCTTGCAGCTACGTCGTCGGTCGATCTTTGAGTCGACTATTTCAGCGATCTCGTACTCAAGTTCTCCGTCAATGTCAATCGGAGGAGGCGGAGGTTGGGTCCGATTCAGAATGGTGTTCGGAGTTGCGGGTTCAAGCATGGAGACGTGGTAGACGGGGTGAACACCGCGGAATGTGTCGGGGAGTCGGAGGGTAAAGGAGTGTGTGCCGGGTTGTGCAATGATCTCGTATGGTCCCAAGTACTTTTCTGAGAGTTTCTTGGATGGGCGTGTTGTGCGGAAGAACTGTGCTTTGACGAAAACCTGTTGTCCGACAGAAAATGTCGGAGGTGCGATCCGATTATTGTCGGAGGACTTCTGGTAACGTCGTTGAGCGTCGGAGATGGTGGCTTTCAGTTCTTGGTGAAGTTCGTCTAAGTCGGTCACGAAGGATCGGGCTCGGGAAGAGGCGAGGTCTCGTTCCGGGTGAACAGTAATGTTCGGATGGTAACCCTTGTTAGCAAAGAAGGGAGATATGCCAGTGGTAGCACTAGGTGCGTTGTTGTACGCGAACTCCGCAATCGGAAGGAGAGCGGACCAGTTGTCCTGTTGGTAGTTGCAGAATATCCGCAAGTACTGTTCGAGGGTCTGGTTAGTGCGTTCGGTTTGGCCATTGCCTTCGGGGTGGTAACCGGAGGTGAAGTGGAGGGTCATGTTTAGAGCCTTTCCGAGAGATCGGAAGAATCGGGAGACGAATTCGGGGCCACGGTCGGAGGTGATATGTTCGGGGACGCCGTGTTTAGAGAAGACATGCAATACGAAGAGTACGGCAAGGTCTTCGGAGGTGCAGTGAATTGTTGTCGGAATGAAAATACTTTGTTTCGTTAATCGGTCAACGATAACGAGGATTGAATCAAAGTTGTCGGAGGTCGGAAGGGTCTCGATGAAATCCATTGAGATAGAATTCCAAGGACGTTCGGGGATCGGAAGCTGTTTGAGTAGGCCGTAAGGCTTGTGTCTTTGTGGCTTCGATCGCATGCAAGTGGTACATGACTTGCAATAGTGTTTAACGAAATCTCGTATTCCGGGCCAGGTATAATCACGCTGAATGAGACTGAGTGTCTTGTTCTGACCTGGGTGTCCAGCAAGCATATGATCGTGCTTGTGCTGTAGGACTCGGAGTCGGAGGTCGTCGGAGTCGGGAACGTATATCCGATCGTCATGTCGGAGGAAACCATCGGGGTCGAGAGACCAGCGGGGTTTAGGATCTTTAGAAAGAGTGTCGTAAAGAGTGTCGGAAGGGAGTGCTGTGAGTATGTCGTGGTGAAGCTTTTCTGTGTCCATGATAATGGTTGCACGGAGGACGGGCTCAAGGAGTTGAGTCGCGCGAACTGAAGCGGAGAGCTGTTCTTGCGAAAAGACTGGTCGGAGGTTGGTCGGATTGATGTCGACGTAGTCGCTATTTCCCCCTTTAGGATAGACATCCCAACGTCTAGTTAGAGAGTCAGGTTTAGTTCCCAATCGGCCGGGGCGGAATCGGATGACGAGGTTGAACTGAGAAAGGTATTCCGACCATCGGACTTGTCGGCGTGAAAGAACTTTGGTGGTGGCAAAATACTCGAGATTTTTGTGGTCGGTAACGACGTCAATCGGAGTACCGGAGCCTTCGAGGTAATGGCGCCAAATTTTAAACGCTTCGTAGATGGCAAGAAGTTCCTTATCGTGGGTGTCATAGTTTACTTCGGGGGCCGTGAAGGTGCGGGAATGGAATGCGACGGGGTGGACTTCATTGTCGGAGGTGACTATCGACAGAATAGCCGCTAGGGCATAGTCGGATGCGTCGGTTTCGACAATTATCGGAGAGTCGGGAATCCAGTGTGTCAGGATCGGAGCGGTGGTAAATGCCTTTTTCAGGTCATTAAAAGCGGTTCGAGCGTCGTCGGAGAACAGCCAAGTGGCATGTTTCCTGGTTAAACGAGTGAGTGGAATAGTGATGTTGGAATAGAATGGAATGAAACGTCGGTAAAAGTTTGCAAAACCTAAAAAGGACTGGACGTCCTTCACTCTGCGCGGTTCAGGCCAATCCTGAATAATCTTGACTTTCGCTTCCGACATTTTGAGTCCGTCGGGAGAAAGGATAAATCCAAGATATTCTACAGTTTCGGCAGAGAAATCGCACTTGTCGGCGCGGGCGTAAAGACCATGTTGTCGGAGTCGTCGGAGGACTTCTCGGACATGTTTTTTGTGTTCCTCGGGGTTGTCGGAGTAGATCAGGATGTCGTCGAGGTAAACGGTAACGCAGTTGTCCAGAAGGTCGGAGAAGATGTCGTTCATAAAACGTTGAAAGGCTGCAGGTGCGTTAGACAATCCGAATGGCATGACTAACCATTCAAATGATCCATAGCGAGTGCGGAATGCAGTTTTCCATTCGTCACCTTCAGCGATGCGGACTAGGTGGTATGCGTGTCGGAGGTCTATGGTGGTATAAACGCGTGCTTTTCCGGCAGTGGCTAAGAGGTCGGAGATGAGCGGAAGTGGGTATCGGTCCTTCTTCGTGATTTTGTTCAGGCCTCGGTAGTCGACGCATAGTCGGAGTGATCCATCTTTCTTTCGGACGAAGAGGATCGGAGCGCCGTGAGGTGAACTAGAAGGTTTGATGAAACCGATATTGAGGTGCTCATCGATGAAGTCTCGGAGGGATCCAAGTTCGGATTGCGAGAGTGAGTACATCGGACCAATCGGAGGGGAAGTACCTTCCTCCAAATTGATTTTGAGGTCGTACGGTCGGTGGGGTGCAAGGGTGTCGGCTTTTTTCTTACTGAATACATCAGCAAAATCGTGGTATTCCTCGGGTATGCCAGAGAGGTCGGGAGCGTCGTCGGAGACAGACGCGGAATTGGCGGAGATGTCGGAGAGGTGAACGCGGAAAGCGTATGCCCCAGGAGCTTTACATGCATGGAGATATGCGGCTGCATTGACCATGGTAATCTGTGGCGGGTCGGAGGTGTTCGGAGTGAGCGGATCGGAGGTGCCCATCGGAGAGGGCGGACACTGCAGAGGTGGCGGAGCTGCCTCAGCAGTCGACGTCGGAGTCGGACTCGGAGTGTCGGGTAACGTAGAACGGAATAAGATACTGCCCAATACCCAGTCAATCAACGGATTGTAGCGGGTGAGCCAGTTGTGTCCTAGAACCAAATTACAAGACGAATCGAGGGTTGTCACGTAAAACGCGACGGTCAGAAGTTCACCGGAAGGAAATCGGAGAGGAAGATCGATAGATTGTGTGATATAAGTATTTGAAGAACCGTCAAAAAGTTTCAAAACCATAGGTGAAGGAATCGGAGTCGGAGATAAGTTTAAAGAAGAAATAAATCTGGTATCTGCGAAGCAATGTGTAGAACCAGAATCAATAAGAGTCTTTATCGGAAGAGAATCGGAAAAGGTCGGAGATATCAAATCAATACATAGAGAGTTCGGATTTGAGAGAGCGGACGCATTGAGTCGGAGGGTTTCCAAAGGTGCACGAAAGGAGTCAACGCAATCCCCAGTACGTGCTGGAATCTGAGGACTGCTTACTATTTTTTTGACTCGGTCGTCTTCTCCGATTTGTCCTCAGCTTGGGCCGCGCGGGCTTTTGCTTTGGCGTTAGAAGACGATTTCTTCGAGCAGTCGGAAGCCCGATGACCAACGTTGCCGCAAAACATGCATAAATTATTGTCAAATCGTCGTTGGTGTTCTTGGGGAGTTAATTTCCCATCTTTGCCAAGTTTGTCGGAGAGGGCGGATTTCGGAGAGGTGGATGACGATTTTGTTGTTGTTGCGAGTTGGGTTTAGACGATGAGGAGTTGTTGTTGGAGGATGATGAAGCGGGGGTCTGTTTTTTGTCGGATTTGTCGGATTTGTCGGATTTCGGAGTAGATTTGTCGGAGGAGCGCGATTTCTCGCGTTGACGTTCCCAGTAGCGAGCATCAATGTTATGGGCCATTACTTTCAACTCGGCGAGAGTCTTTGGTTTGGGAAAAGTCCCCAAAACGTCCTTGATGCGTTCCGCTAAACCGGTATAGTACCGATATCGGAGCGCGCCATCATCCCACTGCGTGCGAGCGGAAAGACGTTTGAAGTCCACGTTGTAACGTAGGATCTTCTGATTGTCGCGCATCCGAAGGTGATCCAGGCTATCCTCTGCTTCTCCGGTCGGATCGATAGGTCCGAATTCGGATCGGAGGATGTGCACAAAGGCGGACCAGTCGTCCAACCAGACAGAGTCGTCGTCGGACTCTCCCAAGAGGGTGGGCTCAAACCATTCGAGCGCGGTTCCTCGGAGGTACGACAGAGCGAAACTGACTTTGTTATCATCATCGTCAAAGGCGGGGTTGTTTCGGAAATATAGTGTGCATTGTGCGAGGAAACTGGTGAGTTTCCGAGAGTCGGAACCGTCAAAAGTGTCGGGTTCCTTCGATTTCTTTTTCGGAGTTTTCGGAGTCTCTCTACGTCGGAGCTCCTGCGTCATAAGCATAATTGCTTCGGCGAGGTTTGGAGTTTGCTCGCGACGGAAAGGATTGTTATCGTCAAAAGGAGAGGTCGGCGATTTAAAAGGACGGAATTCTTCAGGAATCGGAGGTCCTTGTGTCTGAGGTGTTCGGAGACGAGGTGTCGGAGATATGGGGTCAGGTTTGGGTGCAGATTCTTCTGCGGGAATATCTTGGAACGTATGTAGAAATGTTGCCCTGGTGTCCTGCAGGTTTGAAGCTTCCGCTGCGGCTGCTGCTGCGCGGGAGTTCTGTGTGTTGCGGGCTGCCATAACTGGAATTTGAAATACGGATAAGCGAGTGGCAGTTTGAATATACTGTTAAGAACTGATCGACAAAACGTCGGAGCTACGTCGGACGCGTCGGAAGGTCGGAAGGTCGGAGCGCGTGCAACGTAGGGGCAAGGACTTGGCTTCAACTTGTGTGTTGCGCCCTCGCTAATACGTTGGTGTCCTTATTTCGGAGGATCGGAGGTCGGAGGTCGGACTCAAGTTAAGAGTCGGAAAGAGGACGGGAGGTATGATGTCGAATCTAAGTTGATATTCAAACTGAAGCTAATACACGATTCTACATAAGTTTAAATACTATGTCGGAGGACGTGTGGCTTCGTCGGAGTCGGATAACGAGTGGCTGTCGGAGATTCTTAACATAAGTAAAATGGTCGGATGTAAGTAATGTACGTAGTAACGAGATTCATAACAGTAAGTATGCATAATAAGTATTAGTCAAAATGTCGGAGGTGTCGGAGGTGTCGGGATTGGTCGGAAATCGTCGGAATGGATCGGAATGTAACACCATCCAAACACATGATTTTTGGCATGTGTGCACTCATTGCAGAGTCAGCAATGGGTGGATGCATCGTTTCGACGTTGGATGACATGCATCATGTGCGCATCAAATGTGTCAAATACATGTAAACAAATCCCCAAAAACATTGCACATCTGCTTATTATGTCCACACAGGAACAAGTAAGGGTTTCTACTATATCAATTAGGCAGGAGGGGACTATATATCATCAAGTATGTATTTATTTTGTGAAACTTCGCCACGGACTTTAAGTTATAGAGGTGCCGTGCTCTGACCAAATAATAGTAAACAATGCGCAAAATGCATCACGCAGGTGCGTGTGGTGTCTTCCTCATAGTCTAATAATAGTTCAATGTGATAGAACTATATATGGGATATGTATTCACCTTCTGACACACTGTATAATTTTTAGAAGTCTAGATAAGATAGAAATAATGAAATATGCAGATTTCAGAAAAAGTGTCATATCTCCCTAATGAATGAACCAAATTTGAAAAACAAATGTGCTGTAAGATCATCTGGATGTGGAGGATCCAAAGCTGAAATAAAAAAATTGGGTCAAATTTTCGACCCATTTTGCTCATATTCACCCTATGAAGTCCTTGAATTTTATTTGAATGGTCTCAATAGGTTTACATACAATGATTCAATAATATATATATATTACAGGTAGTTGAAAGTGGTTGTGGAAAGGAGGAAGTAAGAAAATGCTGGTTTTTGTGTTTGAGAAAACCTATGATGCACTGTTGATCATGATTTACAGTGTGTTTGATGTATCATTTTGGAGTACAGACTTTCTACCATACATAGCTCATGTATCTAACTCTTTAAATACTTACTATTAGCTTTCAAGTATCTCTACATAACTTAAGAACCCATTTTTGGTTCTTTTGGTGCCACGGTTTGGACCTTGAGGGCACGATTTTCAACGACGTGCATCACTCGGCAATTCCCAAAAGTCGAACCATAAGTCGACTGCCAAACCTTCCCACACTCTTTATTCCCCCCAACCTCCACTCCATCTGGCCACCACTGGCCCCTTCAAGCACCCAATGGCCCTCTCTAACGCCCAATGGCCTGTCCTCGCGCCCAATGCCCCCCCCTGGTGCCCAACGACCCCAACTGATGACCAACAGCCTTCCTTTGCGCCCAACGCCCCGCTCTAGTGCCCAACATCCCGTCCTCGTGCCCAATGGCCCCCACTTATGCCCAACAGCCTCCCTTCGTGCCCAACGACACCCACTCGCCCCAATGCCCTCCCTTCGCCCCCAACGGTCCCCTCTAGCGCGCAATGTCCCGTCCTCGTGCCTAACAGCCCCCACTCACCCACAATGGCCCCCTTCATGCCCAACGGCCCACTCTCGCATCCAACAACCCCTACTGGCATCCAACAGCCTCCTTTTGCCCCCAATGGCGTCCCTCGCCCCTCTCTCTCGTGCCCAACGGCCCCCACTCATCCCCAATGGCCCCCTTCATGCCCAACAACCCCTACTGGCATCCAATGGCCTCCTTTCGCCCCCAATGGTGTCCCTCGCCCGTCTCTCGTGCCCAACGACCCCAACTGATGACCAACGGCCTCCCTTCGTGTCTAACAGCCCCCACTCACACCCAACGACCCCTACTGGTGTCCAACGGCCTCCTTTCACCCCCAATGGCATCCCTCGCCCGTCTCTCGTGCCCGAAAGCCGTCTTTCATGCCCAACTGCCTCGACTCACGCCCAACAGTCCCCACTCGTCCCCAATGCCCGTCTCTCATGCCGAACAGCCCCCCAACTCACGTCCAATGACCTGCACTCAAATGCCCAACGATGTCACTCACACCCAACGCCCAATGCCGTCCACACGCGTCCAATTGCCCCTCTCTTCTGTCCAACAGGACCTGCAGCTGCGCCCAATGGCCTCACTCACACTCAATGCCATCCATGTGTGCGTGAATCATGGGGCTGGGGAGTGGGACAGACATGGGTTTTTTTTTTGTATTTACTGTAGTTAGACCAGTCTTGTTCTATAATTTAAGATTGGCGAGACTAGTGGAACCAGTCTCCCATTGGTCTTGTCTTATTTTCTGTCATTTCCATATGAGTGAGAGAGTAGTTTCCATAGACTGACTTCTATGTCAATAGCTCAGATGACCTCTTGCTTTGTCTCAAGGTTACTGGTTTAGACCGGTTTAAACCGGTTAATTTTTTGTTCCAAAAGTGATTAACTTAAACCAGTGGTATGTCTGAATCTCATTAACTCAAACCAGTTGGTTAACCAAATCACTGGTTTGGTTTGGTCTGGTTAGTGGTTAATTTTGTTTTTTAAACTGGACTTTCGAACACTATTTACAGGGAAACCAGTGATGCGGCATGCAATATTTTCCAGTACAATGGAATTGGCCCGATATCAAAATGGGTCGACGACCACATTTTCTTTCACATTCAGACACAGTATTTCGCGTGGTACAACGATCAATGACAAAAATGGTGACTTGAAATTGAAGGCAACGGCGGAAGGATTCAGCAGCGCAGTCGTGTCTGGTACCAAGGCAAAATGATGCCCAATGGCACAGTTGCCGAGTTTGATGAAGACAATACCTTCCCAATCAGGATTCAACCACATGAAACATAAAATGACAGTGTTGGAGTCCTTTACACCTATGGTGATGCCAATATCGACCACATCTCCAAGGAGCTCAGGATTCCTTGGGAACCTTTGAAAACGGTGCCTTTCTGGCACAAGGTGCCATATTCGGGGTTCATATGGGACCTGGACTCGAAGCGAGTCAGCGTTCCAGATCAGAAGAAAACAAAGTACCTCGTGGCGATCAAGGAATGGCGACAAAAAAGGCAACACCCTCTTATTGAGATCCAAAAGCTGTTTGGAAAACTGCTCCACATGTCCTCGGTTGTTTCAGCAGGACGGGCCTATCTCACATCCCTGGAGTGCATGCTGGCATCTTACACATGAGGCAATGACCCTTTCTGCCCACACTCACCTCCTGCAGACACCAACGATGACCTCAAGTGGTGGGAGGAGATGCTTGCTGCACCAGATCTCTCACGACCAATCCCGGGTCCTTCCCCCATGGCCGACCTTCTCGTGTTCTCAGATGCAAGCTCCGTTGGGATTGGCATCATCATCGTCTCGTGCTGGAGGGCATGGCGTCTCCTCCCAAATTGGAAAGCACAGGGCAGTAGTGTTTAAGGGTTCGGTCCAGTCTGGTTTTTTGACCCAAAAAGGGTAGGACCGGAGACCAGACTGGTCTTTCGTGGTACTCAAAAGGAAAAAAAACTGGACTGAACTGCTATAAACCGGTTTTGGTTGACCCACATGGTGAGACCAAACCAGTTTGAACCAGTTTAAACTGGTCTGCAACAAAAAATCAGCTGCAGTAGGTATACTCACCTACCATGATGTTTCTTTGAGTTTTTTAATGTATTTGATGATCTTTTGACATGAAATAAAATTCCAAAAAAAGCTGCGGTAGGTAGACTCACCTACCGCGGTTGAATATCGATTTATTTTGATATTTTCTTGACACTGACAGCTGATGAAATCACCCAAGGAACTAATAATACATTGAAAAACTCAAAGAAAAGACCGCAGTTGGTGAGTAGACCTACCACAGGTGATTTTCAGTTGAAGACTGGTTTAAACCGGTCTTTTTGTGGTCTCTAAAAATCCTGGAAAATGATGAACCAGAGACCAGTGGTAATGCAAAACCTTAAAGACTGAGACTGCGGTCCGGACTCAAAACCGGTTCATTGCAGTCCGGTTTCAGTCTGGTTCTCGGTCCTTGAGACTGAACCCTAAAACACTACAGGGCAGGGACATTGGCTGGGCAGAAGCCATCAGATTCGAGCTCCTTGTTAACACAATCATTGCTGAAAATGACTCTTTCTCCGACTTCAGAGTTTTCGGGGACAACAAGGGCGTTGTCGAAGGCTGGTGGAAAGGCAGGAGCAGAAACATCCCTACAAATGAAGTGTTCAAGTGTATTCACTGCATCCTGGGTTGCCGGAACCGCCATTGCATCACAACATACATCTGCAGTGCTGACAATCCAGCAGATGACCCATCATGTGGCAAATACCCCCCTCAACACCTCTTACTTCGCCCCGTCCCAATCCCGCCTGCGCTTTCAGACTTTCTTGCAGACTTCGACACACCCCTCACGCCAGCCGAGCGATGCCTACTTGAATGCTGTCAAGCACCATCTCCACTACCAAAGCCCCCGAGAGAGGACCAGTCGAGAGGGGAGTATACATCAAACGACAATGAAGAGGAAGGAAGACTGGGCCTTCCCCCGTGAGTTTGACCAATAAGCGATGTCCCCCGTCCCCTCTGAAGTCAATATGGAATTCAGGGTAGGTAATGGATGCCACTTCACAGGCCTGACATTGAGCGTCTTGGATAGGGTCAGCTCGGCAGTCATTTAGCATTATCTTAATCCCATCTTGGTGCGAGTTTATTCCATCTAACCATTTTTTGACTGCTTACACCTTGTTCCAGTCTTTTCTGGTCATTGTCACACTTGAGACCAGCCCTATCCCCAGTCTTTCTAACAGAGCGACTGCCCTTCATGCAGTGCTGCATAACAAGCATGCTTTGCTGCATAACATGCACTTCACTGTCAGTGCCTGGGCATCATTCAACTATCAAAAGAAGTTTTGTCAGGGCCCTGTTCGAGGTAACCTAATGCTCTCCTCGGCACCTGGTATCTTGCCTCATCATTTTGAAAGGTTTCCGCATGCAATTGGTCTCCATTGCTCTTCTACAATGATGATGGTATTCCCTTGTTCGAGAGAAGCGACCCACACGACAGGATTTCTTGAGAGCCTTGGTGAATCTATCTTGTTTTTCCCTCTATATTACACCGTAGTCTGTTTTTTCATGTGTCCAAACATATCTGGGACTAGAATTTAGGATTATTTCTCAGTGACCGTGACCATGATGTGGCATGTCACTTGTTCGATGTTCATCATGTTTATTGTCATGGTGACATTGTGACTGCTGCAGTGTGCCACCATCCATGAGTCTGGCTCAACCAGTGTGGGCCCCCAAGAGGTGATGATCCTCTGGAAGCTGTTGCAAGTTGGTGTCCCTACGAAGTCAGGATGGTTGAGTGATTGGGAGGATCGGTGATTACCTCATGTTGAAGTTTGGAACTGGTCTACATGACACTGTCTCGAGGTAGTAATCACCATGAGCTGTCAAAACATCTCATCCTTCCTTGTATGGAAAACCCTGGTCCTTCCTTGTGAGTCAGCCTGGTACATGGCGTGACGTGAAAACTAAGGTGTGGAAGATGATGTGCATCTCATCTTCCACACCTTTCCACCTAATCAAAGCATCGCACATCTCGTACTACCAACGCTTGGAGACCTATTAGTAATATAGAATGGTTGTATATAGGTGCCCTGACCATGCTGAGGGGTTAAGATGGTGATCTGTACCTAGGGTAAGTACATACATTTCGCTCTTTGCACCATCTTCCACCCTTCCTGGGGTGGCTACATACCTTCCCACATCCACTAATATACTCTGTGATGGACCTACAGGTGGCAGCTTGGGGTGGGAACACTAGTACCTAGAGGAGAGGTATGTGCTTCTCCCCATTCCTCAGTTTCTGACCGCTTTTTAACTTATTTAATCAGAGTATACCTCAAGGGAATCATTGGTAATAAGTCTTGGTATATTATACTGTATATTAGAAGTAGTATACATGTATCTAACTCATAATATGTGTGTACAGGTAAGGGGAAGGGGGTGGTGTTGATGTTATGTGTATGTAGGGCAATATAGGAGACTATGTATACCACCTACAGTGTACACATACTCACAGGTGGGAGGGGAGAAGACCTTGGAGGCATAGGAGGCATGGGGAAGGTGGAGGGGGGGTGAGGTGACGAGGGACAGAGGGTTCTGATGCGAGGGAGGGGTGTGGGAATGTGCCAAAGAGGGAAATGAGAGGTGTTTGTCAGCAGATCATTCACACAGTTTTTTTCTCTTGCTCTCTTACCCCCACCATCTCCCTCTCCAACATGAGTCCTTTCCCCTCTTGTGTCCCGCTGTTGCCTCTCCTCTCCAACAGTTGCCTTGCGTGCCAAACCGTCACCTCACATGCCCACCGCACACCCGTAGCGCCCAACGGCCTCCCCTCGAGCCCAACCATCGCCCCGCGTGCTCAACGGCCTGCCCTCGACCCCCATCCGTCGCCCCATGTGCCCAACGGCCTGCCCTTGACCCCAACCATCACTGCGCGAGCCCAATGGCCTCCCATCGACACCAAGCATTGTTCCGTGTGCCCAACGGCCATCTGTAGTGCCCAACGGCCTCCCCTCGACCCCAATGCTCGTTCCCTGTACCCGCCTGGCATGCCCAACCCTCACACCGCAGTTGTGATGACATAATTAGTTATTTTTAATGTCCTTGTTATTACAATAAATACTTTTGATGTACCATCACGAAGCCGGCTTGAGCCGGCTTCCGAGCCAGAGCTGGAGCTTCAATCAGCTCGGCTCTGATGAGAATTTGCCTTCCGCGGCTCGGCTTGGCTACGGCTCCCTGATGGCTTGGCTCTGGCTCTAGCCGGCTCAGAGCCTGAGCCGCGGCAACACTAGTCCAACATCATGACTTGGGAATTAATTGCCATGGCCTGGCCAACAGAATTACTGGACCAATGTTCCTCTTGTGAACATAGTGAACAAAGGATGATGTAATATAGTATTTTTTATCTTGATAAATGATGTGAACATTGATTGATGCATTTTATATAAGCACAACCTGAGCCATGAATGTTTTCATGTGACAGGTTAAATAATAAATGTTCCAAGGGAAAACAGGAACAAGTCAAACATTTATTATTTAACCTGTCACATGAAAACATTCATGGCTCAGGTTGTGCTTATATAAAATGCATCAATCAATGTTCACATCATTTATCAAGATAAAAAATACTATATTACATCATCCTTTGTTCACTATGTTCACAAGAGGAACATTGGTCCGGTGATCCTGTGTTATGACCTTCAAGATGCAATCTTTGCAATTCTGTTTCCTCTGTCCAATCTTTGAGCAAAATTTTTGACAAGGTATCAATGAATATATGCTCATATCTTACTTAAACATGTGATTTGGGTTTGTCAGCTACACCTAGGAATATCTATGTTCCTCTGTTTTTGTGATGTCCTCCTTTCCACAACACTTGTACTCCATATACTGTACATATACTATTGAAACATTGTATGTAAACCTATTCAGACCCTTCAAATAAAATTCAAGGACTCAATAGTGAATATGAGATCGAAAATTTGACCAAAATTGTTTATTCAGCTTTGACACATTTGATGCGCACTTGATGTGTGTCATCCAATGTTGAAACGACACATCCACCCATTCCTGACCTTGCAATGAGGGGCACACATGTTGAAAAGGTTACAATATATTTATAGATTTTATTGAAAGCCTGTGTTTACATGTGATCAAGGCAGAGGGGGTGCACACACACCTTTTGTTTTTTTTGGCTGGTTGTGCCTATTTTGGCAGTGGCCTATTTGGAAAGTGAAAAAGTGGGTATGTAGAGTGGGTGAGCAAGAATTTACAATGGTTCTGTGGCTTAGTTGGTTAAGTTGTTAGAATAATAGTATATACTTAGTGTTTGAGGGTTCAAGTCTTGCTGATGGCACAAATTTTGCTTGGTGCTGCGCCCTCGGAGTGCTTTGTGAAAAAGACCAGTTTAAATTGGTCCGAACTGGTCTTTGGCCGGTCTTTCAAATCTTAGAATTCAGAGAGAACCAAGGACTGGTTGTGATCAAAAACCTTAAAGCTTGAGACTGTGGTCCGGTGAGAAGATGGTTCTGAATGGACGGAGAAATGTGTCGCACACTGAGTGAGTGCCCGAAAAACACCTCTAACCAATCACCAACACAACCCTTCAATAAGTTCTAGGTGGGCGGGACGAAATCCCTTTGTTTCAGTGAGGTTCGGGGGGGGGTTTGTCTGGGGTGTGAAATTCAACTCGCAAACACGCGTTGAAATCCGGGTATGTGATTCAATAAAGAGCTTTTTAAGGAATCGGTTTTGATCTCAAGGTCCACAGAGTCCCTTTCGATCCAACAGGCAACAATCAAGGTTTCAACAAGGCAACAGGTGAGCACTCAGGCTCCAACAATCAACTGGTTCAATATGAGACTTTAGACAACCACAGCGCACTCAAACACACAGAGGAGAGAGCTATGTTATGATCTGGGGGAAGACCCAGCCTAATTCTACAGTACATGACAATATCGAGAGGTTTTTATACATGAGACGGCAATTTAGAATAAATAAAGTTTATCATAAGTAAAAGGTAAAATCAAATCGGTCCGTGGTATATTGTCCATTGCGAGCATGTGAAAGGGTCACCAGGGACCATATCTGATGTTTTTCCATGCGTCGAGAGGGTTACGGACCCTAAAGGAGTGGAGCGACAAGGGCGCGTTGTTTCGCGAGCATTCCAGAGCATCGCATCAATATTGATGGAGTCGATCAAGGGTCCGGTTTCCATGAATCAAGGGTTTGGGCCCTTGGGTACCAACTCGGTGCCTCGGCAGCCATCAACGATCCCGTTTCCAAGGGTCGTTCTATTTCGGGTAAGTTACGCATTTGGCATTACGGCATCAGTGATCGCGCATCGCATTTCGTGATGCTGGGCATTATTGCTTGATTATAAGTCCCCCGGGTCTCTGTAGTGTCCATAGACCATAGTGTTGTATATTGGATAGGGTGATAGGTCAAAGAAATATTATTACTGCCTCCCTCACTGGTCTTATCCAGTGAGAATAGAAAGTTTGTGTCAAGCCTATAGTTAAGCCCTCAGAATGTGACTGTTCCTATGATCATGACCAAAGGTGGTTCAGTGGTATTTAGACACTCTTAGGTAGCCAGTTGTACCATCAGTTCCAATAGAATAATGTTTAACGGAGCCGATATAATGTTCTTTCATTGACAAAACCGTGGGAATTTCGCAAATTTGGCTGTAGCCGCGCGACGGTCGTATCATCTCCCCCACACTTAAGATCGATTGTCCCCAATCATCAGGGTGGACTAATTTCGGGTCAACGGGTTCATCATTTTCAATTTTTTCTGTTTGTTCCCTTTGTCTACATGTCTGTGTAAGCAGACGAGCAAACGGCGGGGTACCCTTTGCATCCAGTCAACGCGAGGGACTGTGGGAGAGCTGCAACAGCTCGTCGCCTTCAGTCGAACGTGTAAGTGTCCCAATTCTTGTATTTGAACCCCGGTTCCCACGGTTCCTGTTCTTTAGCCTGATCGAGTCGCTCTAGACTCTCGGTCGTACCCAGCAACTCATCCTTCATCCCATTGGTCACTCATGGTATGTGACACATGTGACTCGCTCATTGTCCAGTTCCGTCCAAGGTCCAGCACTGCCATTTCGGAGTGCAGTAGTAAAGGTACGTCAATACCTCTTTCATTTCGTGATTTTCCGTTCACTTTCTGTACTGACCGGGGTTTTTCAAGGTCGATGAAAACTTCTAGCGGATCGTCAAGATCCGGCAAGTCATTTCCAATTCGGTATCAAGGCGTCGGGTATTATCATGGTGATGGGATGGTTTGATTGTCGCCATCGGTAAGTCTTTGCACCATCTTGATGCATCTATTTCATTCTCGGGTAGCGTTCCATGTGCGGACTGTCAGATCGGCATGATCGTCAGTCATCGGTAGTTCAAGATTCGACGCTCGTTATAGGTTCTCAAGAGACCGGCCGTTTTCAACGGGCGGTTCGTTTGTCCATGGTATGTTCTTTCCGTCACGGTTCACAACAGTCGGCGTTGAACTGACATCCATTACAGGCCGGCGTGTTCAGCTTAACGGGAGACGTTCTCGACGTTTCCGACATCAAAAACGAAAATTTCGCGGAACGGGGAAGGGCGGGGACGGAAGGTACGTGGCCGGTTTACATATCGTTCCGGCCGAATTTGACTAAGCCCCCAGGCTAGGGTATTCAGCTTCGGCTCGTCGCCTTCGGTCCATTCTCCAACCGACTTCTCAACGTCAGTCTCAGTTGCCAATTTCGGCAGTCCCTTTTCGCGGCGCGATACGGTCCAACGAGGACGCCATCCGGTTCAGGATCCAAGGTTCAGGGGAGACATGTTGTCTTTCCTAACGGCTTGACCTGGTGTCAGCCGTTCCAAGTCACTCGTTCCAGTTCAGTGAGGGGTGTCCTGCTCGGCGTGGTACTCCCAGCGCGGCTAGCGTGTCTGTCAGTTAAGTGCCGGTTCGTTTCCCTCCCCGACACTTTTACTAAAAACCCTCCCGGGTTTCTATTCACCGTTCTATATTTTACAAGGGGGTTTTGTATTCATTTTTATTTTTATTTTTATTTTGAGTCTATTGGAAAGCGATCCGCGTCAGCATGACCGCCAACCGTTCAGTTGCCTCCAAATTGTCCACGACGGTCGGGTGCACAAGGTTCGTGTGGGGGCCGCGCCGTCATTCTGTCTGCGAGAAGGGTTCAAAAAAAAAAAAAGGTGCGTCGTTCCATGTCTGAGCCAACGCTCCCCCCCATCCTCGTTTCTCACTGCTTTAAACCTTTACTTTCAGCATCTTACAATGTCTTCCGACATCTCTGTTGTAACTGTTCAAGTCCAGCCGCCTGCCTCCAAGTTTGCGCCGTTGCCTCCTGCTACCAGGGGGGCGCTTATCAAGGTCCTGGAGACCTTTGGTAGCTCCGTCGTTGCTGCGTTATCGCCTGCGGACCTCGTACAATTCGGTTACGCTCTTGACAATTCGGTCAAGGTATGTGGCCATCTTCTCCTGCATTTTTAAGGTCTGCTCACTGCATTCTGCTTCCATCTAGGCCTGGCAATCGCTCAACACATGTGGTACCGAAGCCATGGAGAACGCCTTTATCGAGCACGTCGACCTTCAAAACGCCTTGTTCGAGGCTCAGCGCAAATACGACTCCGTCGCGTTTGCTGAGCGTCAACTGTTTCCTGCCTGTTGGAAAACGTCGCCTCAGCCTCAAATCCTCTTGTTCATGGGGGACACCACCAACAAGATCAAGGCGATTCACGCCACTAAAAAGCGTCAACTCGCTCTCGCTGAGGCGGCGAGCGAAGTGTCAAAGGATGTCAATCCTGGAAAGGTCAAGGCCAAGGTATGTCGTCTATGTCTTTGCCGTTTCTTATTTGACACTTCACTTCAGTCTAAGGTAGTGTTTTTCCTTCCAAGTCCAAGTCTTCCAGATGAGGAGACGGTTTTCTGACGCCCTTCTTAGGCGAAGAAGGCCATCAAGTCTGCCGAATTTGTCGACGACAGTGAAGTAGGTGGAGATCAGGTCAATGGGGGCGTTTCTGGGTCTAAGAAGCGCAGCCGTGACGACGATGACTCAGTACGTCCTCGTTTTCTTTCATGTATATTTCTTTACATTCTCGAGAACATTCCTGTCATTGTTGCAGGACGTGATGGAGGTGGACGAGGGTCCAGTCATCGCCGCGGCCGGAAAGTTCGCTGTGACGGGCGCCTTGACCAATGCATCCGGGAGCCTGAGTGTGAACTCCACTCCCGTATGTGTCCTCTCGTTTCTCTAGTATTTTCTAATCCGATTTCTAGTCAAACGGCGGGTCCAGGTCCTTGAACGAAGCTTTAAAGGGCTTGGTGTTCAAGAAGGTTCCCGGGCGTCCCCTGAAGAAGGCCAAGGCCCTGCAATCAGAGGGCACAGGTACATCTTGTGTCCGGCCCTAGTCTCATTCCTGACTGATAAATTTTCGTACGCAGAGCCTCATCATCTAGCGAGCCTCCAACAGAAATTCGTTCCGTTGGGGGACAACCCGCATCTGGAGGTGGAGCTTCAGGCTCGGCTGATCTTAGCGCAGGCCCATCTCGAACTGGAGATCGCGGCGTACAGTGCCCTGAAGTCTAAATACGAGGCTATCATTGGTTGCCCCGGCGAAGTAGCTAAGTAGCTTGTTCTCGTTACTCTCACTTCGTCCACCGTCCATTTCAAATAGAGTAGAGGTTTTTCTGTAGGGGTTTCACAATACAGGTTTTATTCTGCTCCGTTTCCATTCAATTGATTTGTTATGATCTGAGACCGTGACATCGTCTAGATATCCGGTGTGTAAATGTCTCAGTCCTCTATTTCCCATATAAATGTGCCCATGTCTGGATTTCGTGAGTCTCATTTTTCAACATGTCCTCGAGCCAGACCAGCCACAATATCGAAGGGACGGCTCCGCGCGTGCATCCTCTTTTGTCAGACGAGGCGCACGCGGCGTTTGTCGACCTTTTGCAGAAGTACTGCATCCGCCTACCAAAAAGCCAAGATGAGATGGATGTCCATCTGGCGACGTCCCGTCTCAGTGCAGAGATTGATGTATGTTTATCAAGTTTATCCCCTCTCTGTTACTAAATCTACGGTCGCTTATCAGATGTGGTGTACAACGAACAATCGTTTCTTCAAGGACCTCGAACATGATCTCGTTGATTACAACGAGCTCGGTAACGCTGTCAACGCAGGCCGAGAAGTGTTCCGGAAGGTCGCTTACGGGGATCGTCTTATTCCAGACGAGCTGTGGGAAGACTCTGAGCGTAAGCCTAAAATTGTCCATTATTTTATTGTTGGGGTCAAAACCCGTGAGTGGCTCGCTCGTCTTCGTGCTCAACAAACCATGTACAGGTTGGTTGAGGCACCCCACTCCTTCATTGGATAACCATAGTTATAGTCAGTATGTATTTCCAACTTCTGTATATGTAACATTAGGTCTCCGTTGAATTAACTCATCGCCTGTCTGATTCGAGTTGAGCCCTTGTCCACCGCGGAGTCATCCAGCGGTTTTCTTCTCAACCGGTCATTCGTTCAACCATTAGGCAAAACGTTGCCAGCACACGTGATATCATCCGAGGTCCGAGCCGACGCGTAGACCTCCGTCAATAAACAATGCAGGCGTGGGACTTTGTCCTTTTGCCTCCTTTTGCTTCCGTCTATCACTTTGTCGAGTTTCGTTCGACACAGTGGGTAACTCGGGTCTTATTTCATTTGATTCATCTAATTCGTTTGAACCTTTCCAGGTCCATGAAGACTTCGAACCACGGATCGTCAAGACTGTTCGAGTAAGTCGTTTCAGATTCTAAACGGTGAGTCTTTCCTTTGCATCAATGCAACTGTTTACGGGTATGCTGGTTTTTTGTGCATAGATCGTTTATTCAACACGATCGTCGACTTCACCGACTCCGTCCGGTTCTGGATTCTGGATTCAGGAAAGACATGCTGTCTTTCCTAACGGCCTGACCCGGTGTCGGTCGTTCCCGTTCCGCTACGGTTTCCATTTTGTTCATCGATATCAAGATCAAGAAAACCTCGTCGAGTGCAAGCCTTTTCCAAGCGACGTTTCATCCCGGCGGTACAATTTTCAACCATCTCGATGCCGTTCAACACGTTCGGTCAAAATCGCAAAATTTTGTTAACTACCAGCCGTTCCCAGTGACATTTCATTCATTTGAGGTAAGTCTCCATCTTGTTCATGAGCCGGCGATTACCTGATACTGGCGTAGGGGGGCAACGGAAGGTCCGTTACTCGTGTATCCCTCCCCTCAGGCAATAAGATTTGACTCCCTGAGTCAAGGTCTTTCATTTCCAGCTCACCGAGGTCCAATTCCGACGCCGGTTCCAAATGACGACACCTGGCGTGTCCCGGCAGCAAGTCCGAGACGAGGCATATCCCACCGAGATATCGGGCGCTTAAATTTTTAAGGCGATACAAGGCTTTTTGACATCGCGGGTGAGGTCTGTCTCACTTGCCCTCCTTTCCTTGGTCGAATCTAACAGTTCCTTTTCTTTCCAAATGGTCCGCAGGAGCGTTTCCGAGTCACAGATATCACTGGCGGAGTGGAACTCCTGCGACGGATAAGTCATTTCCTAAGTATTGGTAGCTTTCGCATGGTTGTTCTAGATACCACAGGCGTAATGTAGCATCGTGTTCTCTTATCGTCGCTGGCTAGCCGTGTAAGTGCCGGAACTAGGATAACAAGGTTAGGCATTCAATCCGCCTCGTTACCCAAGTCTAGGCCATCGTCTATGTGAGCTTCAGTATTGTCTAGTGGAACATGTGCAACGTTCTCAAACCAGATGTCCGGCTGAGACTTTCCTGTCTCACCAGACTCTCTCAACTCATCCAAGGTTTTCTTAGCAACATCGACGAAGTCTTCAATTCCTCCAGGTAATTCTATTTCATGTCGTGCAAAGTATGGAACGAGTCTAAAGGCCCCAATCTTTTCGTGCCAGACCGAACCGTCAAGTTCGGCGACAATATACGCTCCTCCTTTGTTTCGCATTATGACAACCATAGGTCCCAGGTATCTGGGCTTCATTTTCCGGTCCAAACTCATTTCCACGGCGGTGTTTCGGACTAGTACGAGAGCTCCCGGCTTAAAGTCATAGGCCTTAATTTTGTAGCGGTGATCTCGTTCATAACGACATAAGTTCTCTAATTTCTGTGCAGAGACCTTTCGTCTAATGTTATCTATGTGGTCCTTGTGTTTAGCGAGTGCTCTCGCACGGTAACCGATTAATTCAGTGGTAGAAAGCTTCCCGTTTGGTAAGTCCACCAACCAGGTCGCTTCTACAACATCTAACGGCAAGGTAGGGTGCGATCCGGTCGTAATAAAGTAGGGCGAACAACCCAATCTTTTTCTAACCGTTATCCGGTCGGCCCACATTACCAAGACGAAGTACCAGTACCACTTGTGTACTTCTCCAGCGCATGCTTTCCAGAGCGCTTGCCTTACATCCCAGTGAGGTCTTTCAATTTTTCCATTTGCACGCGAATTATAGGCTGATATCTGTATCCCTTTAATTCCGTACTTCTCTTCAAGCCAGGCCACTGCTTTCTTAAACGGGCCTCCATTATCGGTAACTATCTGTACGATGCATCCCCATCGACAGATAATATCTTCGAATAACCATTGTCCTATCGATCTAGCGTTCTCGTTTCTTAGCGGGCGGCCCTCCATCCAACTAGAAAGGGCGCAACGGCCATGAACTATGTATCTGCAACCATTGGACGCCGGTGTCATATGCATTATGTCGACGTGGACGACTTGGAATAGTCCCGGTGTATGGGTCAACATGGGTGGGATTCGTAACAGAGTCTTCTGCCGTTGTTGGCATACATGGCACGTCTTAACATACCAGTGTACGTCCCGTTCAAGTTCTGGCCACCAAAATCGTTCACTAACGAATTCTTTGGTAGCGAAAAACCCTTTATGTCCGAGATGGTCATGTAGTGATCTTAAGATATACATTCGGTGAGGCTTTTCTACCACGACCTTCAATTTTCCGTCTGGAGAGCATCGAAACAGCTTCTCATTTTCATCTAGATAGAACTGCTTGGCTCGCCTCACAAAATTTTCGAACTCGTTTTGACTAAGGTCTGGCGGTCGAGCGTGCGGGTCAACGAGCCACTGCTTGATCTTAGCAAGTTGAGTGTCTTGAGTCTTCGCCGTTTCAGTACGCCTAGACTCTTCATATGGTTCACGCGTTTCATCATCCATCTTTAGAGAGATGTCTGGTAACACCGCGGGACTCATGAAGTAAACCGTTTCATTAGATTTTTCGTTAAGTCCGAAACGCTCCCAGTCGATGTCAGTATCTGCAGGTTCGAGGCGGTCCATCTCTCCCTTGGTAAGAAATGTGTCTTCCAACACGTTGCTCATAAATGACCGTACTTCTTCTACAGATATTTGATATCCTCCACGAGTATCAATCTCGTCCTTGAAATCTTCAAACTCAAGCGGAGAGTCATCCTCTGCATTCGGTACCTCATTTTCTAAGTCCGGGTATTCAAATTTTAAAGATCCTTCGGGTTCATCAACCCAGTCTTTGTCTGGTGGATACTCGTCATCACCAGGTTGTGCATCTCGGCGAGAGAGCCCATCCGCGGCAAAGGTTTTGCCAGGTATGTGTCTCAAGGTAAAGTGATACATGAGAATGTAATCAATCCATCTCATAATTGCGGCATTAGGTCCCATGCTGGGATTCGATAACATTCCTTTTATGTATTTCGCGTCAGTTTCTACAATCAAGTTTCGACATCCCAGAAGCCAGTATTTCGCGGCTTCGAGTGCTCTGAATAGGCCAAACAACTCTCGTTTCGGTTGAGAGTAGCGGGCTTCGCGATCGTTCAAGGTAATTGAGCCGAATCTCGCGAAGTATCGCTTCCGCTTATTTTCTGGGTCCTCCTGACAGATCCAAAAACCGACCGCCTTCCAAGAGGTGTCTACCCCGAGGATTACAGGTGCGTCGCTTGTATAATCTAGCGGCTTGATCGCTGGGCAGTTGATTAGTGCATCTTTCAGATCTTCCATTGATTTTTCTTGTGCCGGTCCCCATTCAAAGGGTACATTTGCCTTTAATAGATCGTTCAAAGGTCTAGATAACTTCGCGAAATCTTTAATGAAGACACGGCAGGTACCACATGTTCCTAGGAACCCACGGACATTACTGACGTCTTTACAGGGTCCCCAGTTCATTATCGACTTGAACTTGTCGTACTCGGGCTTTCGGCCCTCATACGTACATCTGTGTCCTACCACGACGATTTCAGGTGCACAGACTACTGATTTATATCCAGAGAACGTTCCGCCGCAGTACTTCACTCTTTGAAGGACACGGTTGACATTCTGCAAGTGTTCCCATACGAAACGGCGTATTCCTGGGTTCTCAGGAATTGTTTCATAGGTTCCGTCGGGCAGTTCATACCTAGTCTTAGGTCCTTTGACTCCGACATCGTCAATATATGGGTCAGTGACATGGGGGGTCTCATCTTTCAAGATGTGAGACACGTCATCGTGGAATACAGGAACTGCGTTTGTCCAGCCCATAGGTAAGGTTACAAGCCTTTTCGCTCCAAATGGCGTTTGAAACGTTGTCAGGTCTCGCGATTCGGGGTGAAGCTTTCGTTCATCATAGCCGACGTAGAGGTCAAACATCCCTCCACAAGCTCGTCCAGCGAAGCCCTCCGCCAACTCTTCAGTAGCGGGCGGAAGACCAGAATGAGCTATGGTAACCTCATTCAACGGTTCTAGGCTATGTACGATCCTTAAACTCTTTCCATCTTTCTTTAGCACACAGAACCATCGTGATCGATAAGAGGAGTTGGAAGGTTCGTATACCCCCGCGTCCATCTTTGACTTAATGATCCTACATACTTCGTCTTTTATTCCAGGTGGTATCGGTATATTTTTCAATACCCAGGGCTGATGCGGGACAACTGGGATTTTTATTGGTGGGAAGAAGTCCTCACGGAAACTTCCTCGCTCAACGTCGGTCCACGCGAAAGCCTCATTCTGCAACATCAAAAGGTGGTGTATTGCCCTCATTTCTTCCGGCCACAAGAACTCCTGATCATGAACACGGCCCATGTGTTCTTTGCGTTCTAGGGTATATCGCCCTGTGGGTGCGAAGTCCGGCGGATTTGGGTCAAGCTTCGGCATATCCGCTAAGGGGTCACCCTTAATATCTCGTACGATTCTGAATTCCTCCGGTAAAGTTCCCTTTACTGGTCTAATTTTCTGGTCGACTGGCTTATATTTCTTGCCAGCGAAAACTTCTCGTTCCGTGTTCAAGGTAGTTGCCTTTGATTCATAAGGCTTATAGGCGATAATTTCCGGTTCGTGATCTTTATTGAGCTGGATCAAGGTTGCTAACACTCCCCGGCTTTCCACCAGATCATCGAGTTGCGAAAACCCTGCTTTCCAGTCTTAGAATCACTCGGCGTTCTGCCTCGTTCGTAGGTTTCGACTTTAATTTCATCATTTGTGAGGGGACATTTTAGAATAAGCATTTGTCCTCCGTGTTCATCGTTCTTGTAGGTACTCCGTGTAACGGCGTCAAAAGGTCGTCCGAGAAGTACCTTGTAGGGAGGCTCGGTGAAAACGTGCATTTGCAGGTAGACTGCGAGCTTTCCGAACTTAAATGGCACGTTCTTAGCTAAACCCAGGGACTTTTCGAACTGTCCGTTGGCGCCTTGCATATGGATCAAGATTTCCGGATCCCAGGTGAGTCCCAATCCTTTGGCAATTGCCTTCGAGATGGACACGATCTGAGACCCTTGGTCTAAGACGCTTTCTTCATGGGTCTTGTCATTTATCAAGGGGAAAACAGTCCTCAACGCGCACGATTCCTGTGCGACAAAGACTGGTTTCGGCTTCTCATTCGCGGACAAGGTGTTCAAGTATTGGACAACAGGATCCGAGACGACTACGGACCCTTTTGGTAAGCCTTGACTTGCATCGCATAGAACCGTATACGAGGCGGCTGACAGGTCTTTCACGTCCAGTAGATCGTCTAAGTCATTCATTCGGGCATAGGTCTCCCAATACTTCAATGCTTCATCACTCATTGATTCAATCTGAGCGACCATTTTCGGTTCGATGGGTACTCGTTTACTGGTCAGTAGTTTTCGTAAGGTCTCTCTCGTGCCTTTTACTGACTTCAACAGGGTTCCTAGTTTGACCGTTACATCCGCTTTCAAGATGCGATCCAGCAGGTCATCAAGTTCCAGGTCCTCTACCGGTGCACGAGTTTTATAGACTGGTACGTGCTTCCCCGGTTCCATTCGTGTTCCGCGGATATCTTTGCCAGGTATATTGGAAGGTACCGTTTCAAGCTCCGGTACATTCCTGAATGGCAAGTCATGTTCTGAATCATTGGGTTCCTTTGATTCCTCAACGGTTCTGTCCCGTTTCTTCTTGGGTATCGAGTTCCGGGTATCTTTATTTGTTTCTTCTAAGTTTTCTGTATATCCACGATCATCTCCGCTCTCATGCAACTTCGTCGGCTCTTTTCGCTTTTGAGCACGAGTCGCAATCATTGAGCTCTGGGGAAACCCTTCTCGACGCCTTCTTGGTTCGTAGTCGAGAGGCTCATCATCTTCGCCAACATGCTCATAAATTCCATAGATTTCGGATCCATCGATGTTTGTGCAGGTGCGACAGTTGATACGTTCTGGGATGCTTGCGGGGCAACTGGCGCCGACATGTTCGATTGCCTGGGAGCCGTTATTGCTTTCCACATATCTCGCTCCTCAGTAGCGCGTCGATTCTTTTCCTGCAGGTCCGCGATAAGTTCATCTCTTTTATCGCGGGTGTTTCGATTGGTCTGAAGTGTAACTAGGCCATTCGGAATCAAGTCAATGATTCCGTCCTCCGGAAGATCCTCAACGAAGAACTGTTTACGGTTCCTCCACTGATGGTCTACCCGGTCTTTGGGTGACAGGTTAGAGGGTTCCTTCAGCACAGTCTTGAAATCAACTTTTGTTCCATTGTCCAGAGTGTGGACTTTGCCTTCAGCAACGTCAGCGGCGAGGAATTCACAATGGGCGATATAATGTCCAGGACCCCAACAGTAATGGCATTGGTCTCGTCGTCCAGATGATCGGTTCGACGATCCTTGGTACGACTGATTACCAGGTCTCTCAGGGCGGTCACCGTCCTTATGCCACGTATTCAACAAGGTATGGACAGTTTCGATCGACTTGGTGGTTTCCCCATGTCGCTGAGTGCTTTCCTTAGACATGTTGACAAGAACGTCGGTGTTCTTTGCCATCGACTCGTTCAAGTCCTCAAGAAGTTGTACCATGCGGTCGTTCGGACTCAGCAGGGTAGGTCCTTCAATGGGCCTTTGTAAAATCATATGCTGAGTTCTAGTAGGGGGCCTAGCCATCGTTCCTGTAGTACTGACTGAGGTTCCGGAGGTACTACTGGCCGTGATCGTATTGTAACTTTCGGCTGATCGTACCAAGCCCTCCAAAACCTTAAGCAGAGTCTCGAATTCGATCGGGTCTGTATGATGACGTGGCGTCTTCTCTCGTTCTTTTCCAGACGATGAACTGACTCCTTTCAAAGACAGTTGGGAGACCTGCCAAACCACAGTCCTCTTCAGTTCGGGGTCGAGACAGCTCAAAAACTTTGTAACTATTTCTCGGTTCGAAATGCAGCCACCGCTTACGAGCTTTCGTCCTTCATATTTGAAGCCTCTGATAAATTCTAACATAGCTGATAGGTTCTCAGTCGTTAGCGGTTTCGACTTAGCACACAGCTTGTCTAGACGCGCGACCGAGCCCTCAATACTATCGGTTGCTTCGGGGTAGTGGCTAACGAGTTCCTCTTTGAACTCGTCGTAGGAGTTACCAATCGGGTAAGCCTCCAAGACCGTCCATTCATCTGAGCTTCGTTGATCAGCGTAATACCTCAACCAGTCTTTGTGGTCTTGGTCGCCATTGACTCCAGCTCGTTCCATTTCTTTCTCAACATCCTCAATGTAACGGAGCAACTCCTCAGGCCGAGCCTTGTCATAGGACGGCGCTTTGTTGTCGCGTCTGTTAGGCATTCCTCTCTTGCGTGATTCCGATGACATTGTATCTGAATCAGGTTTCTTTTCTAGGTCTAGTTTCGGGGTTTCAGATGCCGGCGTAAAATGCACGGGCTTCAAGGTATATTTCTGTTTTGAACTTTCACCACGTTTCTTGGGTGCCAGTTCAGGTGCAAAGGGGTTATTTGGGCTGTCAACGGGACCACTTTTGGTCATTCGTTGAGCTGCACGTTTCAGATTAAGTCCACGGGATGGACGTGAAGGGTTTCTGGGTATTCGGTGTCGAACAAGGTCTTTGTTCAGCAAATTGGTTGGATATTCCGCGGATTCTTCAAAGGTGCGTTTCCTTCCTAGGAATCTGGGGGATTCTTCGGGGTTATAAGGTTCCGCGTCCTTTGCTTTCAGGCGAGAAGTTACGGTCGAGTTATCAACCGAAGACACTTTGCGTCTCAAATGCCGAAGCGCGATTTATGGGTCAGGGTGGGGTATGACTTCCACGAAGGAAATCGGCAGGCAAACGGGTCCGAACTACTGAAACCACCCCTCGCGGTGGGCTCCAGATGAGAAGGTGGTTCTGAATGGACGGAGAAATGTGTTGAACACTGAGTGAGTGCCCGAAAAACACCTCTAACCAATCACCAACACAACCCTTCAATAAGTTCTAGGTGGGCGGGACGAAATCCCTTTGTTTCGGTGAGGTTCGGGGGGGGGTTTGTCTGGGGTGTGAAATTCAACTCGCAAACACACGTTGAAATCCGGGTATGTGATTCAATAAAGAGCTTTTTAAGGAATCGGTTTTGATCTCAAGGTCCACAGAGTCCCTTTCGATCCAACAGGCAACAATCAAGGTTTCAACAAGGCAACAGGTGAGCACTCAGGCTCCAACAATCAACTGGTTCAATATGAGACTTTAGACAACCACAGCGCACTCAAACACACAGAGGAGAGAGCTATGTTATGATCTGGGGGAAGACCCAGCCTAATTCTACAGTACATGACAATATCGAGAGGTTTTTATACATGAGACGGCAATTTAGAATAAATAAAGTTTATCATAAGTAAAAGGTAAAATCAAATCGGTCCGTGGTATATTGTCCATTGCGAGCATGTGAAAGGGTCACCAGGGACCATATCTGATGTTTTTCCATGCGTCGAGAGGGTTACGGACCCTAAAGGAGTGGAGCGACAAGGGCGCGTTGTTTCGCGAGCATTCCAGAGCATCGCATCAATATTGATGGAGTCGATCAAGGGTCCGGTTTCCATGAATCAAGGGTTTGGGCCCTTGGGTACCAACTCGGTGCCTCGGCAGCCATCAACGATCCCGTTTCCAAGGGTCGTTCTATTTCGGGTAAGTTACGCATTTGGCATTACGGCATCAGTGATCGCGCATCGCATTTCGTGATGCTGGGCATTATTGCTTGATTATAAGTCCCCCGGGTCTCTGTAGTGTCCATAGACCATAGTGTTGTATATTGGATAGGGTGATAGGTCAAAGAAATATTATTACTGCCTCCCTCACTGGTCTTATCCAGTGAGAATAGAAAGTTTGTGTCAAGCCTATAGTTAAGCCCTCAGAATGTGACTGTTCCTATGATCATGACCAAAGGTGGTTCAGTGGTATTTAGACACTCTTAGGTAGCCAGTTGTACCATCAGTTCCAATAGAATAATGTTTAACGGAGCCGATATAATGTTCTTTCATTGACAAAACCGTGGGAATTTCGCAAATTTGGCTGTAGCCGCGCGACGGTCGTATCACCGGTCTCAAACTGGTTTGTTCAGGTCCAGTTTCGGTCTGGTTTTAGGTTCTTGAGACTGGACTTTAGGCTAACCTTGACTGTCTGACAGATGAGACAGCAAGAAGCAAGGTTCCACGAATGTTTTATCATAATTTTGATGAGCACATTACTGTCAAGCATGGTGTCACCATTAAAATTTGGCCCCTGCCAAAGTCCTGCTCTCCGAGGAAAATCAGCTGTCACACAGAGCTCAGTGTGCTGCTCAATTCCTGGAAAAGCGGCACTGCTCATTTTTACAAGATGACCAAGCAAGAGTATGACAACGTGGGGGTCCAGCCCATAGCAGGGAGGGCTAATCAACAGACAGAAGCCAAGGCACCATTGATCTTCTCACAACCAATGGGGTGTGGGCAGTGAGTGCACAACGGCGGGGGGATGCACTGCAACAGCAGCGAGCGCTAGTGTTTCAAAGTCCAGTCCAGTCCAGTTTTTTTCCCAAAAAATTAAGAACCTAGAACCAAGACTGGTTGAGTGGTTTCTCCAACAAACTGAAACCAGGACTGGACTGGTCAAAGACTGGTGAACCAGTCTTTCCTTTCTCAAAGAAGTAAACCAGGACTGGTTCAAACTGGTTTAAACTGGTTATTTTCCAATTTATCAAAACTGTTTCAAAATATCATTTATAACACATTTCAAAACATTTTATAGAAGTTCAATGAACAAAATCTATGTGAACCTATAAGAACCCATGTGAATCTATGACCAGTTTACATTTTTTGAGTCTCAAATCAAGACTGGTGTTGAACCAGTCTTCTTTTTTTCCCAAAATTTGAAGAACCTGAGACTGGTCAATCCTCAAAAATCTGAAACTTGAGACTGCAGTCCAGTTTCTCACCAGTCTTTACCAGTCTGGTTCTGGTCCAGTTATAGGTCTTTGAGACTGGACTTCAAAACACTAGCGAGCACTGGACATGGCCTGGTGGGAATCCTGTGGGGTCAGCCCGCAAATGAGCGAGGGAAGTCTTCAAGTTAGTGATTGAAAGTTTGGTTTGGTCTCATTGAGATGACGACGTTGGGCGCTAGAGGGGGCCGTTGGGTGGCAGAGGGGGCCGTTGGGCATGAGTGGAGGCCGTTGGGCTCGAAGGGACAGCATTGGGTGGGAGTGGACGGTGTTGGGTGTTAGAGGCCGCCAGTGGGCACGAGAGCGGGCCGTTGGGCACTAGAGGGGCCGTTGGGCACGAGTGTGGGCCGTTGGGCATGAGTGGTGGCTGTTGGGCGGAGGTGGTGGCCAGATGGAGTGGAGGTGGGGGAAAAGAAAACTGTGGGAACATTTTGCTGGCAATCAACTTATGGTTCGAGTTTTGGCAATTGCCAAAAATGCTCGGCAGTCAATGCCGAGCAATGCACATTGTCGAAACTTGTACTCTCAATGCCCAAACCATGGCACCACCAGTCCCAAAAATTATTCATAACTTATGTAGAGATACTTGAAACCAATAGTAAGTATATATACAGTTACATACATTAGCTATGTCTGGTAGAGAGTCTATGTAGCAGAATGATGTATCAAAACACCCTGTAAATTGTGATAAACAGTGCAGCATGAGTTCCCTTAAACACAAAAAGCAACATTTCTTACTTCCTCCTTTCCACAACCACATTAGATTACATGTAATATATATATACTATTTAACCATTGCATGTGAACCTATTGAGACCATTCAAACACAATTCAAGGACTTCATAAGGTGAATATGAGCAGAATAGATCGAAAATTTGACCAAAAATTTTTATTTCAGATTTGGATTCTCCACATTCAGGGGATCGTATAGCACATTTGTTTTTCAAATTTGGTTGATTCATTATGGAGATATAACACTTTTACTGAAATCTGCACATTTCATTATTTCTATCATATCTAGACTTCTAAAAATTATACAAAGTGTGTCAGAAGGTGAATACATATCCCATAAGTAGTTCTATCACTTTAAGCTATTATTAGGCTATGAGGAAGGCGCTGCGCGCACCTGTGCGATGCATTTTGCGCATTGTTTACTATTATTTGTTGCAGAGCACGGCACCTCTATAACTTAAAATCTGTGGCAAAATTTCAGAAAAACAATACATATTGAGTGAGATATAATCCCCTCCTACATAATTGATATAGTAGAAACCCTTACTTGTTCCTGTGTAGACATAATAAGCAGATGTGCGATGTTTTTGGGGATTTGTTTACATGTATTTGACACATTTGATGCGCACTTGATGCGCGTCATCCAACGTCAAAACGACGCATCCACCCATTCCTGACCTTGCAATGAGGGGCACACATGTTGAAAAGGTTAAAATATATTTATAGATTTTATTGAAAGCCTGTGTCTACATGTGATCGGGGCAGGGGGGGGTGCACACACACCTTTTGTCTTTTTTGGCTGGTTGTGCCTATTTTGGAAGTGGCCTATTTGGGAAGTGAAAAAGTGGGTATGTAGAGTGGGTGAGCAAGAATTTACAATGGTTCTGTGGCTTAGTTGGTTGAGTTGTTAGAATAATAGTATATACTTAGTGTTTGAGGGTTCAGTTCAGTTCGGTTTTTTGCCTCCAAGAGGGATGGACCGAGACCGAGACCAGTCTTTCGATACCACAAAAACATAAAAAACCGGACCGGACCATACAGGACCGGTCCATGGCACCCACAGAGGGTGGACCAAACCGGTCTGCACTGGTCCGAACCAGTTTTGTATTATATATTGTGTCTAAATATATACATGCTGTATGTAATGTCAGTGGGCATCAGTGGGAGGGCGTTGCACGCGAGAAGGGGCCGTTGGGCTCGAAGAAATGGTGTTGCGCACGAGTTGGAGGGCGTTAGGCATGAAAGGGGGGGCTGTCAGGCACGGGTCGCAGCAGCTGGGCACAAGAGGGGGCTGTAGGGCTTGAAGGAAATGTGTTGCGCGCAAAAGGGGGGCGTTGGCGCAAGTTGGAGGGCGTTAGGCAGGAAGGAAGGGCGATGCACGCGAAGGGAGGGCGTTGCATGCGAGTTGGAGGTCGCCTTGACGCCATTGGGCGTCAGAGGGGGCAGTTGGGCATCAGAGAGGGCCGTTGGGTGCTAGTAAGGGCAGGACACCATTGGGTGCTAGAGGGAGCTGTTGGGCATGAGTTGTGGTCGTTGGGCGTGAGTGGACGCCATTGGGCGTTAGAGGGAGCTGTTGGGCGTGATTGGGAGGCAGTTGGGTGTTAGAGGGGGCTGCTGGGCATTAGTCAACCCTGTTGGGCGCTATAGGGGGTCGTTGTGCACGAGGGGCGGGCATTGGGGGGGGGGGGGAAGTGGCTGGGTGGAGTGAAGGTGGGGGATAAACAAAGTGTGTTGACTTATGTATGGTTCGACTTTTGGCAATTGCCAAGAGTGCTTGGCATCAATGCTGAGCAACGTGCGTCGTTGAAACTTGCGCCTTCAATGCCCAATCCATGGCACTGTAAGTCCTAAAAATAGTTTGTAACTTATGTAGAGATACTTAGAAGCTAATAGTAAGCATATAACCAGTTAAATATATGAGCTATGTAGGTAGAATTCTGAAATGATGCATCAAAACAATGGCACACTGTAAATCGTGATCAACAGGGCATCATCATGGGTTTTCTCAAACACAAAAACAACCTTTTCTTACTTCCTCCCTTCCACAACCACTGTAGTCTATATGTACTGTATATATACCATTGTAACATTGTATGTAAATCTACTCAGACCATTCAAATCAAGCCCAAGGAGTTAATAAGGTGAATAGAAGCAAAATAGGTCGAAAATTTGACCAAAAAATTTTGTTTCAGCTTTGGATTCTCCTCATTCAGGGGACCTCACAGCACATCTGTTTTTCAAATTTGGTGCATTCATTATGGAGATATAACACTTTTACTGAAATATGCACATTTCATCATTTCTATCTTATCTAGAGATCTAAAAATTATACAAGCTGTTTCAGAAGGTGAATACATATATATTGATGAGTTCTATCATGTTAAACTATTATTAGATCATGAGGAAGGCACCACATTTACCGTTGTTTGGTGTAAAGTGTCGCATTGCTATATGCTCAAATCCATGGCGAAAATTCATAAAATAAATATATATTTATTGACATATGATACTCTGGTACATAATTGATATAGTCTGTAAGCTTACTTCCTCCTGTGTAGCCATATTAAGGAGAAATGCGATGTTTTTTGAGTTTGTTTACATATATTTGACACATTTGATGTGCGTGTGTCGCGCATCATCCAACGTCGAATCGACGCATCCACCCATTGCTCGCTCTGCAATGAGAGGCACACAGATATAACAAAAATAACACAGTAATAATAGTACAGATACAACAAAAATAGCACTGTAAACACAGATACAAAAAGATAACACTGTAATCATATGTTTTAGCTATGTTTTCACCATGTTTCACTCAATTCTTAACCTTTGTGACTCTGAGCAAGAGTTTATATACAAGCTAGAAATGTATTCCACTCAGTTGTAGCTTCAAAACAAGCCTTAGACCAATGAAATTGGACTATAAATATCTAGAATATTATGCAGATTACTGAAAAATCTCCAAAAATTGTAGAATATTAGGGGGGGGGGGTTGGAGGTGTATCCCAAAGGGCAAAAAGACCGGTCTAGACCTGTTTAGACTGGTCTTTTTGCGGTCTAAGTCAAAAAAATCTAGACTGAACTGCAGTCTAAATTTTCTAAAACGTATAGACCTTAGACTGCGGTTCAGTCCAACATGGTCTATTTTTCAGTTCAGTTCAGTCTGGTTCGGGTCTATGTAGACTGAACCTTCGAACACTATATATACTACAGAGGCTGAGAGTTCAAGTCTTACTGATGGCACAAATTTTGCTTGGTGCTGGGCCCTCGGAGTGTTCTGTGAAAAAGACCAGTTTAAACTGGTCCGAACTGGTCTTTGGCCGGTCTTTCAAATCTTAAAATTCGGAGAGAACCGAGGACTGGTTGTGATCAAAAACCTTAAAACTTGAGACCGCGGTCCGGTCTCAATCCGGTTCGTTCGGGTCCGGTTTTGGTCTGGTTTTAGGTTCTTGACACTGGACTTAGAAACACTAAGGACAACTCCTGACCATCAAGTGTCCGAATACTAGTCAGAAGATCATGATCACGACATCGGAACGAGGAAAGGATCCTGATCTATTGAGGAGGAAACGGCCCACCACTGAAGCAGATGGTATGGGTTTTCAATCTTCAATGAACTGGTTGGCCACCAGGGAGAGATAATTATAAACATTGATTCTAGCGATATTGAGAGACCATATATAGTGGCTTATGGCATTGCAGAAAATGGAAAATTTATGAGAGACAAAATTAGAGACCTGTATCTCAAAGCGTTGCGAGATAGTGTCGCGGACGAGAACACACAGGTCCTATTAGGTGCATATTGGGACAGAAAATTGAGGGAACATCCAGAATGGCTTCACGATGACAAACAAGAAATATTAGACCAATATCATGGTGGGATTGTACTAGTGCTAGCGGGTAAGAAATATAAACCAGTTGACAAAAAGGTGCGACCAGTATTGGGAGAGTTGTCCGAGACATTTCACATAGTTTGCGAGATATAAGGGGACCCCCTTGCTGAGTTACCAAAGTTGAACCCAAAACCACCGGGGTTTGCGCCCAAGGGTCGCTACACCCAGGAAAGGATGGAGCACATGGACAGTATACACGACCATGATTTTCTCTGGAAAGAAGAAATGAAACTAGTACATCATTTATTGAGTGAACAGAATCAGGCATTTGCATGGGATGATTCGGAGTGTGGTAGCATTCGCGAGGATTTCATCCTCTGGTACAGATACCCGTGGTACCGCACACTCCGTGGGTACTAAGAAATATTCCTATTCTGCCTGGGATACATGATGAAGTGTGTAAGATAATAAGGACAAAGATGGCCGCGGGCATGTACAAACCATTGAATTCCTCATACAGATCCCTGTGGTTCTGTGTATTGAAAAAGGATGGCAAGAGTCTCCGTATTGTACACAGTTTAGAACCGTTGAACCAAGTCACTATAGCACATTCAGGCCTTCCCCCAGCAACGGAGGAATTAGCCAACCATTTCGCAGGATGTGCTTGTGGTGGAATGTTCGATCTCTATGTAGGATATGACGAGCAAAAGTTAGCGGTCCAGTCTCGTGACTTGACTACATTTCAGATGCCATTCGGTGCTCAACGATTGGTTACTTTACCAATGGGTTGGACAAATTTGGTACCAATGATGTTACACATATATTGCAGGATGAAATACCAGATGTTACTATTCCCTACATCAATGATGTGGTGGTTCGTGGCCCATCTACGCGATATGAGTTGCCTCATGGCAGATATGAAACTATAGAAGAAAATCCAGGCATTAGGCGATTTGTATGGGAACATGTACAGAATGTGAATAGAGTGTTACAGAGAATGCGGTATAGTGGAGGAACATTCTCTGGGTATAAGTTGCTAGTATGTGCGAGTGAGATAGTGGTAGTTGGCCATCGTTGCACATACGAAGGACGGAGACCTGAGACAGATAGGTTCAGAGTTATAAGCTGCTGGGGACCTTGCAAAGATATACATGATGTGCAGTTGTTCCTCGGAACAGCTGGCACTTGTCAAAACTTTATTAGAGACTTCGCGAAGAAGGCGGAACCTCTAGTCAAGCTGACGCGAAGTCGTGAACTCTTTGTCTGGGGATCTGAACAGGAGGAGGCCATGCAAGACATAAAGGATGCTTTAGCGGCGTCCCCCGCGATGAAGCCAATAGATTATCATGGTGGAGGTGTGGTGGTCCTTTGCATAGACTCCTCATGGCAGGCGGTTGGCTTCTATCTCTGTCAAGAGGATGAGGGTGATTCTAAGAAGAGGACATACATGAAGTTTGCATTGATAACACTAAACGAGCGTGAGGTGAGATATTCACAACCAAAGCGAGAATTGTATGGTTTATTTTGCGCATTGAAGGAAGCGAAGTTTTGGCTCCTGGGCTGTTGGAACCTGGTTATAGAGACCGATGCGAAGTATATCAAGGGGATGCTCAATAATCCTGGTCTTGGGCCGAACGCTGCTATAAATCGGTGGATTGATTACATTTTGATGTTCCACTTCACACTAAGGCATGTGCCAGGCAAGACCTTCGCACCCGCGGTTGCTAAGGCAAGAAACGGGTCGGACTGTTGGGCACTGGCTCTTTGAAGACATACTATGTAGGTGGGGCAGTATGGTCATGATTGTGACCAATAACACGGGGCCATTCAAGAAAGCTTTGGCCTGGATAGAACAGAAGTATGGAATTAAGGGGATTATGATATCAGCTTATAATTCTAGAGCAAATGGACGGATTGAGAGGCCGCATTGGGACGTTTGTCAGGCTTTGTTTAAGGCCACAGGTGGTGATATCTGTTACACTTTTTCACCCTCTTCATATGCACCTTCACGCAACCCTTCAACCCTTGATTCCTATCTGACCCTGTTTCACTTAACTCCGACGACCTTGGGACATGTGTCCCCTCTATCAGCGCTATGACTCATACTGACTCGGACTATCCCCCTTTTAGATACATTTTCACTCATTATCTCTGACTCATGGCCTTGAGGCCTTATCTCTGACTCCTATGCCACAGCCCCCTTGAAACATCTAACTAACCAATGGCCTATTTAGCTCCTGCGCAGCACTTACTTATTTATAGCCATAGGATAACGTATATAAGACCTGTAACCTTAGAGTAGAGGTCCTTAGCTTGACCTAGGGAAACAATGCTTACTTCCCCTTATCTTCGAACGCTCTCAAACTAAGTGCCTTGCGAGGACTTAGCTCTGCTGAACCGAACTGAGTCGTCCTCTTGAGGAGCTTGTTGATCTTGACCAAGTCGACCTACTGAGGGACTTGTTGTGGAACCAGTTTGAACCCACGTGATCTGATCCTTGGACTTGTTGTTGTAGGCTATTGCCATAACAAAAGGTCAAGCTTATCTACATTGTCAACCCACCGCGGTTTTAGACGCAAAGATTCCTCCCCGACGATCAACCTTTGGAGTCTCGTCTGACTCAGGAGACAAACAGGAGTTCGTTGACGCACCCATCACACCACGACAACCGCCGACACCGTACAGAAGAGTAACCTCCTCTTTTGTACCAGTCAACCCCACATCAGCCTCGTACCTCTCCCCGAGACGAATCCAACTGCCACCAGCTGTTGCTGTTGCTGCACCAAAGACCCCAGACACCCCAGTGAAACCAGCACCTGTAGAAATGACTTCTCAGGCAAGGACCCCAGAGAAAGAGATCAAGATCAGCGCACCGGCAATCTTGAATGGAGACAGGAGAAAACTGTCAGAATTCTTGTTTGACACGAACTTGTACCTGGAAATGAACGATGATGTTTATAACTCTGACAAGAAGAAAATCCTCTTCACCATCTCATACATGAAAGGAGGAACTGCCGGGCCGTGGCAGGAGTCCTGGTACAGAGACATCACCACCGCCGGAGTTCATGTACCCAAAATTAGTGTTTGAAAGTCCAGTCCAGTCCGGTTTTTTGTCCAAAAAATTAAGGACCTAGAACCAAGACTGGTTGAGTGGTTTCTTCAAAAAACTGAAACCAGGACTGGACTGGTCAAAGACTGGTGGACCAGTCTTTCCTTTCTCAAACAAGTAAACCAGGACTGGTTCAAACTGGTTTAAACTGGTAATCTTCCAATTCATTAAAACTGTTTCAAAATATCATTTATGACACATTTCAAAACATTTTATAGAAGCTTTGATAAACAAATCTATGTGAACCTATAAGAACCTGTGCGAACCTATGACCACTTTACATTTTTTGAGTCTAAAATCAAGACTGGTGTTAAACCAGTCTTCTTTTTTTCCAAAATTTGAAGAACCTGAGACTAGTCAATCCTCAAAATTCTGAAACTTGAGACTGCAGTCCAGTCTTTCACCAGTCTTTACCAGTCTGGTTCTGGTTCAGTTCTAGGTCTTTGAGACTGGACTTCAAAACACTACCTGAAATATGCGGACTTTATCAAAAAACTGAGGAAATCATTTCCCCCGGTTGACAAAGAAGGAGACACATTGACCATGATGAAAATGCAGAAGATGGAAGGCATGACAGCCAACAAATTCATGGAGAAATTCAAACTATGGGTTTCAGAAAGTCTGATCACAGAGGAACAATCCCTCAAGGACTACTTCATGGAGGCGCTACCCCACACACTCCGAGACAAGATCCTGGGCCTTGACAAGGTCCCAGGGACAATTTGTTATGGACTTACCGGTTTGTATGTTACACACTTTTCCCTTCCATTGTGCCTTTGTTATTTCTTTGACTCATCGGACCGCTTATTCATTTACCTTTACTCTACCATTCTCCTTTAGTATACTTCACTCCCGCGCTGACTTGCACTCCGCAGTAGGGATTACTCAGTCCGCAGTCGTCTGACTCACTTCGCACTGCCTTTCCGCAGTTACTGACTCATCCGCACTGCCTTCCGCAGCTACTGACTCACTCACTACCGCTCGTAGCCAGTACTATATAAACCCCATGTACCATAGCTACATTCCTTAGATTTAGCAATCACTTTGCTCTTCGCCTTTCCACTTCCTGCATACTCTGCCCGAACCTTGGAACGGTTTGTTAAGCATAACAAGTTGCTAAATCTCGTTAGGTTCGCCCAGAGCGAAGAGAGCAACTACCAGATGAGTCAAGACGTCGCGCTTCT